>PYAF01004127.1:89039-123490 GCA_007407185.1 Glycine tomentella | reverse complement strand
TTAAATAACAAAGACAGTAACCAAAAAGATAAGTTTACAAGGATCTTTTGAAAAAATATTTTATAAAGATTAATATATATATATATATTATAGAGAATAAATTGTATTTAGGTCGATTTTTTTATAATGTTTAGTATACATATTACCATACCGTTAAAAAAATATCTGGTCATTTGTTTAATAATTAAATTTCCTAAAGAAACAAAAATAAGACCAAAATTAATATAATCTAAACTGTATAAGGTTGGATCAGATTTAAATTTTAAACTAATTTGATTAGACGATAAATTTATAAATTCTAACTCAATCCAATCTAATTTCAAATCCAATTCAATCCGTATCTTGTATATATAGTTGTTACTTTTTATTTAGACATTCTGGAGTTGCCATGGACAATATTTTGTTTTCAGTGGGATATTGGCTTAAGAATTTTCCGGCCTGTGAATTTTCTTTTTGTGGCACTCTGGATCTGGATTAACAGAATTGTGTTCTGTTTCTTGCTTCATAGAAGTGTCTTATTTTTAGTTTGGGTTCGATTATCTGTAGGGGTGGGGACAGCATACTAGGAACTATTTATGAATTGATAATCTTGTATTTGTTCTAGGATTGGTATAACTCAAATGTCAGTCTTGAGAAATTGAAAGCTCTCACACTTAGTGCTGAGACTACATGGAACTTTGAGATGTAGCTTTACATCCCATTTGGTGCTTTAATAGCTTGATAGGTTAATTTACTGTGTTAAGTTTTTATATCATTGGGCATAATTTTGAAATGGATGAGGTTAAAATTAAACTCAGGCACATAGAAAACATCATGGATAACAAATGTGGTGAAAATTGGACCTTGCCACAATGATGTGATGTAATCGAGGATCATTAGGAAGTTTAATGTGTGTAGGTTTTAAAATAGACTTGAAATAATCTAAGGAAGATGCAATATAATCGGTGGCCCCCGAATCTATTATCCATGGGGCAGTGCTTCATAATTGTGTGGACAGTATGTGAGAATTAGAAAAATGAGTGGAGACATTTAAAACATGTTTGTTACCAATACTTGGACCTGAAGAACCTGAAGGCCAATTACGTGGGACATGGGAAAGATTGACATGACTTGGCTGAGACCGAGAGTTGCCATCTAAGCTTGGCCCGTTAATAACACGATCAAAGTATAAAAAACTTTGTGATATTGACTGAGACAAGGAATTCAAAAGCCAAGACATAATGAGTGTATTACAACGTTCCCATGCTGCATACAAGGGATTTGTGGGAGCTGGAGTAGGAATAGATCTGGTGAGAAAGGCCTTTTGTCCTTTGATATGAGAGCCATCCTAACTGAGCGTGACTAAGAGTGGTAGTTGTTACCACTCAGTGTAGGAGTAACAATGACTGAGGTAGGACTCTTATTTGGATGTATATAATAAGGGCTCGAGGATTTCGAGTAGGGTCTTGAGTATTGACTCGATTGTCAACTATGTTAGATGCTACACAGTATCAGCAGAGCTCCAGGAGTGAGCTCTATACCAATATACCATCAAAGGAAATAAAAAGTAAGAAAGAAAGGGACAAAAGCCAAGACACCACTATTCTAGAGCTTTCTGGAACTTCTATTCTAGTCTTGGGGCAATTGAATATTTGTGGGCTGTTGTTTTTCTGATTGAGAATGGGATTAAAGTTACTATTTGCACAAGTATGTGACCAGTATGATTTATTTATTTATAAATTGAGCATAGGAATGAATAGTATAATATCCTACCCATTTTCATCTTAAATTAGATGGTTCTATGACACCACTTCAAGGATACGCCTAAATGGGGAAAAGGTGTAGGCATCAGTGTGCATGTACTATAGTTATATTTAGGCTAAAATAGAATTTTCATTTTCATTTTGTTCAATCAAAATTTTGGTCTTCCATTTAAAATAAAAATATTTAGTTTCTTAGTTTTCAAAAATAAATTACTTTGGTTCAATATTCAATTTTACATACATTTTATTTTGTTTATTTATTCTAATTGAACTTTAGTCCTAATTTATTCATTTAGTGTACCATAAAAAATGATTTAATACTGAAAATGTAAGAAAAATAAAGAAAACATGATGTCAGGTATGTGGCTCATGCCAAGAGAATTGTATGTCCTTACTGTCAGCTCTTAGAGTTATGAACTCCTCTGCCCATGTGGAGGGTGATTTCTTTCCAACGAAGAAAATGGTGAAAAAACTTACGTAATGATGGATGATTTACAAATTCATCCCGTAACATCAGACTTGTTGGACATAGTTAGAAGGTTCAACATCCAAGACATCAAATAAATATGAATAGTTGAATATGCTGATATCTTCTCTGAAAGATAAGGATATGGTAGTGACAGCAAATCTGAAGAAGCTTTTGACTGAATATGTGCTCTGATACTATCTTAGTACTATACTTACTAGATTTAGGCTGAACAGTTTCCAAATATTAAGCTTAAATGTAAGTTTTAATTCCCATAATTTTGGTTTCTCTATTATTTTTTCTTCGGCAATTTTAATTTTTTATAATTTCTGTAATTTTGATCAATTTTTCAATTTTGCATGTTTTATTTATTTTATTTTGGTCCAATTACATCACGTACCTAGTATATTCACTTAAGATATAATTAAAAAAGAATTTAATTAATTAAAATGTAAAAAAAACATTAGACTAAATTAAAAAATTCTCTAATGTGTATACTTTTACAACCGATAATCTCTGTGTAATTCACTGGTTTATGAAAGTTGGGCTTTATAAAAAAATGGGGTTTCTTTTTAAAGCTTTATAAAAAGTGGATGAGGCTTAAATAACTTTTACGAAAAGTTTATTTCACCAACTATTTTTCTAATTGTAAGAATATATTTTTAGAATATGACATAGAAATGTTATTCACGAATATTTCAATAGAATGTGTTATATATCTTATAATAATTATTTTATTATTTCATAATAATAAATGTGAGGATAAATTTTCCAATCCCATAAGTTTGAAAATAAATAAATAGTCCGTGTTTATAAAGATGATCAGTTGTAAAAATATACACTTTTTTTCGATATTAAAAATATACACATTAAAATTGTAAAAAAATTCACGACGTATGATTTTTTTATAGATTAAAAAAAGTGGAAAAAGTAAGGCACGTGTATAAGAAAGCAGGATAATATTTTCCATTTTATATTTAAAAGTACAAATCATGACTGTAAAGATATTTATGTTAAAGATATTGTAAATTCTTACCTTAAAAAAAATGTGGGATTATAAATTTTCCCAGGAGCATATAAGTGTGTAGAACCTCAATTAGTCAATATCCAAAGGATTATCTGATGTAGATATAGCTCAAACAAAAGCAATCTGACCAGATCATATATCCTTAGTTACAGTACAACTGAAGTGATCTCAAACTGGTTTTGTGTCCACTTCTGTTACTTAATCCACATGCTTGCCCTAATTCAACCCAAGTCAATACCCTGTCCCAAATCTTACATAGATTTCTGCTAAATTTTCTATTGCCAGATCCATCAACTTCGATACACCCTCCAATTTTCTTCTTCGAATTCAATGGCGTGGTCGCATAAAGGCAAGTTTTTTATCTTCTCTTTACTCCTCTTTTTCTCTTCTCTTCATGTTTCCAGTTCCCCCTTAGACCCCGAATCATGTTCTATACAATCCAAGCTGGACCACGATTCACGCCAGGAGCATGTTCCTGAACAACCCCAAATAGCTAATCATTTGAATAGGCTTGAGGAGTTAGTGAGAAATCTTAGTGATTTAGTTGCAAGATTGGAATCAAAGCTACCTGACCCTCCAAAAGAAAAGGGTAGGTTTAATCAAAAAAAGATTGGTGATGATGATGAAGATGCAAGATCAAGTAGTAAAGGAGTTGAAGATGGTGAATTTGAGGGGAAAATCCGAGATGGGGAGAGAGCTAGGGGAACGTCTGTGACAAAGTACACACCTTTTTGGTCAGAGAGGTTCCAGTTTGCATCTGCTTTGAAGTTGGATTCTGAGGCCACTTGTATAAATGTTTTGCCTTTTAGGGACCACGAGGGGCTGAGTAAGTATGTGGCAGTTAGCGATGAGAGGGGAAGAGTGTATGTGTTCACGAGGAATGGGGATGTTTTGGTTGAGTTTGATACCTCATTGGAGTCCCCTATTACAGCAATGGTTTCGTATACTTCGGTTTATAAGAATGAGAGTTTTGTGGTAACTGGTCATCAAAATGGGGAAATCTTGATGCATAGAGTTTGGGAGGGAGGGTCTAGTGGAGAGGATTATAGTTCTGTTTTCATGGAGAATGTTGGTAAGTTTCTGTCACCTGAAAACTGGGAAGATGGGTTGCCGGTGACTCTCTTGGAAGTTCATTATGTAAGGAGGATGAAGTACATTCTGTCAGCTGATACAAGTGGGAAGATAAAGGTTTTTAAGGAGAATGGTTCGTTACATGGTTCTGCCACGCCCTCTAGTAGGCCGCTAGTTTTTCTGAAGCAACGGCTTATGTTCTTGACAGAAACTGGGGCAGGTTCATTGGATTTAAGGGGCATGAAAATCAGGGAATCTGAATGTGAAGGCTTGAACCACTCTGTTGCTCGAACTTATGTTTTTGATGCCATGGAGCGTTCCAAGGCTTATGGGTTTACCTCGGACGGGGATCTGATTTATGTCTTGTTGCTTGGAGATGTGATGAACTTCAAATGCAGGGTTAGATACAAGAAAAAGTTTGATGGGGACGAGCCTCTTGCTCTGCAGGCAATTAAGGGGTATTTGCTGATTGTTAACCCGGAGAAGGTTTTCGTGTACAATGTTTCATCTCCACATTATGTGAGAGTTGGTGTGCCTCGACCTGTTTTCTCCTCAGGTCTTGATGAGCTTAGATCATCGTTCTTGAATAATCCAACCCCAAGTTTGGATGCGGAAACAAGCGTGACACCCTTGATAGCTAGTGATCGTGAAAAGCTTGTTATTGTTGGTCTTGGAGGTGGGTATGTTGGAATGTATCATTCTAATCTACCTATCTTCAAAGGGGAATTCAATACCATGCTATGGACTAGTCCTGTGTTGTTCTTCGTACTTTTCCTATTTGGGGCTTGGCACTTTTTCGCCAAGAAGAAGGAAGCACTTACATCATGGGGACCAGATGATCCATTTAGTTCCACGTCAGCTACCACCAGTGCGCCGTTGGCATCTGGCTCTGGAGACAGATCTTTTGCAGACTCTTCTTCGAGAAGTTCTGAAGTTATGGATCTTAGAGGTGGAAATCTCAGAGCTCCACCGAGAAGGTATGGCTCTCCTTCAAGGTATCCCGGTGGGGCTGCAACTTCCTATAGGCTTGGTGGTGCTTCTGCAGATCACAATGCTAGGCCAGCTTCAGTTGATCCAGATTTTCGTGCAGCCTCGGAGCTGAAATTTAGGGCCTCCACCATGGACCCTCCAGGTTTTCCTAAAAGAAGAGATGGTATGTTTGTAGGGAATCAAGTTGTAAATGACCACAGTTGAGTGGCAGAGTTAATTGCATGTTATGGGATTTTCTCTAACTAGTTTCAGATTTCCATAGCTTTTAATCTTATGCATCACTTTGCTATCTGGTCTCGCAGTCTTCTAGCTTTCAAGTTGTTGCACACAAGAGAGAAATAAATTATAATGAGAAACTTCCAAGTCTTTTCTTCTCCCATATATTTTTGTTGTCCTTCGAGTTTTCCTTTTGTTAAGAAGTCCATATATGAGAAATATAATGTCCCAAGGACTGGTTTAAGATAGGATTTTACCACATTCAAGCTGTATAAAGTATAAACTTTGGATATGTAAAGTTCGCTTGGCTAAATTTGTGTCTAAATGGTTTAGTTGGAGTGAAAGAGTTTCAGAATCTTTATATATGTAGTCTTGAGTTTAATCTAAGAATTCGTGTATGTGAAATAATAATGTTCGAAGAGATTTTCACATAAGCACCTAAGTATCTGGAAAATAAAAAATAGTAGGAAAGAAATGTTCACAGTAATACTTGTTTAAGCAATTGAACCCAAAATATGTGATGTCTAGTTGTGTGCTTCACGAATTTCTAAGGGAAAATATTATAAGTATTCTTGATGGCAAAAAAGCGTGAGAATCATAAAAGAAAGATAGATAATTTATGTTGCTCCAAAATATTGACGAAAAGAGTGTTAATAAAATAGATAGAGAATTTATGCAGCTGTTAAAACTTGTAAGCATATGCCTCTGCCCATGGGGATGTGAATATTCCTCTACAAACTTTAAGTGGTACTTCGAGTTTAGGGTTATCTAACCTATCTTTTCTGTATAAAATTTTCATTTTTTGAAAATAATGCAGCTGTTAAAACTTGTATACTGCAGTAATGTTTTTGTTTTATTCCGATGGATTCAAATATAAAGGAGTCATCTCGGATTTCATTCAAAGCTTTGAAGATTTAAACAATTCTAGGGTGAGAAGTTTCTTTTAAAAGATGACATGACATTCTCCTCACGTAGTCACTTAATGGATCTAGAGTAATAATATATATTAAAAGCAAACATAATTTTTTTTAGTTAGTTAAATAAAAAAACAAAAATTTACAGATATAAAAATATATTTAAGATTAAAATTAAATACATATGTAATAAATCTATAACTATAAAGTATTAATTTTTAATTAATATTTATATATTTTATCTTTTTTTTTGTGGGTATCAAAGAAAATATTAAAAAATTTATGATTATATACTTTATCTTCTAAAATATATTTTTATCACTTTCGTGTGAGATGTTTATAACTGAGATGATCATATTCTTATGTATCTCGTGACCATGGTCTTGCAGTTTCAAGAAAGATTGACTTCTACTAATATTTATTTTATTTTTGGACTCTGATTATAATTTCGATCTAGCTAGTATCATAATTTTTTTGGCTTCCTTAAGCATATACCATGCACCTGAAAATAAATGCCACTAGATATTTTTCATTATGTAATTACATTTCTTGGTAATGCTTTCCAATTATGAAGAACTCTTTGTAACCACTTTTACTTTAGAAAATAATAAGGATAGATTAGTGTTTTTGGATTGGGCTTACGGCACAACCCACATAACAAGTTATCCCTATATAAGATACTTGATCCAAAATTTCAGGTGTTGACCGAAGGAAACACCTCGTTGCAGGTGTTTAAGGTATATATGTGAACAATAAATTTATATCTCGATCAAGAACAAAGTTACTATGTTCCTACATCAAGACAGAGTAAGTATATAATTATATTGATGTGAGAAGTATACTATAAAGTTATAATTGTGTACTTCTCGCATCAATATAATCGGAAGCAATGGCAAGTTTAAGAGCACATAAATCATATTTAAAAATGAAGTCATAGTAGTTGTTTGTTTCTAGCTTAGTAGCACTAATAGCTAGATTAATATGATTTGGATTTTTTTTATCTGCAGAAAATAGAGCAATTCGTGTTTCCTAAGGATGCACAACTGTGAAATTTGACTGGGCGATAGGGCAATACTTTTGGTATGCTTGTATATAATGTATTAACAAGTATTTGAAAAAATCATAATGCATAATAGTCATTAATGTTGATTCGTGTTTCACAGAGTAAGTTCTTAGTAGTTCACGTTGTCTATGCCATAATCTGTCATTGAGTTGCTTCTGTTTGAGAATAAATTGGCAATCTTAATTGTATTTTTTGATAGGTGCATTGTGATAAAATTACTTTTGATTCACTTTAGGCTTATGTATATATTGGTTTGGCTTGAAGTCTGAACAACACGCATCAGATCAAGGAAATGTACACGAAGAACTCTTAATGAATCTAAGAACGTTATCAAAATCACGTCTCTAACCATGACAAGAAACACATCCTCTTACAAATTGCATTATTTCTCTCAATGGAATGAAACAAATAGGTATATTGAACTGAAATGAAATGAACAAATGTGCAGCCTATTTCTCTCGATGGAATTTATTTATAGAGATGAATTGAGTTGGGGATCTTAATACCCTTTGATACAATCTCCATACATCCAATATTTTCACTGCCCCCCTTTAACAACACAAGAAGCAAGGCCTAAAGACCAAAATTAAAAATAATCTAGAAACGAAATAGAAATATAATTTTATTCCAAACTATAGTTGTCAATGTCATCTCTTGGATTGCAACGCCCAACACACTAATTAATCGAGGAAATCACAATAGTTGAACTTGCATCTAGAACATAAATAACTTTGTTCCATGTAGGAAAATGAAAGTTGGAATCTTGGTCTTTAAAGTTATTGGCAAGAACGAAGCAGTGACATCTTCATTACCAACTTAAGCTCCAGCTCACAAGAGATCCCAACTATGTTAGCATTGCAAATGCTATTGATCTAGCTTCATTTTTCACATTATTCATAGTCAATGCAATTTTTTGCACGCCTAGCATTGGTTCCTGTGCACACAGGAATGGAACTTCCATGAATAAAGAAAAAAAAAATGAATCCAGAATGTTAATGACATTGGTTAAAAAATAAAAAAATAGAAATTGTCTATAGAAATTAAAGCATTTATTATATTCAAAAATAAATTAATTAAGTACTTTTTTTTAGAAATTAATTGTAAGCACTAAATATTTGTTAACCACAATTTTTAGAACACTTGTGATAAGAATCTTTAATTAAAACTCTTAAAATTATTTTTAAAAAACTTTTTAAAATAACATCATTTTGTATTAAAATAATTAAAAATAAAATTAAAGTTATTGTTCAATTTTGTGTGGTGGTGGCAGCTAATTAGCTATTTTTGCAATGAAGGAAATACTTCTCTACAATAATTATTTTAGCTACATATAATTGCAAAAAAGTATATTAATTAGTCAAGGGGATTTTAATCTTCTCCAAGGGACTTGTTGACACTCATAGGTGGGATGCTTATCTCAACAAAATTTTCTACGTATGCATCGATAAAGATTCAAATCTCTAACCAAATGCTTAAGAGACTCATGTCTAGTACCACTGGATGAATCATTTGTTGGTACCAACAATAATTATGGCGAGGAAAGAAATAGTAGGTACTCTAACAATGGTTGTTGCTTTGTAAAGTGTTAAATGATTTGAAAAAATTGGTGATATATTTTGTACCTTGTTAGAAAAAATTGATTCTTTTTTATCAACCATATATCGTCTAACTAAATCTAATTCTCCTTAGATATGTTCCTAAAAAAATACAATTTGTGAGGGTTCATCACCCAATTAATGAAGAGATCCGAGTAGATATGCAACAAATCGATTTGTGTGGATACCAATAATGTCTTTGATAAAGGATGCAAATTAATCATGTAATTGAGACTATTAAATAAGTTAATTTAAAATAACTAATGAGTTAGAACTCTTACCTTATTTAATTGTTAAATGAAATCATGATCATTGAAGATGTTTATTGTCCATAATTTGAACAAAGAATAGGGCAAAGCATAGACGAGAGGGCGAAGCAATATAAAACATGGTTAACAACTTCCATCTAAGTAGATCTATAACGATGCTTAGTGAATAGGGATTTGTGGCCTAGCTAATGGATCTAGCATAAAAAAAATAGTACAAAAATTTTAGAAACTAGAAAATAAGCCAACAAGACAAAAAATAATTATAATGTGTGGACAAGGTCAATCTTGGACCTCTTGGTCTAATAGTCTATTTGGTGAGAACTATAAGAGATGATGAACTTTCTAGTGTAAATTTTGTGTCATAGTAATAATCACATGAGGGAGAGTGATGGTAAGATGTAGATGAAAGGTGCGACGACACAATTTCACATTATAAAGTTGTGGAAGCCTTTACGAGGATCCAGTGAAACTAGCACAAAGAAACATGATTTGTTCGATTTGATGTTATCAACGACTCATAAGGCATAATTATTTGTTTGGTAATATGTGTCTTTCCAAACCAATCAATGGGATATCATGATACGGTATCCACTTTTTATTTGATATGTGTTCTTTCAATTTTAAACTGAATTGAGATGTAGATAACAACAACAACACTAGCCCAATGAGGATCCAATGAGACTAGCATAAGAAACGTGAATTGTTTGGTTTTGATGATCTATGTCTTTCTAAACCAACCAATGGGATATCATGATACGATATCCACTTTTTATTTGATGTGCGTTCTTTCAATTTTAAATTGGATTGAAATGAGGATAACAACAACAAAACTAGCTCAATGAGGATTCAACTAGACTATCATAAGAAACGTGAACGGTTCAATTTGATGTTATCAACGACCCACAATTATTTATTTGGTAATATGTGTAGTTTCAAACTAGCCAATAAGATTTCATTATATAATACCCACTTTTTATTCAATGTGTGCTCTTTCAATTTTAAATTGGATTGAGATGTAAATAACAACAACAAAATTAGTTCATATAATACACTTTTTTTATTATTTAGAGTAAATAATATTATACTACCTTTAGATTTATTCAAATGACGCCAAATCCCGAACTCCAAACTTATTTAAATATTACACGCGACTTCATTTGTATAAACTCAATAACATAATTTTTAAGAGTCATTTATACCCTTGCCTTGAGCTTTGTTTGTACAATCTCTGGTCTCGAATATTAGAAGAGAGAAAAAATTACTTTTACGTTAAAGTTAGTTAAATATAATAATTACTTGTGTCAAATCTCATTTAAAAAATAATCATTTACCAAATTATGCCTTATTGAAACTTGATATTAATAGTAGGGTTAGAGCAAACATAATCTCAATGTTGAACCTCGTTTCCAACACGGTTGTTTTCGAATCCACGTTGACATTGGATAACCTCCATGACCAAAAACTTTTTATACAGCCACTCACACTAAACTTTATGTGCTGCATACTATATGTGCCGCATACAAAAAGTTTACTGTTGGATTTGATGTTATCAATGACTTGAGTTATTTGTTTTCTAATTCATGTCTTTCCGAACCATCCAATGGGTTGTTATTATATGGTATTCACTTTTTATTGAACATGTGCTATTTTAATTTTTTTTAAAATTAATTAATATCAATCTTATTTAAAAAAGAACTACCTAGCATAACAAATGCCGACATAATAATATTTTTACTTTATTTTTTACGTATTTTCATTTACATATGGCTCTTGTTATCTATTTTCAATTATTTTGTTTGTTACCTTGGCTAAAATAGGTCCTGAATCCAACACAAAGCATGAACATGTTGGGTACTTTTATTCCTATAGGAAGTAAGTAAATTTTAGTTAATTTTGTTCCTTGGAAAAAATCTTCTTTAGTTTTCATTTTTAAAAATATAAATTTACTACTTTTGGTTTTTACCATCATTTGACAGTCATTAATTAATAGCTTATTTTCTTTATAGAAGGTCAAGTGACCATCTAGGTGACACATACTAGTCTATCTACTAAGTATCATTATGAGCACTTGAAACCTTTATTTTTTAAAATTCTTAAAATAAATGCTATTTATTTATTTACTTACAATGAACATTAATAGAGAGCAAAAATAATAATTTCATATTAAAAAAAGTTAAAAAAATCTTTTATGATTAAGGACCAATAACAAAAATGAGGCTAAAAAATCAAAATAATATTTTTTATTAACTATTTATCAATTTGGGGCTGTTTGGAAAGTATTTACCAATATCGGGTTATTAAACACGCCTAATTTGGGCGTGATGCATTCCGTCTCTAATTCAATCACTAAATCTTTTTGCGACAGAATATTCAGTCGCAAAAAATGTTAGTGATTGAATTAGAGACGAAATTTGGCTAATTTGAAAAATTAATGACAAAAAACACGCCCATTTTTAGGTCGCTAATTTAGTCTCTAATTCAGTCGCTAACTTTTTTTGCAATTGAATATTCTATCGCAAAAAGATTCAGCGACGAAATTAGAGACGAAATAAGTCATGCCCAAATTAGTCGTGTTTAACACCCCATTTTAGTAAATAATTTCCAAATAACCCAAAATTGGTAAATATTTATTAAAAAAATATTATTTTGGTTTTTAAGCCACAAAAATGACTAACTTTCAAGGATATAAAATAGGGATTATAAATGTTCAAAAAGGATAAAAATCTAAGAGATTTTTTTACAAAGACTAAAATTAAAACTCATTCATTCTAGAAGCTAGGACTAAAATAGTATTTAACTCTAACTTTTATTATTAAAATTGGATTTTAGTGGTTTAATTATGCTTTTCATTCCTATATTTATTTTTTAATATCATTATGGTTTGTCTCCAATTACTTATTCAACATTTTTTACAAGTAAAACTTGATTAACAAATGGAGTACAAGGGATATTACCCTGCATAAAATAGTCTTACAAGGTCAGATGAGAGGAATAAATAAACAAGTTACATGATATACACCAATTCAAAATGAAAAAAAAAAAAAAAGAACACTGAGCATTGTCAAAATCATAGCACAATGTGTCAAAATCTTTGGATATTTAACTAACAAAATAAATGAAAAACTAACATAGGGATAATATGGAAATTTTCTTACGACAATAAAATTAAATTCTTTTAAAAATAGAGATCAAATAAAAAAATCATGTTATTTAAAAAAAAACAATTGAGCCAATTTTAATTTATCTATATACTAAAACATGCATTTTAATATTCAATTATAAAGAGTTAATTATTAAAAAAAAACACTAATTCTGGTGAAAACAATGTGAAATCTTACAACACTTCTCTATATAAAATAACATTTTATATATTACTATTATTTTGTTTTCTATCCTTTTTCATTGCATCCAGTTACAGATCCAAGATTCTAAAGAAGGGTGAACACTCAACTAAGATTATCAATTAGGCAACTTTTTCCCTCCCACACACCCTAAGCCACAAATGTAAAAAGACAGAGAGAGTAATTTAAAATTTAGACCATGTAAAAGAGATATCCTTGTCAAACAAAACAAAAGTAAAAAAATCCAACAATTAACAAATTATTCTTCGTTAACTGGATTACCTGTTTTGTGTACAACACCATAGATATCACAAAAAGTCATACTATCATCGTTGTCATAAGTGCAAATGGAGCATTGCCAAAGGCCAGGCTTAATGGTCTCTTGCTTTGTATTAGGTCCTCCTATTACGGCAAAAAAATTTTATTATGAACAATGAACAATGTCAAAATTCAAATAGTTAGTTCAGTAAAAAAAACTTAGTAGCAATAACAAGTAACAACCACATCTCCATAACAGAGAAACTGCATGGAAATCATGTAGCAGAGCTAAACAGATATCAATGTGAAACTAACACCAAACCAGAGGAAATACAAGTGAAAGAAAATATCATTGTGGTAAAGAATAAAAAAAAATTAAACAAACTAACCATAGTCTTTTGCATCAACATCATCATAAGCATAGTCATCATAATCATCACCATAGCAATCGTCGTCTTGCTATTAAGGATATTTTCCAATACATATTCAGCTAAACCTTCACAAACAAAAGGAAGCACCACATAGGCACAGTCCAGAATACACTTGATTAATTATAACTAATGTGGAAAATATGGATCATTGTTCTCCTTCTCATGAATTATTAAAATTAGTATATATAAAGGAAGCCAGTTAAAAGCAAATAAAGGATATGAAAAAGACAGGACAATCAACCTACTCAAATGAAATTTACAGATGATAAAAATAAATTTCAGTCAATTAATGGTCGATTTAATTTCCTAAATGATAACAAGTACTAATTTTTTTGAATATGATCCTCCTAAAGTGACTAATGACCCTCCTAAAGTTCATTTTAGCTTATTTCAATATGCTAAATGGGAAAGCTAATAAAAACCAAGGAAAATGAGAAAGGTAATAAAAAATAAGCTAACATAAGGATTACACGCCATTTAATAAGATTAACCTATCAAAAGCTCTTATTTGATAAGCACTCAATTAAGTTGTTTATCCAAAAGTGTCCTTGATCATACAAGAACAGTTTGTAAAATATTGTACCTACCACATCTACATTGTGAGTTCCAACTTCCAAGCAACAGGGAACAAATGGCTATAAACCTCAAAACTATTGTACCTACCGTCTACTACATCTAACATAGAAAACCAACATCATTTCACCACTTGACATTTTTGCTTTAAAAACCAGCACAGATTCATAATTTTGCTTTAAAACAAAAAAAATTAGTATAAAAATAATAGAATGAGAAATCTGACACGAAATGGGTTAAGGGTAAAATAAAAAATCTGACATTTAAATATGAAAAATAATTCTTCCATGATGCAGAAGTAACCCAGGATAGCTTCAACCCGAAATCGATTTTCCCATGGTGAATCATTTTCCACAAAAAAACCAAAATCATGGTCTTACAACAGTCAATTAGTACAAAAAGGATAATCAAATTCAAAGATACCCAATAATAAAAGTTCAATTTTTTTCATGGCATAGAGAAAATAATAAGAAGAATGATAAAAAAAAAGGGAAAACATTGCAGTTACAGATGGGACAAATGACTTTGGCCCGTGCGATCATGTCGTGCGTACCACGTGCGTGATGTCTCGGACTAAGATGGAGTCACTGCCACTGGCCGTGACCGTGAGCAGAGGCGGAGGACTGTGTCGGAGTCTCGCCACTAACATCGTCGCGTCAGAGTCTTGGCCTTTCGTGAATGCGTATGCGTCGGAGAAGAGAAAGACTGAGTTTGAACGTATGTGTCTGCGTTTGCACAGGCCAGATGTTAAATTTTTAAGAAAAGAGTATTTTGGTAATTTCACCCCAAAATTTAAGGAGTTACTTGTCCCCTTTTCTTCAACGTGGGTCCGCCTCTCGTTGCATCAATCATTTTTCTTCCTACAATATTTTTTTGTTATACAAACTATTTCATTGTTATATACAGCATTTTCAGGAATTCTGGACAACCCAGTTAACAATGCTGGAACCGACATGCACCTTTTCCACAATTCAACAAGTATACCAAGGTATTTACAAGCATATTTTCACCTTCTACAATGGCTTAATTTCTTCTCAATCATCATCAACATCATCAGTCTGCAATAATCTCATGTACAACTACTATGCCTATCTCTATCATATGGGTGCCAAATCATTCAATGCATCGTTGCTTCGGGTTCGAGGTTTGGGCTTAACAACATATTCATCATAGCAATATTATTAATACTCCTCCGTTGTTTTTAAATTGTCTGACTTTTAAAGAATTTTTATTCTTATTTATTTGTTATTTACAAAGATGAAGATCATATTAATTACAAATATGAAATTTGACAACAATTTTATTTTGGAATACAAGTGTGAAATAAAGTCCCACATCAGATAATTCAAATCCTATTGGACGCAAATTGTTTCCATATATTTGTATATATATGCAATTTATACCTTGTCCTTCTATTTTATTTATTCTATTTTTTTTTATTTTCATTCGAATTCATTTTTTTATATATTAATATTCTATTCAAATGAAATAAAAAGATATTAAAAGATACTAATTATAAGAATTTGAAAGTGAAATTATAAAGTTATTAGACCCATGAACTTGAGCCTTAAGGTTTTGGGTTAAAGTGTGGTGTCTAATTCACTTATATGGTTACTCATTATCTATTGGTGTAAATCTCCTTTATATTTACTCCATCGAAATTCCGAAAATTGGTATCAGAGCCGATGGATCGACTTGGTGACTAACTCGGACGAGTAAAAATGGCGGTGATGAATTCATGAACATGGAGGCCAGACAGAGAATACTCCTGGATGATAATAACTTCCACTTGAGGGAGAAGCTACCATGTGGGAAGGACTCACATTTGAGGGGGAGATTGTTGGAGTACAAGTGTGAAGTAAAGTCCCATATAGGATGAAAATAGATAAAGTTGAGCACCATATAAGTAAATGAGAAGATCTATAAACTTAAACCTTAAAGTTTTGGGTTAAAGTGTGCTGTCTTATTCATTTATATTGTTACCCATGATCTATTGGTATAAATCTCCCTGATATTTGTCCCCTCAAAATTCCTACAATTAGGATTAAGAAAATTTATTTTATTTGTTAGACAAAAAAAGGAACGGAAATAGTACCACGTTTTAATAGAATAACAATAATAATATTAAACATGAAAAGCTAGAGAACCGGGAAAGCATACATATTTTCTCAAGTTATCTCTTTATCCAAACAAACCATAACATATTTTGTACTTTAATCCAATGCCTGCAACACATACAACAACATCATGATGATGACGATGATGATAATATTCAGGATTAATTAAATATGTTTTTGGTGCAAACTTCATTATAGCTCACAAATTTGGTTTTGATAGGTTCATTTGGATCAGATGGTTTTTGTGTTTTTTTTTTCTTCTGAATAATCAATGGATAAGGTTTAGGCTTTTTTAGGTCACTGTAATTAACTGCAAATGAAAAATGTGTTTCAATTTTCTTCAAAGATGAATTCGGGTAATTGTATTAATCTGTTTTGTCATTCTTGACTCGGTAGTGGCAAGTGTCAACACTACCTATGTGAAAGACAACTCCATTATTATAAGCTAAACATTTACTCACCATCTCACACACATCGACAAAACATGAATAAATTAATTAATTTAAATATTTAATATTAAAGAAACTTAATATTAATTATAAATAAATAATTTGAATTTAATTTAATAAAATAATAATTTTATAATATTTAATTATAAATTACAATTGTCTCATTGTCATGTCTATTTTATGTATAAATATTTATGTATATAATTATTTTAGAAATAAAGTGTATGATAAATAATAACATAAGAATAAATTGAATAAAAAAATGTGATATATCATTTTTTATATTTATTAAAGTTATTTATTTGTTTAATAGAATAAAATGTATAATTTTAATGAAATTATGTGTTTAATTTTTAATAATATATATTTATATATCAAATACTTAAATATAAAAGAATCCAATATAATTTTTTATCATGGGCTCATGAAATCACAAGCAAGAATCAACTTTTGTATGGTTCGATTACTTTTTGGCACATATAATTTAAGAATAAACATTTCTCCATGCATATTTCATTCAATGATTAGATCCATAAAAAATATTTTATATAAAATTATTAAATGGTATAATAATTATTTAAACTAATGTAATTTGATATATATAAAAGAGAGATTAATTTACTTTAAAAATAATTGTTTGAGTTATTTTCTATTTTCACCATTTAATTTCGTAAGATCTGATAATTATAATAAATATTTAATATTAATTGTTAAATTTTAAGAAAATAAAATCTATGAAACGTTTCCAATTCCTTTATCTGATCTTTTTTCTCTTGTAATAGAAAATAAAATCGATCAAAACACGGAAAAATTAATTAACAAAAATATAAATTCTCATTTTCTTTTTCATATATCACCACCATCAAGTAGACGTGGTCATGATCAATGACTAATTTTGATGTAACACGTTATTAATTCTTTAACAAAAAATAATGTATGTGTCATATTGACATTGATAATATTAAATTATATTCTCATGAATCATCTAACAATTTCCTATTCTGAGAGTCAGATCCTCGATCAACCAGTTGGCTCTGTCATTGCCATCAGCTGCATCTGGTCGAATGTTGTCAGCTGGTTCAGAAGTTGCGGGTCTGGTTTCACACTCGCCACAACCATTGGCACGTGCTTCCTCGGAGCAAGAAATTGGTTCCTCCTCCTCTTCGGGTTTAGCATTAAGATCAAATGGAAACTTCACCGTTTCCTCGTCATTATTGGAAGCGTGCACTTGTTGAGCAACTTGTGTAGGAGGAGGAGGAGCATGTGACAATTCCATCGCCGGAGCAAGAAATTGGCACCCTCCCATTGCCACTCAGCTATTATTATAAGCAGAAAATAATGGATCATTAGTGAAATTAGCAAATTATTAGTTGAACTGCACAAATTGATATAGATGTTATAATAATTAAAATTAAGCTTATATATATTCATATATTTACAAAATATTAATGGTGCTTATGCGAAAAATTAAATAAATAAATCCCTTAATTTGAAAGACTAAAAACATAATTTATTTTATTTTATTTGTCAATAAAGAATAAAAAATAACGGTGATTATCAAATAAATTATATTTGTAAATTTATAGAGGATATTAATCGTTCAACTATAACTATTAAATGAGTTAATTTATCATAATGAATGAGTTAGAACTCTTACATTGTTTAATTAATCAAGGAAATCATGGTCGTTGAAGATGTTTACGGTCCATAATTAGAACAAAGAGTAGGGTAGAGCATAGAAGAGAGGACAAAGAAATAGAAGACATGGTCAACAAATTCCATTTGAGTAGATCTGTAATGAAGGCTCATGAACAAGGTTATGTTGCCCAACTCATGGACCTAGCATAAACAAAAAGAGCTCAAAATTTTAGAAACAAGAAAAGATGTCAACACAACAAAAAATAATTAAAAGTGTGGAGAAAGTTAGTCTTAAACCTTCAAGCCTAATAGTCTAATTGGTGAGAACAAGAGGAGGTGTTGAACTTTAGAGTGTAGATTTCATGTTGTAGGAATAATCATATGTGTGAGAGTGATGGTAAGATGTAGATGGAGAGTGTGTTAGCACAATTTCACATTATAAAGTTTTGAAAGCCTTTATGAAGATCCAGTTGGACTAACACAAAGAAATGTGACCTGTTCGATTTGAGATTATCAACGGCCCATAATTATTTGTTTGGTAATCCGTGTCTTTTTGCACCAACCAATGAAATGTCATTTTAGGGTATCTACTTTTCATTCGATGCGGATTCTTTCAATTCAAAATTGGATTGAGATGTGGATAACAACAACAAAATTATCCAACGAGGATCCAACACGACTAGCATAGAGAAATGTGAACTATTCGTTTTGATATTATCAACGACTCACAATCATTTGTTCGGTAATCCGTGTCTTTTCGAACCAACCAATGAGATGTCATTATATGGTATCCACTTTTTATTCAACATGCGCTCTTTCAATTTTAAATTGGATTGAGATGCGGATAGCAACAACAAACTAGCCCAACAAGGATCCAACTGGACTAGCACAAAGAAACGTGAATCGTTCGATTTAATGTTATCAATGGCTCAAGTTATTTGTTTGGTAATCTATGTCTTCCCGAACCAACCAATGGGATGTCATTACACGGTATCCACTTTTTATTCAACATGCGCTCTTTCAATTTTAAATTGGATTGAGATGCGGATAACAACAACAAACTAGCCCAACAAGGATCCAACTGGACTAGCACAAAGAAATGTAAATCGTTCGATTTAATGTTATCAATGGCTCAAGTTATTTGTTTGGTAATCTATGTCTTCCCGAACCAACCAATGGGATATCATTACACGGTATCCACTTTTTATTCAACGTGCGCTCTTTCAATTTTAAATTGGATTGAGATGCGAATAACAACAAAACTAGCCCATGTAATGCACTCTTTTTATTTAGTGTAAATTATATTATATTACCTTTATATTTATTTAAATGACACCAAACTCCAATCTCCAAACTTATTTAAATATTAAACTCCACTCTGTTTGTATAATTTCAATAGCATAATTTTTTAGAGTAATTTACACCTGTCTCGAGTTTGTTTATAAACGCTCTGGTCTCAAATATAAAAAAATTACTTTTATGCTTATTAAGAATTCTAGTTAAACATCATTTAATTGTGTCAATCTCCTTTTTAAAAAAATAATCTTTTACCTACACTATCCTTCATTGGAACTTGATATTAATAATAGAAAAGGGTTTGTGAAAACACAGCATCAATTAAATAAAAGTGTATTTAGGGGATAATATCATTACACAAGGTCAAATTAATTGAGATTTGCTTATATTTGGAACCAAGTAATATGTGATTATTTTTTCTTATATTCAACTGGAAGAAGTACATAAAACTCTATACTTCATGCAATATTACACGCGAACCCATTTGAATAGCCGGTGAACAGATATTTTAACAATTATTAATAAAATATAAGTAATCAATCTTTGCACTTCAATGTAATTTTTTTATATTGTCATCAATTAGGTTGTGATATATGATAAGTTTGTTGATATTTATAATAATTTTCTTAAAAATTATATCAATAATAATTTTTGATAAGTTGAAAATCTAAAAAAATTTACACTATCATTACATAAAATCAAACTTATAAAATGTTTAGGAACATTTCATTAAACACCCATTATCTCTAAATCAAAGACTAATATTATCTTAGCTAGTCCTAATATATAACCATAGTAATTTAACTACTTTAAGAAAAGGAAAAAAAAGAAGAGAAAAACAATATATATTAGCTAGACTATTAGATACTCATTATTTAAGAGATTTTGATTAAGGAAGAACTTTTAACAATAAAAACCAAATTCCAAATTATGCTTAAAGACCAGCTTTAAATTTTATCTTCTTTTGAAGTTTTTATAGCTAACTCTTTAATGTGTTACATGATTGATAATGAACCTGATTTGCATAAAAATAAATAAATTAAGAAATATAACTTGTAAAATGTAAAACAAAAAAAAAACATGAAAGATAGAAGTGGATTAGCAACTCAACTTATTATCATACAGTGATAAAAAAATGATACATTAAAATTAAAGAATTTAATTATTTCTTTTTAAAAAATATTAATTAATGCAAGGTGACTTAATTAGCGACACACAATAAACTTGTGAGAGATGACCTGATTTTGATTTTTGTAACATCCTAATTAGAAAGGGGAGATGGACTTTAAGTGTCACTAAGCCTTCAGGATTAAAGATTAGTTTCATAGTTGATCCAAAAGGTTAAAGTAGATGAAAATACATTGAAATTCTACTAAGGATTCAAAAATCTTGATGTTGTTACTAAAAATTAAAAATTAAAGGCAAAATGAGAATGAGATACAAAATATTTTAACATTTATTTATTAGTTTTACCTAACTTGTCAACCTTGGTTAATATTATCTTAGTATTGTTAAAAATTATGTTATTGAGTTGTATGTAATATTTAAATAAGTTGAAGTTTCATGTCACTTAAGCAAACTTGAAGGTAGTTGAACGTAGATTACTCTAAAAATTATGTTAGTAAGTTTATACAAATAGGATGGAATATTGTAATATTTAAATAACTATGGAGTTTGTTATCCATTGCCATTATTGTAATATTTAAAATAACTATGGTATCATTTAAATAAATTTGAAGATAGTGAAAGAAATGAAATTTAATTAGGGCATTTGTTTTACGAATACTTTTTTTAATTTCAGGAATGTCATTCTTGGTAATAAACATGATGTTATTTATGGATATTTTATAAAAGATGTGTTTGGTTTATTATTAAAAATGGTTGGAAATATGTTTTATATATATGTCTAGATATCAAGATATAATTTGTAATTTGTTATACCCTTATCTAACAGGCAAAGATTTATTTTCGTGAAAAGGATGATCCATTCAGATCACCATGAAAGTCCAACCATATTGTATTGTCGAAACTCATGTTGTATATTTGAAAAGGGTTCACCTCCTTATTTCTCTCATGTTAAATTTTCTTTTTGTTGAATTTCCTTTCTCCTTGGTCCACATAGATGAACAAAATGTAAGACATATGTCAACAACTCATCATAAAAGAAAGGACTAACTAAGTCAATATGTGTTTGGTTGATATTACTTATTCCTAAGAATATATATTATAAGGTGTGGTAATGGGATAATGGGTAGTAAGGAGGGTTATCTGGTTTTTACTCATAAAGATAGATTCAGTTATCACATAAGAATAAAATTTTCCTATCTTTTATGTTGGAATTAAATATTGGTTGAATGTAAGATTATAATTTTTCAAAGAATAAAATATATCCAAAATTAATTAATTATATTAATAATCATTGGGCTAACTGAAATACAAATATATCACGTTGTTCTCGATGGTAAATAAATTTTTTATCACATAAAATTTTCTTAAAAAATAATAAACAGTTTTAAGTTAGGAAAGAATAATTAACAAAGTAAACAATAAAATTCTTAATGAATCTAATAATATTTTTATATAATTTATTTACTTTCCACTCATATTTCTGTCCATCCAAACAAGTACAGAGAATTTTCTATATTTCTTTGTTTCTTATTTTTATTCATCTAAATAAAATGTATTTTTCCACTCTAACCCCTTCTCTTCAATTTCTATTTCTTTCATTCATATTTATTTTCTCTATTGAACTCTTAATTACATTATGTTTGGTATAAGGATATATGATAGAAATAAATAGGAAATAGGAAAGAGAGAGTGAACATATAGGGATGCTATAAAATGTGGTATGTTTGATATAGTAAAAATGGAAAATAAAATATTAAAAGAAATCAAAAAGTGCAAAGATAGTTGAAATTAGAGAACTGGCGTTCGTGACAATGTTGAACCTCGTTTCCAACACGGTTGACATTGGAGAACCTCCATGACCGAAAACTTGTCATACAGCCACTCACACTAAACTTTATGTGCCGCAGACAAAAAGTTTAGAGTTTCCTTAAAAATGTTCCATGAGAATAATAGTAAAAATCAGAAGGAAAGAGTATGTTGAACAATTGCTTGCCACTCCAAAGTGAGCTATTACTTAAAGGAGCTTTTACAAACTGTAGGAGATGTTAATATTTTGTTACAAAGCACTAGGTCATCTTTCTTCTCCAGCACATTGATGTTGCACCACCACCTTCCTACAACCACACCATATTTTGTAGATAAAGATAAATTTTCACGAACTGGGACAATTGTGTAAAATACGCACTCGGCGATAACGGTTCGGTATAAAAATCTTATTTCACAAGGTAAGAACTTTTTTTGAGGTAAAGAACAACAAATGACTTATAAGATAAATATATAAGAAGTAATTTCAAAGTCCTAAATAAATAAGAGTTGGATATATATTCTAGATATACTCTTTTCATGATTTTACGTACCTCTAGTATTTTTCAGTCCGTCAGCAAGGTTCCTATGGAAGTTTCTATGGCAGCTGACCTGCTTCAATACCTGACTACTTGTATTTATACACACACAGCAATCAATTAATATAAGACACTAGACACTTATGAAACAAAGTTACTTTTTTTAATTGGGAGGTTGAAAAGCCAGGGTTGGTTGCAGTTTTTTAATATATTTTTAGCCATATGTTTACAAAATATTAACGGTGCTTCATTGGGAGGATTAAAAAAAAATAGATCTTCCAATTTAAATTGACGAAAAACATAATTAAGTGTATTTTATTTGTACATAGGGAATAAAAAGGTGGATTACTAAATGAATTATATTTGTAAATTTATAGAAGATGTATATTAATAAATGTAATTCTGAATATTAAATAAGTTAATTTAAGATAACAAACAAGTTAGAAATATTACCTTAATTAATTAATCAAGGAAATCATAGTCGATAAAAATGTTTATTGTCCATGGCTAGAAGAAAGAATAGGGCAAAGCATAAAAGAGAGGGTGAAGAAATATAAGACATGGTCAATGACTTCCGTTTGAGTAGATCTGGAACGAAGGTCCATGAATGAGACTCTGTTGCCTGACTCATGGATCTATAATAAACAAAAGAAGCATAAATCATGGATCTATAATAAACAAAAGAAGCATAAAAATTTTAGAAACGGGAAAAGATGATAACACGATAAAATGTAACTATAAAGTATGGACAAGGTCAATCTTGGACCTTTGGTGAATCTAATAGTCTATTTGATAAGAACAAGAGGAGATGGAAGACTTTATAGTGTAGATTTCATGTGATAGGAATAATCAAAGGTGTGAGAGTGATGGTAATATGTAGATGGAGAGTTCGAGGCTGCCTTGGGACAATTCCACATTATAGCGCTTTGGAAGTCTTTGTAAGGATGCAGAAGACTAGCACAAATAAACATGAACGGTTGGATTTGATGTTATCAACGACTCATAATTATTTGTTTGATAATCTTAGCCTTTCTTCACTAGCCAATAGGATATCATTGTACATTATCCATTTTTTATTCTATTTGTGTTCTTTCAATCTTAAATTAGATTGAAATGTGGATAACAATAACAAAACTAGTCCAACGAAGATTCAATAGGACTAGCATAAAAAATATGAACCATTCGATTGAATATTATCATTGACTCGAGTTATTTGTTTTGTAATATATGTCTTTCCGAATCATCCAATAGGATGTCATTATATGATATCCACTTTTTATTCAACATGTGCTATTTTAATTTAAAAAATATGTTTACATTTATTTAAAAATTAATTAAATATTATTTAATTATATCAATCTTATTTTAAAAAGTACTATCTAGCATAACAAATGTCGACATAATAATATTTTTACTTTTTATTTTATTTTTTACATATTTTCATTTACATTTGCCCCTGCTATCTATTTTCAACTATTATTCTGTTTGTTACCTTGGCTAAACAGGTCAAAAATCCAACACAAAGCATGAACATGTTGGGTACTTTTAATCCTAGGAAGTAAGTAAATTTTAGTTAATTTTGTTCTTTGGAAAAAATCTTCTTTAGTTTTCATTTTTAAGAATATAAATTTACAGCTTTTGGTTTTTACTATCATTTGACGGTCATTAATTAATAGCTTATTTTATTTTCTTTATAGAAGGTCATCAAGTGACCATCTAGGTGACACCTACTGGTGTATCTACGTAGTATCATTATGAGCACTTGAAACCTTTATTTTTTAAAATTTTTAAAATAAATGCTATTTATTTACTTACAATGAACATTAATAGAGAGGATAAATAACGATTTCATATTAAAAAAAAGTTTAAAAAAATCTTTTATAATTAAGGACCAATAACAAAAATGACCAACTTTCAAGGATATAAAATAGTAATTATAAATTTTCAAAAAGGATAAAAATCTAAGAGATTTTTTTTACAAAGACTAAAATTAAAACTCATTCATTTTAGAAGGACTAAAATAGTATTTAACTCTAAATTTTATTATTAAAATTGGATTTTAGTGGTTTAATTATGCTTTTCATTCCTATATTTATTTTTTAATATCATTATGAATGTTTTGTCTCCAATTACTTATTCAACATTTTTTACAAGTAAAACTTGATTAACAAATGGAGCAGAAGGGATATTACCCCGCATAAAATAGTCTTACAAGGTCAGCTGAGAGGAATAAATAAACAAGTTACATGATAAATAAATACACCAATTCAAAAAGAAAAAAAGAACACTGAGCATTGTCAAAATCATAGCACAATGTGTCAAAATCTATGGATATTTAACTAACAAAATAAATGAAAAACTAACACAGGGATAATATGGAAATTTTCTTACGACAATAAAATTAAATTCTTTTAAAAATAGAGATCAAATAAAAAAAATCATGTTATTTAAAAAAAACAATTGAGCCAATTTTAATTTATCTATATACTGAAACATGCATTTTAATATTCAATTATAGAGAGTTAATTATTAAAAAAATAAACTCTAATTCTGGTGAAAACAATTTAAAATCTTACAACACTTCTCTATATAAAATAACATTTTATATATTACTATTATTTTGTTTTCTATCCTTTTTCATTGCATTTGCATCAATCATTTGTCTTCCTACAATATTTTTTTGTTATACAAACTATTTCATTGTTATATACAGCATTTTCAGGAATTCTGGACAACCCAGTGAACAATGCTGGAACCGACATGCACCCTTTCCACAATTCAACAAGTATACCAAGGTTTTTACAAGCATATTTGCACCTTCTACAATGGCTTAATTTCTTCTCAATCATCATCAACATCATCAGTCTGCAATAATTTCATGTACAACTACTATGCCTATCTCTATCATATGGGTGCCCCATCATTAATGCGTCGTTGCTTCGGGTTCGTGGTTTAGGCTTAACAGCATCTTCATCATAGCAATATTATTAATACTCCCTCCGTTGTTTTTAAATTGTCTGACTTTTAAAGAATCTTTATTTTTATTTTTTTGCTATTTACAAAGATGAAGATCATATTAATTACAAATATGAAATTTTACAACAATTTTATTAGGATTAAGAAAATTTATTTTATTTGTTAGACAGAGAAAAAGAAACGGAAATAGTACCACGTTTTAATATACAGAATAACAATAATAATATTAAACATGAAAAGCTAGAGAACCGGGAAAGCATACATATTTTCTCAAGTTATATATCTCTTTATCCAAACAAAGCACAACATATTTTGTACTTTAATCCAATGTCTGCAACACGTACAACATGATGATGATGATGATAATATTTTAAATATGTTTTTGGTGCAAACTTCATTATAGCTCACAAGTTTGGTTATGAAAGGTTCATTTGGATCGGATGGTTTTTGCGTTTTTTTTTTTTTTTTTTTGAAAAATCAATGGATAAGGTTTACGCTTTTTTAGGTCATTTTAATTAACTGCAAATGAAAAATGTGTTTCAATTTTCTTCTAAGATGAATTCAAGTAATTGTATTAATCTGTTTTGTCATTCTTGACTTGGTAGTGTCAAGTGTCAACGCAACCAACGTGAAAGATAACTCCATCACTACTCCGAATTATAAGCTAAACATTTACTCACCATCTCACACACATCGACAAAACATGAATAAATGAATTAATTTAAATATTTAATATTAAAGAAACTTTATATTAATTATAAATTAATGATTTGAATTTAATTTAATAAAAGGATAATTTTGTAATATTTAAATATAAATTACAATTGTCCCATTGTCATGTTTATTTTATGTATAAATATTTATGTATGTAATTATTTTAGGAATAAAATATTTTATATAAAATTATTAAATGGTATATGTAATTTGATATATATAAAAGAGAGATTAATTTACTTTAAAAATAATTGTTTGAGTTATTTTCTATTTTCACCATTTAATTTCGTAAGATCTGATAATTATAATAAATATTTAATATTAATTATTAGATTTCAACAAAATAAAATCTATGAAACGTTCCCAATTCGTGTATCAGATCTTTTTCTCTTGTAATAGAAAACAAAATCGATCAAAACACGGAAAAATTAATTAACAAAAATATAAATTCTCATTTCTTTTTCATATATCACCACCATCAAGTAGACGTGGTCATGATCAATGACTAATTTTGATGTAACACGTTATTAATTCTTTAACAAAAAATAATGTATGTGTTATTGAAATTGATAAAATTAAATTATATTCTCATGAATCATCTAACAATTTCCTATTCTGAGAGTCAGATCCTCGATCAACCAGTTGGCTCTGTCATTGTCATCAGCTGCATCTGGTCGAATGTTGTCAGCTGGTTCAGAAGTTGCGAGTCTGGTTTCACACTCGCCACAACCATTGGCACGTGCTTCCTCAGAGCAAGAAATTGGTTCCTCCTCCTCTTCGGGTTTAGCATTAAGATCAAATGGAAACTTCACCGTTTCCTCGTCATTATTGGAAGTGTGCACTTGTTCAGCAACTTGTGTAGGAGGAGGAGCAGCATGTGACAATTCCATCACCGGAGCAAGAAATTGGCACCCTCCCATTGCCACTCAACTATTATTATAAGCAGAAAATAATGGATCATTAGTGAAATTAGCAAATTATTAGTTGAACTGCACAAATTGATATAGGTGTTATAATAATTAAAATTAAGCTTATATATATATATTCATATATTTACAAAATATTAATGGTGCTTATGCGAAAGACTAAATAAATAGACCCCTAATTTAAAAGACTATAAAAACATAATTAGTTTTATTTTATTTATTAATAAAGAATAAAAAATAAGGGTGATTATCAAATAAATTATATTTGTAAATTTATAAAGGATGTATATTAATCATTTAACTATGACTATTAAATAAGTTAATTTATTATAATGAATGAATTAGAACTCTTACATTATTTGATTAATCAAGGAAATCACGGTCGTTGAAAATGTTTACTGTCCATAATTAGAACAAAGAGTAGGACAAAGCATAGAAGAGAGGGCAAAGAAATAGAAGACATGGTCAACGAACTCCATTTGAGTAGATGTGCAAAGAAGGTTCATGAACAAGGTTATGTTGCCCAACTCATGGACCTAGCATAAACAAAAAGAGCTCAAAATTTTATAAACAAGAAAAGATGTCAATACAACAAAAAATAATTAAAAGTGTGGAGAAGGTTAGTCTTAAACCTCCGAGCCTAATAGTCTAATTGGTGAGAACAAGAGGAGGTGCTGACCTTTATAGTGTAGATTTCATGTTGTAGGAATAATCACATGTGTGAGAGTGACGATAAGATGTAGATGGAGATTACATTAGCACGATTCCACATTATAAAGTTTTTGAAGCCTTTACGAGGATCCAATTGGACTAACACAAAGAAACGTGAGCGCTTCGATTTGAGATTATCAACGACTCATAATTATTTGTTTGGTAATCCGTGTCTTTTTGCACCAACCAATGAATGTCATTTTAAGGTATCTACTTTTTATTCGATGCGGGTTCTTTCAATTCAAAAATTGGATTGAGATGTGGATAACAACAACAAAACTATCCACGAGGATCCAACACGACTAGCATAGAGAAATGTGAACTGTTCGATTTGATGTTATCAACGACTCACAATCATTTGTTCGGTAATCCGTGTCTTTCCGAACCAACCAATGAGATGTCATTATATGGTATCCACTTTTTATTCGACATGCGCTCTTTCAATTTTAAATTGGATTGAGATGCGGATAACAACAACAAACTAGCCCAACAAGAATCCAACGGGACTAGCACAAAGAAACGTGAACCGTTCGATTTGAAGTTATCAATGACTCAAGGTATTTGTTTGGTAATTCATGTCTTCTCGAACCAACCAATGGGATGTCATTACACTATATACACTTTTTATTCAATGTGCACTCTTTCAATTATAAATTGGATTGAGATACGAATAACAACAAAACTAGCCCATGTAATGCACTCTTTTTATTTAGAGTAAATTATATTATATTACCTTTATATTTATTTAAATGACACCAAAATCCAATCTTCAAACTTATTTAAATATTACACTCCACTCCATTTGTATAAATTCAATAACATAACTTTTTAGAGTAATTTACACCCCTGCCTTGAGCTTTGTCTATAAACTCTCTGGTCTCAAATATAAAAAAAACTAGCTTATTAAGAAATTTAGTTAAACATCATCTAATTGAGTCAATCTCCTTTTAAATAATAGAAAAGGGTTAGTGAAAACACAACATCAATTAAATAGAGTATATTTAGGAGATAATATCATTACATGTGGTCAAATTAATTGAAATTTGCTTATATTTGGAACCAAAAAATGTGACTATTTTTTCTTATATTCAACGAGAAGAAGTACATAAAACCCCAAACTTCTTCAATATTACAGTCCAACTCATTTGAAGTAGCCTATGAAGAGATATTTTAAAAATTATTAATAAAATATAAGTAATTAATCTATGCACTTCAATGTAATTTTTTTTCTATATTATTATCAGTTAGGTTGTTATATATGATAAGTTTGTTGATATTTATAATATTTTTCTTAAAAATTATTCCAATAATGATTTTTGATAAGTTGAAAATCTAAAAAAAACAACACTATCATTGTATAGAAATTAAACTTATAAAATGTTTAGAAACATTTCATTCAACATCCATTATCTCTAAATCAAAAACTGATATTGTGTCCTACCTAGTCCTAATATATAACGATAGTTATTCAACTACTTTAAGAAAACAAAAAAAGAAGAAGAGAAAACAAAATATATTAGCTAGAGTTACTCATTATTTCAGAGATTTTGATTAAGGAAGAAACCTTAACAATAAAAACCAAATTCCAAATTATGCTTAAAGACCAGCTTTAATATTTTATCTTTTTTTGAAGTTTTTATAGGTCACTCTTTAATGTGTTTTGACCTGCTTTGCATAAAAATAAATAAGTTAGAAATATAACTTGTAAAATGTAAAAAAAAAAAAAAAAATGAAAGATAGAAGTGTATTAGCAAGTCAACTTATTATCATGCAAAATATTTTAACATTTATTTATTATTGTTACCTAATTTGTCAACCTTGGTTAATATTATCTTAGTATTATTAAAAATTATGTTATTGAGTTCATATAAATGAGCTGTATGTAATATTTAATAAGTAGAAGTTTCATGTCACTTAAGCAAACTTGAAGGTAGTTGAACCTAATTTACTCTAAAAATTAAGTTAGTAAGTTTATACAAATAGGATGAAATATTTAATATTTAAATAACTATGGAGTTTGTTATCCATTGCCATAATTTACTCTAAATACTCTGATATTTAAATAACTATGCTATCATTTAAATAAATTTGAAGATAGTGAAAGAAATGAAATTTAGGGCATTTGTTTTACGAATACTTTTTTAAATTTCGGGAATATTATTCTTGGTAATATAACATGAGAATGAAAATGTTATTTTTGGATATTTTATAAAAGATGTGTTTGGTTAGTTATTAAAAATGGATGGAGATATGTTTTATATATATGTCTAGGTACTAAGATATAATTTGTAATTTGTTATACCCTTACCTTGCATGCAAAGATTTACTTTCATGAAAAAGATGACTCATTCATATCAACATGAAAGTCCAACCACATTGTATCGGTATGAATCCATGATTTATATTTGAAAAGGGTTGACCTCCTTATTTTCTCTCATGTTATAATTTTCTTCCCATTGAACTCCGCTTTCTCCTTGGTCCACATAGATCAATAAAATATAAGACATGTGTCAACAACTCATCATAAAAGAAAGGACTAACTAAGTTGAGATGTGTTTGGTTTCTATTACTTATTCCTAATAATGTATATTATAAGGCATGATAATGGGATAATGTGTAGTGAGGAGGGTTATATATGGTTTTTACTCATAAAGATAAATTCAATTATCACACAAGAATAAATTTTTTGTATCTCTTCTATCGGAATTAAATATTGGTTAAAATGTTAAATATAAGATTATGACTTTTTTAGAAATAAAATATATCCGAAATTAATTAATTATATTAATAATCATTGGACTAACTGAAAAACAAATATATCACGTTGTTCTCAATGGTAAATAAATTTTTTCATAACATAAATTTTCTTAAAAAATAATAAACAGTTTTAAGTTAGGAAAGAATAATTAACAAAGTAAAAAATAAAATTCTTAATGAATATAATAATATTTTTATATAATCTATTTACTTTCCATTCATATTTCTATCCATCCAAACAAGTACAGAGAATTTTGTATATTTCTTTGTTTCTTATTTTTATTCATCTAAATAAAATATATTTTCCAGTCTAACCCCTTCTCTTCAATTTCTATTTCTTTCATTCATATTTATTTTCTCTATTGAACTCTTAATTACATTATGTTTGGTATAAGGATATATGATAGAAATAAATAGGAAATAGGAAAGAGAGAGTGAACATATAGGGATGCTATAAAACGTGGTATGTTTGATATAGTAAAGATGGAAAATAAAATATTAAAGAAATAAAAAAAGCGATTTTACAACTTTTTATTTATTTTTCTTCGCTAAACTGAGTGGAAATATATAAACAGAACACTTGCGTCTCTCACACCATAATTGATTATCTTTCTTTGTAATCAATCATTTATTATTTTTTGTTTTACTTTTACATCGGCGCAAGGATTTCAGTTCATCATGTTCCTTATAATTTAATTAATTATCCATTGCCGTATAATTAGCGCCTTACTTGCATACTCTTTTTTGTTTAAATATTTTTTTATTTTTTTATCTATTATTTCTCTAATTTTCTTAAATCAACACATTTTATTGATAAAAAGAAGTAAAACACATTTTTTTTACTCTATTTTTCACGTATTTCCATTTAGGTATCGTTCTCTTACCTATTTTCAACTATTCTACTTGTCATCTTTTTTTCCTTTCCGCCAAACACATCCTAAATTCAACACAAAACATAAGTACATGTTGGTTACTTTTATTATTGGAAAGTATGCAAGTTTTAGTTAATTTTGATCCTTGGAAAAAATCTTCTTTAGGTTTCATTTAAAAAATATATATAAAGTTACTATTTTTGGTTTTACCTATCACGTGACACTCATTAATTAATAGCTTATTTTCTTTATAGAAGGTCAAGTGATTATCTGGGTGATACCTATTAGTGTATGCACCTAGTATCATTATGAGCATGTGAAACCCTTATTTTCAATTTTTTTAAAAATAAATTATATTTATTTACTTACAATGAACATTAATAGAGAGCGAAAAAATAACGATTTCATATTTAAGAAAGGTAAAAATAAAAGAATTGTTTTATAATTAAGGATCAATACCAAAATTTACTAACTTTTCAATGATAATAAAAATAGTGATTTTATATTTTCGAAGAATTAAAACTCATTTTAGAATAATTAAAATAGTATTTAAGTATTAATTTATTATTAAAATTTAATTTTAATTGCTTAATTATGTTTTTATTCCTCTATTTATTTTAAACTTTACGTTATATTAATTTTTAATATCATTATGTTTTCATTTTGTCTCCAATTACTTGGATATTTAACATTTTTTACAAGTAAAACTTTATTAATAAATGGAGTACATGGGGTATTACTCCGCATAAAATAGTATTACAAGGTGACATGAGAGGAATAAATAAACAGGTTACATGATAAATAAATACACCAACTGTAAAAGAAAAAAAGAACACCGAGCATTGTCAAAATCATGGCACAATGTGTCAAAGTCTATGGATATTTAACTAACAAAATAAATAACTAACTAACGCAGGGATAATATGGAAATTTTCTCATGAGAATAAAATTAAATCCTTTTAAAAATAGAGATCGAATAAAAAAACCATTTTTTACTGCAATTTTTTTAAAAAAACTCTATTGAGCCAGTTTTTATTTTTCTATACTGAAACATGCACTTTGATATTCAGTTATATCGAGAGTTAATTATTAAAAAAATTAAACACTAATTTTGGTGAAAACAATTTGAAATCTTACCACAGTTTTCTATATTACTATTATTTATTTTCTATATTTTTCCATTACATCAATCATTTTTCCTACTAATATTTTTGTCATACAAACTAATTAATTGTTATATACATATAGGATTCAGGAACTCTAGACAATCCAGTGAACAATGCTGGAAACCCGCATGCACCCTTTCCCCAATTCAATACAAATATACCAAGGTTTTTGCAAGCATATATTTGCTTCTTTTCATCAATCATCGTCAACATCATCACTCTGCATTAATCTCATGCCCAACTACTATTCCATCACTATCATATGGGTGTCACACCATCCAATGCATCGTCTTCTTCGAGTTCGAGGTTTAGGCTTAGCAACATCTTCTCTTTAACATGATCATTGTTATCACATTACAGTGGAATAATAATAATAATAATAATAATAATAATAATAATAATAATAATAATAATAATAATAATAATAATAATAATAAAGGAAATATAATGTTTTATATACACTTTTTTTTTTCATTTTATCCCTAAAACTATCTTTTCAAATTTGGTTTTTTATCCCTATTAACCAACCCACCACTTACTCACATTTTAAAAGCTATCAAATATTATTTTTACTTTTCAAAGAATTTAGAGAGTCAACAAGTATCTTTTTCCCTAGTAATAATTTATACTAATAATATATACTCCCTTTTGATGTCATATTTCATTTAACAATTTTATCCTTAAATCACATTTTAAATTTTTTTTTATTTTTCTTCTAACCTACTTTAACTTTTCTCTACTTCTACATTGTTAATTTTTTTTATTCTATCACTTTTTTATTAAATGTATTTAACTTCTGTTTTATTAATTGTTTTGTTATTATTTAAAATTTAGAGAGACACAAAGTATCTCTATCTCCTAATAGTACTAGTAATAATAATGTTCTCATTTGATATACATATTTCACTAAACCGTTTTACCCTAATTTTTACTACTTCTCTTCTAATTATTACCCACTATTTTCATGTTATTAGTTACTTATTTTTAACTTTTAATTTTAGTTAAAATATATAAAGAGACACTGAGTGCCTATCTTTCCCTAATCTATACCGTTCATAAAGGGGATACAGAGTTTAACAATTGCCCTTTAGTATCAACTTCTTCTTAACCTTTTTATGGCTGATTTTTGAAAATAATATAATTAAATTAAAAAATTGGAAAAAGGGGGCAATTTTAGGAAATATTGGCAAAATGGGGCAATGGGACACGCCCAATTGGGGCGTGTTTAGCCCAGTGGTGACACGTGGCAGCATAGGCAGGGGGTGCAGGGTTTTCGCGATTTTTTCGTAAGTTACGGAAGGTCATAACTTTTGACTGGGACGTCCGATTGACGCAAAACCGGTGGCCACGCGTTCGGAATCGAGAGGAGAAGGCCCAGGCAGGGGACTTGCCCAAAAATTTTT
>PYAF01004127.1:56890-81175 GCA_007407185.1 Glycine tomentella | reverse complement strand
TTAGTACTAAATAGATTGAATGACTAAAATGAAAAGTAAAAATATAAAAGATCAAATTTTAAAAAAACATAAAGGATGAAATAAAAAAATTTAAAAAAAAATAAAGGACTCAACTGAAAAAAAAATTCAAAAGATAAAAGACTAAAATAAACTAAAAAAAAATGAAGGACTGATATAATTTGATTGATAATTAATTATTGTTAAAAATTTGTCAGTAGCATTTAATGAATTTTATTTTTTTAACTATGGTTTTTACATTCATAAAATTTAAATCCAAAACTTATTAAAAAATCAGAGCCTAAATTCATTTCATCATTTAAGCTTAATGTTTTTCTTAATCACCATATTTAGGGATTTTGTTTTTTCTGTAGGAAATTAAAACTGTTGTGATCCGTAACATATATATTATTGGCTCTTAATTATCTTCCACTCTTCCCTGTCTCTGTTTTCCTTTTCATCTTCAAAGAAAAATCAAATCCTTCAATCAATCTTCTCCCGGTTCCGCAGAAGAAATCAATTTTCAATTTCCTTTCTCCCGAAAAATCCAAACAAATGGAACACCGGTCACACGATTAACGTTCCAGTTCAGAAACCATGGAGCACGAACTCCAGAACCCGAATCCAAACCCGCTGAAGCAACCCGACCCGAATACCCTATGCTACAATATCCATACATGTAATATTTTCACTGCCCCTTCTAACAACACAAGAAGCAAGGCCTAAAGACCGAAATTACAAATAAGACAGTCTAGAAACGAAATCCAAATGTCATCTCTTGGATTGCAAGGTCCAATACACTAATTAATCAAGAAAATCACAATAGTGGAATTTGTCAATCTAACTTGTGGCCCTGTCTTGAGCTCAACCTATGGGTTGAACTTGCATTTGGAACATAAATAACTTTGTTTCATCGAGGAAAAATGAAACTTGGAATCTGGGTCTTTAAAGTTATAGATAGGAACTCAGCGTTGACATATTCATTATTAACTTAAGCTTCAGCTTATTCGGCTTCATTTTCGACATTATTTATAGTTAACGCAGTTTGTTTGCACACCGGGCATTTATTCCTGTGCATGAGCCACTGTTTGATGTAGTGAACATGATACTTGCCAAAACAAGAATGGAGCTTCGATGAATAAAGAACAAAAATGAATCCCAAATGTTAATGATAAAAAATAAAAGATTTATAAATAAAAAATAATGACACTGATAAAAAATAAAATAAAGGATTTATAAATAAAAAATAATGACACTGATCAAATGTTGCCATGTATTCCATCTATATATCATGACGGGTGAATATCAAGTTTAGAAAATGAGTTGGACGCATTGTGTACACTTTGAGTTGTAAAATTATATAAGAAAATAGAATGTTTGTGCATTGACTGTGTAAACTAATTTTACAGTGTTATTTAATTATAAATCACTATGTATGATAGTTAATTATCTTAAAAATCATATCAGTGGTACAGTACTCTAACAGTGCATGACCATCTGCAGTCAATTGTCTCTGCATAAAATTAGATTGAAGTTGTTGGTGCATCATTTTACATGCTAATGTATATACAAAATTTTTTAAAATAATAATAATACAGTACAGCAAATGGTGGTGATGCTCATTTATAAAGTTTCTTCTACAGCTTGGAAAGGATCATTCTTAGTCACCACAATCAATAAAAAACAGGACAGGTTTAACAGCAAAAGACAAGAAAAGAAAATAAAGTTATGTGATGAAACCAAATCCTCCTACTTACATAAACAAGATTCTTACAATCATTCATTTCCTACCTTCTCAAAGTTCAGTTATCTTTCTTTCAAGGAACGGTTAATGGATTTTCTCAATTCCGAGGAGGGCCATGACGACGACAAGCAGCCTCTTATGGGTGACTGTAGAAACAGTGAAGATGTGGAAAGGTGTTTTTGACGCGTTGAGATTGAGGACAAGCAATTGAAGCCACTTTGAAGCCTTCTCTTTTCACTATCATGAGGCTGATAATTAGGATCATGCCCCACAGCAGAAATCCTTAGTGCTTCAGGAAGAATACAATTGCAAATTGAACCTGCCACAAAGAGTAGTCAACATAAATGATATTGGGTATGATTCATAATAACTCATACTAGTTTTCCCCTAGTGTACCATATAATAGAGTTTCGATTTAATATGGTCCAGATTAAAACGTATCACGTGCTATCCCACATAATTTTTAGACAAACGTAAAAGGCACCCTTAAGGACACTAAGAAAAGCACTTGTCCAAGTGAAGTATTATAAACAAAGAATAGAGAAAATATACAAGAAAAAACCGCTATCATCCAGATCACATAAGATGACAAACATAAGTTTGGCTACTCAGCATAAAATTCATGTCAATCTAGAGATGTCCAGAAAAGAGTGATGAAAGTCATAAATCACCTACCGAAGTAAAAAGAAAAAGAAGAAGAAAAAATGGCTAGGCTGTTAAATTTTAAGATAAAAAAGAAGGAAAAAGAACTAGGCAGTGATTAGCTTTGACAAGTTTAATTTTAAGCATAAAATTAAAGAACCACTAGCATTGACGAGATTTGTGGATGCACTTCAAATTGAAAGGGGAAAAAAAAAAAGAAAATAGCGGATGAGACAGGAAGATTTGAAGAATTACAGTTTTGAGACAAGACAGGATAAGATAAAAGAACTAGAATTCCACCAAGGGAATATCGTCAGAGGCTTTTCAATGTGAGACCTCACAGAAGGACACTTGATTAGAAGATGCCTTCCCTAATGTCAATGCCTGATGGAAGTTGGAACTCTCGATCAGTGAAGTAACCTTTCTAATTGGTGTTAAGAAGGATAAACACTAATGATCAACTTCTCACAAAGTCAACGATGCCATTACAATGACCTTTTCCTATTCATACACAGGTACGCTCTTATTAACTATGCCATTAATTCTAAACCAATAGGACTATGAGTAACAACCACTTATTAACTAGCTAATAACCTCTAAGCAATTAGCTTGTGGTTCATATCAGTTGCAAGGGGCAAGAAGGGAAAGAACTTGGAAATCTCTCAAACATGAAATTTTGGAGGGTTAGTTGTAAAAACCTCCCAAACTCATGTTGCAAGCAAACCTTACACCCCTTTTCCTTTTCTCTATTACCTCCATCCAAACACACTGTAAAAAGTAAACTACCACCCTGAATGAAACAAGTAGAGCAAAAAATACCTAGCCTGGCCAGTCGATTTACCCATGTTGGAATCGATTTACCCATCAGCTTGTAACAGATGTCTTTGCAGAAGTGGTTGCAGTTCTTGACAATTAAGTGATATGTGTCACCGTTGTAGCTTGCTGACTGACATTCCATGAACTCCCTAATCTGAGTAGAATCCAAAGATGTGGTTCCTATGAATATTGACTTCCTGAACTTGAAGCCTGGGCATTGGCGAGGTTCAACTTCAAAAACACCACTTGTTGGGTAGTCATGAGCTCCAAATGCGTATTCTACACCATGAACTGTAAAATACAGGTAAAATTGATCAGATAATGCAAGTGTTAATTCAAAACTATATAGCTACATTTAAAGAGAAGCTGATCCAAGCAGCAATTTGCTGCAGAATTAGGGAACCTGCTAAATACATGTAAAGTCCATAATTATCCTGTATCCAGTTGCATATGATGGGAGATAAATAATTACAAGCTTTTTGATTTTTAGATGAGTTTGGATTGCACAGAAGAATTGGGGCACTTGAAAACAAGGACAGATAGAAGTCAGAAAATTATAGGAACAAATACTTTGTATGGAAGTCACAAATTGATATTTTCCAGTTTGCTCACTCAGAGTGGCCTCAAGTTATCAGTGTAAAAAAATTAAATGAGAAAAGACACACACACACACATTAGGCTCGATAAATCACCATTATCACACACTCTAGAAAAATATCCTTCTCTAGTCATTAAGTTATTTAGACAGCATATGACCTAGCAAAACTTGGTAAGGTTTAAATGGTGCAACATATAACACAAGGATTAACATCTAGGTCTCCTCCCTTGCCCAGTTGTCTGGTTATGCAGGAGATGCAATTCATACTAAACAAAAGTATTTTGTATCCCTCCAACACAAGATTTAGTACTAATACATTTGAGAAAAAAGCCAGATGACTACCAGTCATGATATGCCTGGATTAAGAGATAAAGCAAAATCAAAATACAACATCAAAGCTTAAAACTGCACCTTCTACACCAGAGTGATAGATACCAAGACCAGCCCAATACACATAACCATTCATGGGTGTCAAGTCATACACATTCAGATAAACTGGTGTTTTGCCAGATCCATAGCCAGCAGAATTGACTTTGCGAAATAAAGAAAAACGGGTCGCTGATTTTCCTTTCAAATGAAGTGGTACAATAGATTTCCATCCTTTCTTAGACTTCAATTTCATCTTTCCCTATAGAGAACACCAGCATAGTACCTGCATGCAGCAAACATGTAAGCACAAGCATCATCTGTTTATGTTCACATCTTCAGTTAATAAGAACAGAAAACTGTGTGCTAAGCTAAGATTTTGGCGTTCCTTCCTTTTGCTGAAGACAAACCAACTCATTCGCTCATTTTAAAAGTTAAATAACGTAGTTTTATAAGATAAATTGATAAAGGAAAATCCAATTAAAGATAACTTCAGATTTGATGAATGCACTATTTATAACGGGAAAAACAAAAACCTTACATATTGATATATGTTGAACAAATTTAGTATTCAATTTAACTTCATCTATCAATCTTAGTAATCAGTGAACATAATCGCACTCTCTCTCTCTCTACTTGACGGGAAAAAGGCTGCAAGTCAAACTAACATTCAAACTACTAGGTTGTCAAATTATAGCAAAAAGAAAATCAAAACAAACTTATGTGAGATATTTAACTTGAAATGACAAGGGCACTTTCAGCCCGAATCACTTTGCTCCCCCTTAATTTTACAAGATCTTCGAAACACTTCCCAGAAGTAAAAAAAAAAACCAAAAAGATTGTTAATTTCAGTGCAAATATCCTCTTGGCCACGAATACGTGAAGCAGAATCGAAAATGAGGAGCATATATAGCAGAATCAGTAGCATATCAAAACATCAAATACATACTAAAATCTGATGATAAAACTGAAAGAATGGAACTTGCAAGCGTTTTTGATTTCTGGAAAGGGTTAAGAGCAACCAAATCAAGCAGGGCATAAACTAAGTTCCAGCTTCCAATTTAAGCACGGGATGGAAATGAAATGAGAGAGTTTGGCCTCACAGCTTCAGATCTAGCACAAGGAAGAGTACAATACAACAATGGCATCACAGAGAAAAAGCAGTGGTAAAGAACAAAATGGTCCCAAAATGCTAATGCAGCAACTGCAGAAAGAACAGTGACCTCAAAAGCAAGAACAGAATATTATTACAAATTACTCAGTGCTTAAAGAGATAGACAGAGAGAGAGAGACAGAAAAAAAATGAAGAACTTACAGCTGCAGATTGAAAGCGTGCTGCCATTATTGAGAGAGAAAATCACAAAAACGATGAAGTGAAGACTCAGATTGAGACGTGCACAGGAGTGACTGAAGCTCTGAATGAACAAAAATTGTTTACTAGTGTTAGCAATAGCAAGTTAGACTTAAATATGTTTTTGTGTTTTTCTTTTAATTGTTGTAAGTTTATTTTTTTTTTAATTTTAGTTTTATAAATTAGTATTTTTTAATTTTGATTCCTATAATTTTATTTTATTTTTAATTTTTATAAGTTTATACTTTTTTAATTTTAGTTATTTTAAGATTTTGATTTTTTCGTTTATAATTATTATAAGTTTGTGTTTATAGGAATTAAAATTAGAAAAATATAAATTTAGATTAAAAAGAGTAAAATATTTTATAGAAAAAAATTAAGAAATAAACTTACAGAAATTAAAATTGGAAAATAAAATTTTAAAAAGAATAAAAATAAAAAATAGCTCACAATAACCAAAAAAACATATTTAAGCAAAATAAACTATACATAATCCACTGTCTTTTGGTACGAATTATACAATTTTTTTAACAATTATACATTTTTTTATTAGATGAATCTGTAATTTTAGTATCAATTTAATCATTAATTTTCAGTTTAAGTTATAAATATATAATTATGTTAAATATTTAAGAAAAAATTATCTTTATCATTTTACTTAATTTGAACAGAATTTAACTTAAGAAAATATTTACTCCATCTATCATAAAGAATACATGTATTTTCCAATAAAATGATAATGTAATTTCTCAATCTCATTTCTAAATTAATAGGACTCATGATTTTAATTAAAGTAGTGTGTTAATAAATGTTTTGTTCGCTATTCTATTTTGAACAAATATCCAATACTTAGCAAAATCATAATAGAACAAAAAATAGAACTAATTATAGTTTTTTAGTTTTTACTGTCTTATTCTTACAACCGATGCGAAAGCGCGACTATTGTTATGGTAAGCATCTATTCTCACCGCACGGGAAAACTGCAAAATTGCAAATCTCCTTCTCTTATAATTTCTTCTTCTGTGTACGGAAAATTATTATTATTTATATTATTATTATTATTATTTTAACAAAAGTTCGTGGGGACACGAGTAACTACGCATGCCACTAGTCCCACGTAGGTTTTGTCCATGAGTGTCGACACTGAACATTATTGAAAATATTACTAATGTATACTTTTACTAATTATAAATTTTTTTAATTAATTAATGTAACTTAAAAGATAGTTAATTTAATTAATTATATTCAATCGGTTAATTATTTATATTATTATTTCAAATTTATCATTTTTTATCTCTTTATTCACTTAATTATTTCTCATTAATATCTAAAAAGAGAATAATTAGTTAATGGTACATAGAAAAAAATAATGCATCTAAAAATAAATAAATAATAATATAAAAATAGATAAACAAATTTTTGAAAAAAAAATCTTACAAGTACGGAGGAAAGAATATTTGATACTATTTTCATCTCAAAATAAATATCATTTTAAATTATCTTATATAAATTTTAAAAAGCTAATAAAAAGATATGAGTAATTTTATAAATTTAACCCTATTAAATAGATGAAAGAAAATAATTTTAATATTAAATTCAAGAATTAAAGTAATATTTATCATAAGTACTGATGAATAATATTATATAATTAATGTATGTGTACTATAAATATAAGATGGTTACAATAAAATCAGTTACACACTCTTGTTCTCTCTCTTCTCCATTTTCATTTGTACACATCTCACCTCATTGATTGAATATTATTTTGTGTATAGTAATCATCTTTAAAAAATATTTTTCTTCTATATAAATATCTTAAGAGATAGTTTGATTCAATATAAAACTAGCAACAATCATTGTTCAACATTGTTATGAAACTACAGAACACATATAAACTGAGACAATAATTCCTCTTGCCAGTATCTTCCTATCAAAGTACTTCTTCCTATCAAAGTACTTCTATGTCATTACTCCATAGCTTATAGATTCCACGGGCACCGTGAGCCTTCCCCTTTATTTTCTTTCTGTTGTCCTACAGTGTTTTTATTTTCATTATTTAGGTCGGATTATCGTGTTCGCAGGTAAAAATAAAATAAAAATAACTAAAAAGCACATTAAAACGTCCAATCAATGCAAATGTGATGCTAATTTAATCTTTATAATTCCACAAAATTCATTCATAATAACAATATTGCGCTGTGTGTTTGCATCCACAGCTCAACGGTGACAAAACTAGTCGATAGCATTAATGATAGCCAACTAAAATTATGTCTAAATATTCAACAAAGAATTCAATAATATAGCCACAATCTACTCTTCATTCAGTGGTGCATAATAATAATGCAAATGGACCACTTGACTTTTTCACTTCATAAGAATCACATTATTGGTAGTCACGACCAAAATGAGAAACGTTAGTAAATATGCCTATCCGTCTTCTAAAATTATTTACATTCTAGATTTTTTTTTTCTTTTTACATTTTGGGTCCTAATAGGTTTCATCATTTTTTAAGGATAAATAATCAAATTTATTTTTGAAAATGTGAAATGCTTATAAATTGATATCTAAAACATGAAAAATTAATATTTAGTCTTTTAATGTATAAAAAGTATTATAAATTAATTCTATAGATAATTTAATGACAAATTAACTTTTGTAATTTAATGTCAAATTGATTTTCAAAAATATAACTTATTATCAAATTAATCTTTGAACATTATAAATTAATGATAAAATGATCTTACAAATTTAATGGTAGAATTAATTTGTTGTATAATTTACATATTCAAAAATTAAATTTATATTTTTCATCCAGATCAATTTATTACGGCATCATATTTTTAGGAATGAAATTAACTATTTATGTTTTTTTTTTAAAAGAAATTTTTTGAGAAAAAAAAATAATGATGAGAATGAAGAGAAAGGAGCAAATTGAGTAGAAGGGAGGGTCCCAAATTAAGAAGGTCCGGGTGGCAGAAATGGCACGAGACTGCGAGAGCACGTGGGATGATTGGGGACAATACATGACGTTGTTGAAAATGAACAGTACTAAGGCCACCACAATAATGTTCCCAAACAAGTGAAAGGGAGGAACAGAGTCCTGTGAGTTGATGACTTTGCATTTCAATAACTTGGATTGCATGGAGCCAAAATCACTCTGCAGCCACCAAGTGTAACCTGCTTCTTATTAATTATTATTGTCCTTCAAGTTTATATGCACCTCTCTAACCTCTTCCTTCTTAAATTCTAATTCAGTGGTCTGCGTGATATAGTCTCACCACAAATTATTGCATGCTATTAAATTATAATCATCTCGACCCATTTTAACTAATGATATATAATGTGTTTGGTTTCATTTTATATAATTGATTCCGAGTTTAAAATTAATTTTAAATATACTTTTACATTTTTAATTTCATGTTAAAAAAGAGTTAAAAATTGATTTTGAGTTGAAATAATTTTTAATAAAAACATTGTATAACTTCAATATTTTTTATCCAAAATTTTATACCAAATTATACTCATAACTTAATTTTATAATAAAAACATTTAAACATAAATTATATAACTTCAAAATCAATTTCAATCAAAATTAATTTTCTCAACACTTATCCAAACACACACTTAAATTAAATGTTACTATTTTCTTTATAAATAATTTTTTTATTATATATCATATAAAAATTGGTTGAAATTATGAACTTAAATTATGTAATAATTTCTTATAGGTATCCACGCAACATGTATATTTTTGGAAAATCGTGTAAAATGTTGTGACTGGAAAATCTTGCAACATGACCCACCACAACATAATTTGAATTGAGGGTTAAAAAATGTAAATAGAAGAGTTCAAGATAATTAAAATATTATGAAATTCAATTTAGTTTAGGTGGAGCCATTGGATGAGATACTTTTAAATTTTTAAACAAGATTTATTGTTTTGAAGAGATTTGAAACAAGATCTATTATAAAGTATTTAAAAAACAAATAAAACAAAATCAATGACATTATTAAAAATTTGGAGAGAAAAAAAAAGATGGGTCAAGTTGGATAAATTATTGTGTTGATACTTTTTTAACTTGAGACTTACTTTTCTTTAATTTTAACCCAAACTCAGACTTAACTCTTGAGTATTGACATCGATCAAGGTTTTTTCTTTTCTTTTTTTTACAAGAACCCACGATGCAAGATTGCTTCTTGTTCCTCTGGAGTCCGAGAGGATCAACCGGGAGTTTAACAAGTGATAACGGGTGGGTGAGAATGAGATCAAGAAACGAAAAAGGAATGTGAAAGTGTTAACGAAGAAGATACCATGTGGTGGAAGAACACGAAAGGGAGAGGAAGGAAGAATAAGTGTATTTTGTTAGGAACAAGAGAGAGGTGAAGAAATTTGTCAATAATTCAATACTCACCCTATATATATATATAACAAAAAAAATATTTTGTACCTTAAATTTAAATATAAATAAATTTAATTAATTTCATTCACATTTAATGATATTATTTTTAAAACATTATTTATTTAATTGTAACTTTATTTTTAAAATATTTTATTTTATTCATGATATCAAATTTTAATAAATAATTTTAAAAATAATCTTATTTTACTTAAATTAATAAAATTAAATAATTTTAACAAAGTTTCTTAAACGTAATTATCTTTATTTATATAGGAGTTGAGAGAAAATACTCTCTTAATTATTGCTTGACAGTTGACTTACCACAGTGAAATTCTTATTTTGATTTCAAAGAACAAAGATAGGATTCCATTCATCCAAAAGACAGTTGCCAGCTTATTCTAACCATAATTTCTGCAAGTTATTCAAAAGTCAAAAGACAAAAACTGAACATCACCTTTAATTAAAACCGAATTAGGAGACAATCAAATTAAATGTAGAGTGCAGACTGTAACGTATATTAGTGTCTTACAACACGAAGAACAGTCAAAGAGTCAGAGTGGAAAATGTAATGTTTTATGATAGTATCATCTTATGAATTTTCGTAATATTTTATGAAAAAATATTAAATAAAAATATAAAATGATTAAACTGGAATAATTTTACACCAGTTAATTTACACGCTTTGGAATTGAACTAATTCAAATATGACTATGCTAAATCTTCTTATAAATTCCTCTCATTTTTTTCATTTTAGGTAAGGGTAATTTAGTGTTATTTTCTATTAAAATTAAATTTTCCTTAATAATCTATAACAAAAGTTAATATTAAATGTTAATACAAATCATCAAAGTAAAACTCTAATTTTAATTAGAAAACAACACATAACTAAGTTTGTGAAAGAAAAAAAAGATCAACTTTTAAATAACTGGGAGAATTTTTTTTCCTGACTACAATATTTTTTTTTTAAAGGAACCAACTATATATTTTTAGTCCTTATAATTTACCTCAATTTTAATTCTGGTCCCTATATTTTATAAGTTTGAGTTTTAGTTCCTATAAATCTATAATTCTATTCCATTTATATGTTGCTCCTTTTAAGCAGCAATATGCTACCACGCGTATTATTAAAGAGATAACCATCAAGGCTTTAGGGCAGAACCTAAACTAGATGAGGCTAGGGGAACCAATAAATAGAAGAAAACTATAGAGACCCAACCCTAAATGAATGAAACTATAAAGATAAAAAGAACAAAAAAAAATTATAGTATAAGAACCGAAATCAAAATTCAGGTGAACTATAAAGATAAGAAATATGCATTTAAACTTTATTTTTGTCTAATTAATAGATATTTGCAGATATTCTAATATCTAGAATGAAAATAGCCACAACTACATGAAGGAATCAATTACACTTTCCTAAACACCTGTTTCTCATGCACACGATGAGGTCATAGACACGAAGGGAGAAACTTCTGAGTGAAGAAGTACTACACATGGGATGCGGGACGAAGTCATTTTTTTTAAGGCAATAATCCTAGATGATGAAGCCACAAAAATATATGAATGAATGTGCCAAAAGAAGAAGAAAATTCTAGAGGATAAATGAAAAGAAATGATGACTCATACTTTACGCAGCCACGTGCTGAGAACAATTTTGTAATTTTATGATTCTATTTCTATTTCGTTTTATCAGATATTTTAATTTTGAAAAATGCCCAAATACATACTCAAACACACTCTTTTAAACAAGTTTTTTCTCATTGAAATTTATTGAAAATCTTAACAATTTTTCTTAACCTTCAATTAATTCACATATTGAGAAAATTTGTTAAGATTAGTTAATAATCTTAAATTTATAATAAATATCTAAATTTTTTAAAATTATCTTCATTAAAAACTTTACCAATTTAATTAATTTGTCTCTCCACTTGAATTGTCTTTCCAATATTATATTAATATCAATATACTAGTAATTTTTTATATTTAGAAAAGTGTGAAGTCTTGGACTCATAGTGAGACGTTTTTTTAGAAAAGTGTAAAACTTGTAGTAAAGTGTAGAGTAACTAAACATGATGTAATTATAGATAAACTTGGGAAAAAAATTAATGCACATAGTTTTTATAAAGTGGCTTGTATAAAAGAACTAAAAATTCTAAAATGTAAAAAGAATGGAGGAAATACTAAATAAATCCACTATTTGTACCCAAATAAGACATCAGCACACAGAAAAAAACAAAAAAAATTGGCCTATGTCAGGTTGTATTATTCTGATATTCTTTCACAGAGTCACAGGCACTATTTGTACCCTTAGATGCGTTGACTCACCTAAACTTCAATTGAACCATTCAGATTTTCTGCCTACCACCACAACTCAATTCTACTATATATATGACTGTCATGTGATCCATCATTCATGTTAGGGGAAAAAAAATAGAAACCTGCCATGTGAAGTGAGTAAAATAATGACGGGAAGGAACAAATAAATTAGGAGTGACACAGTTCCGGGAGAGTTGAGACCATGTGGCAAAAAAAGAGAGCCAAATTTGACCAATAAATTTTGACGAAAAACCCGCAATAAGCGCCCAAATATTGATTGCACAATTTTCAGGTCACTTCTGAAACCAATACACAGGCAACCAGAGTTTAAATATCCCCACAACAATCTCTAACCAGCCATGTGGTCTTCATGTTATTTCATATCCCAAAAACTGTAATACAAACAGTTAATTTCTTTACATTAAAAAAACGACCTCGAAATGACCAAGTTCATTGCAGAGATATTGAATTTCAACTCATTACTGAGAAGAAATATATACAAAGTTACAGAAAACATGTTTAATCGTCAAACACAACAAATTCTAAAACTCAACAGAAAGTACATTGGCATAAAACTTATCCTGGGAGGTGAAGTGAAATGATTGCCTCTGTATCACATCAATTTGAGCATATAAATCCTTCCTGTGTTAGAAACATATTTGTTCTAATGTTTCCTATCAGTCAGAACCATCTGGGAAATGATCCAGCGCATCCTGTTTCCCATTGGCATAAAACTCAACTATCGCCTTCATCCTTGCAAACTTATCAGGATGGTAATTAACATGTACAATCACTGGCTTCAGCTTCTTGAGTTTAGCATCTTTTCTTACAGTCTTAAAGAGAACCTTACTGTTCATAAAAAGGTACATATCCATCGTCCTTTTTGCAGCGTGAAGTCCATCATAACCAGGATGCGAAGGGAAAAAGAGCTCCTCATTAAAAACTGCCTGATCCCATGATTTTGGGTCATTAGAGAGCCGAGTAGCAACACGATCCAAGAGCTCAATTGAAGGAAGAGTAGGCCTTATATAAAAGAAACCAGAGTTATAAACCCATATTCTCATGGTATGAGCATACCGAGCCCAACCCATCGAGGGTTCATCAAAGACATCATTATACCCGTAAGCTGTCATATTATTGTGACCATCAGACATAGACTCCACATCTGAATCCCTATAGAGATAATCAAAGGGGTTCTGCAAGTACACAATATCAACATCCGAGAGAAGAACACTGTAACCCAGTTGCAGAAATTCTCTCAAAATACGAAATTTCAATCCCGAAACAGCATGGTTACCACCACTCTTACCGACCACATCAACACCTTGATCAGGATCCCTTCTATACACAGGAACGTCATTGGATTTGCAGAACTCTTCAATGTTATCATCTAAGGCAACAACCAAATAATTAGGTATGCCAACCCTCTTGATGTTGGTGAACCATAGCTGCAACATCTCCTTCACATTAGAGTTAGCGAGAGCAACAATAAGTTCTTTATAAATAGCAACTTCCCCCAAGATCTTGGTCAATCTGGGGTTCACAGATTCATCAGGAATGACAGGTGGATTGGTTCTGAGACCCTTGACAGTTCCAAAAGGCCCAGCCTTGTGGCTCTCACCAAGCACAACAAACTGTTCCTGAGCATGACGATTTCCTTGCTCGGCCAGACGCAGCTTCTCCATAAGATCCTTGACCTGTTTCTTCAGCTTGGAATGTTTCTCTTTCGCTGATAGAATATCAACTTTAAGCGCATTAACTTGTTCTGGCGATTCACATGCAGATGAAACCATCTGACAATCAACAGTAACAATCAATATAACTAATAATTCTATATCGTCTTGCATATTCTTCATACTCGTCCTTCTACTCAGTAAACATATTTTTATATATATTTTTAAGATATTAAATGCATTTAGTTTTTTATTTAATATCTTCTTTATTTAGTATTAATGAGAATAAATGAGTAATACACCAAAATTACAAGTACAGGTTAATAAAACTCGATATTATAAAAAGTAAATTTAATCCCTGACTTTTACAACTATCATTTAATTTAGTCCCTAAAATTGACAGTACCAGTCAATTTGGTCCCTAACATTACAAAATTAATCAATTTAGTTCTTGAATTTGATAAGCACTAGTCCATTGGGTCCCTGGTGTTAGGGACACTTGAGGCACAACAAAATCAAGGACTAGTAATCACAGGGAACTAAATTGATTGATATAGCAAAAAATAAGGGACTAAATTGATTGATGCACACCAGAGTGAAGCGCCAAAGTGATTGATAGTTATCAAAGTTAAGCATCAAATAAGAGATCCTTTAAGAACTAAGAATCCAAGATGACTAATTAATTTCAAAAACTTTATCAATTTTCATAGTGTATGTTTTTTTATACTATCGTCCAATTAAAGATTGTCATGTATGAAAGTTTTTTTAACTTTTACGATAACTAATTTAGAAGTCATACATAGATGATTTGTAACAGTAGTTAGTTGACAGTGTGTAAGTGCATAGAAAGTAAGAAACTAAACTAGTAATATGATTGCAAGTTGAGAGACTAATTTGATGGTTTAGTTGAGAATAAAATTGAGCTGATATAACACTACTCCCATAGGAGATATAGAGTTGGTCTAGCAATGAAGGGAGAAGGAAATGAGGGAGATATAAGGTTGGTCTAGTTATGAATTATTCTTGAATATTTGAATCTAAAATGGTTTTTTTTCTTAATGAGATAAGAAAATAAAATGAAACTTCAATCATTTTTTTTGTTCGAAAGGTAATATCTATCCTTAACCATTGATATGTATAGATCATGAATCTCAACGATCCGAGAACAGTACATTGACACAGTAAGAAACTATAGAATGTCTTATCCCAAAATTTACTATTCCTCTCAAAATTACAAATCAAATTTACTCAGACATTTGCGGATTAAAACAAAAAAAAAAAAAACTCCTAACATTGAATTTTGAAGACACGAAAGAGGAAGAGGAAGATGAAAAACCTTAGTAGGGTTGGGAATGTGAAGAGGAGTGGGAGCGGAGGAGAAGAAGGCGAAGACGCAGCCGAGGAGAACGCCGATCACGACGGCGACGACGATTCGAGATCCGACCGATGATTGGCCTTTATCTCTCGTTAGCAATGCGTCTCTACGACCCCCCGCCATTCTATGCTATGCTGTCAGATCCAATTTCAAACCCTAAACTCAACGATATGATTCAGCTTCAGATTTCAACTCACAAACAAAGTCAAGGAGAAGAACTGAGTCTTTCTTTTCTACTTTCTATGATTTGCCTTAACACACTGTTAGTGTCAACTCCTTGCTAATGTAATAATGGGATCCATGTTCTTATTTATTATCAATAGAAAAATATGCAATTGAATTGATTCATCTCAATTCTCAATATTACTTCTTCCATGCTTGGTTTTTATTTTTTATTTTTAGACAGATTAAGAAAATCAATTATTTCTAAATAATGATATTACTTCCGGTCTTATTTATAAGAAATAAGTTACAAATTTATAAATAGACAGGTAATATTTAGTGGTTGTGACTAGTTTTATTAAAATATTTTTATTTTTCTTCTTAATTTTAGAAAAAAAGTATTAAGTATTTTAAGACAATAATATTTATTATGGGATAAAACTAAAATAAAATTTTAATATTTCATTAAAACTGAAAATGTCAATCAATATGAGAGAAAATAAATATTAAAATGGCAATCAATGTGAAATGAAATAAATAATATTTATGTGTGAAAAATATGCCAAAAAATAAAATAAGAATGAAAGAGAAGTGTTTATCATTAATGAAAACAAAAAAATAAATCAAAAAAGGAGCATTACATAATATATGAAACAAATATCAATACTCTTTTATGATTCGCAAAAGTACATAATTAATAGAGGAAAAAAAACAAAAAAAATGTCATTGAACAAAATGAAAAAAAAAAAAAAAAGTGCGATTCAATCTTCAACATTCATGAAAATGCCTCAAGTTCAATGTCTCTGAATTCTCCCTCACCATCTTATGTTTAATCTATCATAGATTTTGATGAAATATCTTATTGCATTTTAGGTATTAATGGTGATAAACTTGGAAGAAATACAGAAGAGATAGATGAATAGTAACAATGGAAATAAAAGAAGAAATGAAAGGACGTTTGAAATCTATAACATTTGAATGAAGTCAACAATCATCTAAAACTAAAACATGTCTTCTTTTTTTTTGTTGCTAAAATAAAAAGAATGAGGCAAAAAGGTCTTAAAATGAGAAGAAGAAAAACAATATAATACAAATAAGGAAACTATGTTAATTGGTGAGAAGAAATGGGATAACAAATTCTTTTACATGACAACTATTATCTGTCAATTTGTTTTTTATTATTATTATTGTTAATAGAATGGTCATAAATAACATGAGTATAAATAAATAAAATAAAAATCTTACAAAGATAATCTTAGTTTAGACCGGAAAAATTATCCTTAAACTGCCTTACTTTTTATTCGTAAAATAACAAAATATATTCTTAATAATATTTTAAGAGAAAAAGGGTTGTGAATTAATAATATAAAAAGTTTTATATAATCATTCAATCACAATCCATCATGTATAGTAATTTTGTTGATTTTTAAAATAATTATCTTAAAATAATTCAAACGATAATTTGTAATTGAATGAAAATATTTATTGATGCATAAATATTAAACTCTTGTTTTAAAAACACTACTTATTAAAACCAAACCTAATGCAATTCTAATTTAAAGTATCACTGTGTCATGGCCCATGGAAAAAAAAAAACTTTGACTGCTTACTTGTTTCTCTGATTGGGCTTTAGCCCATAATCTAGTTTGTCAAAAACAACTAAATTGAAAAATCGAAGTCATATGGTGGTAATGGTATGAAAATGACTTTCACCCTATATAAGAAGGACACTTCTCTGCATCAAAGTGGCTTCTGACACTACAATAGTGTAAGACCTAAGAAGGAAAATTAATAATGCAATTTAATTATGATAAACCACGCACAACAAGTAGAACTTAACTATCTTTTCCTCCTAATTTGATACTTAATTGTATAATTAACCAATATATAGCTTGGCTTGACACATTTCAATCCATACCTGTGGCTGTGGTAACACTACTGTATGATTCACGATTAAATTGAGTACTTATCCCAGTCATAGTGATTTTGTTCTGAATAAACTGACATGTGTTCAATATTGATATGTTTGATTATGTATTTGAAATATGGTATAAGCAAATTTGTTTAGCCTTATTGACCATTGCTATATATATGATGCAGGAGGAATAAGTTGTATACTTATGATTGTATGTTTTTGTTTAAGCCCCATATAAGGAAGGAAGCCTTCATGGTTTTATGTTGTAAGGGTGGGAAAACATGTGTACTCAAGAAATGGGGTAGTCGCTTATGTTAAGTCTCGGAACAGTTCAGTTGGACTGTGGTTTGAAAAAGCTAGATGTCAGATATCATGTGAGATTGGTTATTTGTGATGTTGTAACAAGAGTTTATGCATTTGCTTTTCTATTTTGTTTTTTTTTTTTTAATACCTGTCTGTTTTGTTGTAAGCATCGCATGTTTTTTTTAGCCTAGAGAAACCAGGAATTCGCTTGATCTGTAACTTAATTCTTCTATTGTTTAGAGTTATATGGATGCTGGAACTCAATTATTTTATTTTTACTACTAGTGGAGATTAATGACATTTTTGCCACTTGCCATTTAACCTCATCACAGTAACTGAGCTACAACTGCACCAGTAATATGTGGTCGAACCACCACCTTTTAGGTGAATACTACATTTTTTTTAATATGTTTATATGCTCGAACTGTTTTTGATTTTATTATCAGTTGTATTAATTATGGACAGAATTACGCATATAAAAGCACCAAATTAATATAATGTAGCTTGATAAAAAAAAAAGGCTTTGCTGATTCTGGTTTGTTAAAGGATTTGGAGAAATGTTTCACTTAACTCTAGATCGAGGAGGACTAATGCAAAAGTTTATTTATTGGACATGTACTATTCAATCCAATGTGTCTTAAAAAATGTGAATTGGAACATTCTGTTGAAAATTTGAACTGTGAAATGTTTATTGAATGTGCATTTTTCTACTGGCACATTCTTTTTTAGTTTTGAGAGTCTGCCTTTCCTGAAACAGAAGGACTTATAAATTCTTCAGTTTGAACGACAATTATGAAATTGTAATGGATGTAGGGTGTATTGATGCAACTGAGCATGATGGCTACACCTGAAATCAACTAAGTGTTGCATTACCTAAACAAGGAAGACCGATTAGCATTGGCTTTTGGTTAAGCAACATAACACAAATTTTGGGCTTGACTTTCTTGGGGATGAAGGTAGATTCGAGTTAAGCAAATTCTCCCAAATCAGTAAACCTGATGGTGAGGATGTGGATGAAGATGATGTGGAATACGAAGTGAACGAAGAAGAAACAAAGTTAACTAAAAGATGACATTTTGTTAGTTTCCATTACAACAGAACATAACCATAGTATTGTTTGTGACTTGGTGTCAAACATGCATGTGCTTACTTTACAGTACTAGGTCACAATCAAACATGATCAGTGTGGGCTTGAACATGTTATTTAGTAAACTCAAAGCTGTCTCTTGTTATTTGATAACTTTGTAACTATGGTGAAATAATTGATTTAGAAATGTGCTAGTCTTGCTCAGGAATGTACGAGCAATTGAGCTCTTCCAATATACTTCTTGGTTATGCTAACATCTTGAGAGAAACAATTGTTGTTAATGGATAGGAGCAATTTGAATATCCATCAATATTTTGGAATGTAATATGACACGCAAAAGAATGAAAATCTAACTCTTGAAAGAATTCTGTAAATTTTTATCCCTGGCAAAACTCTTGAAAGGATTCAAATTCTTTAGTTTTTTATTTGAGAGAAAAAAGATTATACAGTATACAAAATAATTTTATGTTGTCATTCAATTAAAAACTACCATTAGATAAGTTTGTATGATCATTGATTTTATTAAATTCTACATTGTGAAAACATTGTGTTTTATTTTGTTCTTTTTTTTCATAAAAGAAATTCTTCCATGAATATACATAATTAAATTGTAGTCCCTATACTTTTTACGATTCCTCTATTTTAGTCCTCCAATTTTGATCCCTTAATGTTTCAAACATATATGAATTTTAAAATCTGGAAACTAAAACTACAGATCGTGTAAAATAAAGAGATTAAAATTACAATGTAACCTTAAATTTTATTTGTCAAAAATGATTTTTCAAAACATAAACTTATATATTATTTACATTGGTACTATTTGTTTGAAATATTTATTTTAATTTTAACTTTACATATATTTAATTTTTATAATTTAATCATACATAATATTTATATAATGTCTACAACTCAAATTGATCTAATCTCATCTCATATGCTATCAGTTCAAATGAAGAGTTTATTAAAAATTTCAAGTTAGAACTAAGATAAGTCCATCATAACTCATTCCATTATCATTCCTAGTCTTTCCACTTCTATCTTCCTCCAAGCTAATTGGCCATATGAAGTAGCAGATATAAAATAAAACAGATAAGTGATAATGCCATCAAAATCAACAAAAATGTAACCCTAATTCATGATAGGCAATATTATTTGTTATGATCACAACATTGACAACAGGAACTAACCTCCTCCCCGAAGTCAATAGACTCGGTTCTCAGTGTAGCAACCTCAAAATAACCACTGCTCAACCTCAAAATAAATGTAGTATTTTTTCCCCTTTAAATCTAACTGGACATACTATTCTCAGTGTAGCAACTACTCGGTTGGACAAACAATCCAAGCACAACATCGACAATGGAAATTTTAAATTCAATGGAGCTATCATGTGACCTACAAATCTTAACTTTAAATCAAAACATGTCACAACCGAGATAAAGTGATTATATACAGAGGGCACAGCAAAATGCAATTATGCATCACCAGAGCCAGTAATATATGAAACTACAACTGTTGTATCATCAAGCTTGCCACCATAGTAACGGAAACCAGCATCTTGAGCAGCGGTTGAGAAAGGAGTCTGCCTGTCTTTATCCAGTGCTCGTTGACGTGCCAATGCAGCTATTTTCTGGGCAGTCACCTGAGGGCTTAATCCGGCTCTCATGGCATGAACCACGACCGCTGTAATCTCATTATTGTACAAGTTATCAAACAGCCCATCTGTACCAGCAACTATGACATCACCGGGTGCAACGGGAATGGTAAAAACCTGGCATAAACAAGGCAAACCATCTAAGCTTCCTACTAGTAGCAAAAACCCAGATGCATAGAATAATCTAAAATCAAACTTGACTACTAGTCATAGTTAAATTCTCTTAATGTAGATCAGCAGGAAAAAGAATACCACAAGGCATAAACAAGACAAAAAATTAGGGAGAAAATCAAATACTAATCAGTTTTATAGAAACAGTCAGTCTCCCCCAGAAACACTGCAGAACTAAGACCTCAAAGACAAACCTGCCAGCTAACAATTATATCAGCAGCCAAATCTTGATTCATGGAACATAAACTGGGAACATAATATTCTTGACTCAACAACAATAAATTAAATGAAAATGTTAGAATCTGGAATTTTTGACACAATGAATTGACATGCTTATTGACTCTTGGATATATATGTGGTTCTGGTCCCTCTAATAACCACCATTAGATTAGATCTAGCTGAATTCTGATTTTTTTTTTTTTCTGTGCTGCCAGTGCAGCACAACTCATAAGTAAATGCCTTAATTAACTTGGTCTGACGCTCTCAGACTATGTTCCCTTTTTTCACTAGTACTCTAATAGGCTATGTTCATTTTAGTCTTTCTTACTTTTTCCCTATCCCAAAATTTAAGATCTGTATTTTCATTTTAGTTATTTTCCTCTTCATCTCCCCCCTCCTTCTCCCCTTATTTGCTTTTACCTTTTTTTTTCAACCTCCTCGTATCTATCATTGAGTTCATCTACCACCGATCCCAATTAGCTTGAGTTAAAGATGCTGTAGATGTTGATGTTGATGTGTATTAATGTAGTCTCCAGAGTTAGTTGTGACCTAAATTGAATTATGGGCCCGCTTGTTTAAACATATTTGTTGAAATAAGAAGCTTTCTATTTTTTGTTTGTTTGTCTAAATTGTTTCTGCTTAAAAAAAAAAAACAGTTTTCTCCTTATTTTAAAGTTGTTGTTTTTTTTTTTATGTTTAAACAAACTCACCCTATATGTTCAGTTTGACTTGGTGATTACAGACCGACTTGTAGATCACATGCAAAGCATTGAACAGGCTAGTTTGTAACAATTAGTTAGATACAAATGGCACATTAAGAGACTAAATTGAAAAAATAGAAAACAACGGGCTAAATTGAACACATCCTAAAAATCAGTGGTTATGAACTAAATTAATATGTGTGTGTGTGTACACAAGAACTCTTCTGAGACAGGGAATCTGACATTAGATATACAAAAGGAATGGTAGGTTTTCATGAATTAGAAAGTGAATATAAAGAAAATTTACCATAACGTTTTGTATGCATTTATTATATTAAGTATATATACAAGAACAATATTAGAAGTGATATACAAGCAGCAGATTCAGTAACTAACAATTTTTCATGAATCAGAATTAAGCACGCACTATCATTAAGAGTGGATAAAAAATGCTTCAATGGCCAATTTAATCAGATTCTCCTAAGGATGAAGTCCACAAAAGGAAAATACCTGACCAGAACTAGGTAAATCACCATTACTACCACATTCCAGCTGATAGGTGAAATTGAAATCATGTTGCTGCACTGGGGACCGGAATATGGTGCACCCATCCCGGACCACCATAAACCCACTGTCTCCCAAATTGATAGCATTAAGGCCCTGTGAGAGAAACACAAAATATGAATATATGTTGACAAAAAGAATGAAACAAAATAGAGATCTCTTTCAGGATTACAAAATAACCTAGCAAAGTTGATTATTTACAACACAATATTAGTAACCTAGAAACATCATAGTGCCCTCAAGTAACAAATATAATAGGAATAACAGCAGGAAAAAAGTCTAGGTTTGAGGACAAATTTTAGAAATTGTTAGATACTAGGTAGTGTCTGGTGTGCAAATAGAACAGAATGGAATAATGTGTCCTGTTTCATTCTCCTTGATTCCACCCTTTAACCAAAGTGTACCATTTTATTACCTTATGTCCAGTTCATTTGTCTTTCTAAAACGCACCAAAATATAACAGAACACATTATGTTCCACCCCATCTTAAGCTGTCCATCAAATGCTACCTTAGTCTTTTTGGTAGTTCAAAAGTACTCAACAAAGACCACCATCTTTAATAAAGGGAGCTTCATATTACATAATCTTATGCTTAGATGGGTCCAATGCTGACAAACTTATATTTCAGAAATTTAACTTCAAGTCATCAAAAAGATTTTTAAGGGTGATTCTAACTATTACAAGCACATCACGGGCCACTTTTGTTATACTTTTGCATCATAATTCGCTCCAGTCAGTCAACATTCACAAGGGTGCATGATCTACAAAGTTCTAACTCTAAGATTACTGCCTTGACAAATTATATTGTCCCTGTTGAAAAACAGAATATCATATTCTGATTCTATTATGTTGAAAATAAGAATTAATAGTCTGATTCTATTAATAATAGCAGTTTATAGGAACATTATGTATAATTAATATAATTAACCTATATAAGCACGCATGTGCTGTGTACTCTGATACATGGTTTTCACTCAACTATCCCTCTGTTTTTCCTATTTTAACATGGTATCAAAGCCAAGTTTCGATCATGGGACTTGTGGGTTATGGGCCATGATGTTACTAGAAATGGTGAAAATTGTTGTGGAAAGCCTATAAATTTATAAATTTATCACTGACTCATTTTCTAGGACTTTATAAATTTATCACAAATGAATACTGGAATGAGGAAAATAAGCTGCAAGGGTTGAAAGTAATTACCAGAAGACCACTAATTAAAACAAAAATGATACTCAAAACATCAAGAAAATGGAAGCAAAAACTAAGGTAAAATAAGTACTAGTCTATCAGCATTCTGAGATGCTTAAAGCACTGTAAGTCAAAGTGATGGAACAGAAGCTACTACAATATTCCAAAGAGGACAACATAAAGGTAAAGATAACCTGATCAGTAAGTGCAATGATGCATGCTGTAGAGGAACCCCTAGCTTTTGTACTTGAGTGTGCTTTTTCCAGCACCCTAGCTGGATCAACTGAACCTTTGGGCTCTTCCTGAATAGCTTCCACTGATTTGGACATGAGCTCACGAGAGTAATATCCAGCATTAACACCAAGATCTGCCCAGCCACCAACACCATCCGCCACCCCTATTGCTTGTTCCTCAGAACATATAAAATGAGCATCTTCCCCACCAGTTTCTTCTTTATCAGGATGAGGCAAGTAGCACGATCCTGATATTAACTTAAGGGTCTTGCCTGAAGGAGTTTTCCTGCGGTCAACATTTCCTATCATGAGATATCAGCCATTAAGATTGCAAATTCAGAACATACTTTTAACCACCATATATAGCCTCCCCACCATTTTTGTTTTATAGCTTATATATGTTGTCTGTCAATCCAAAAGGCAATAAAACAAAGCAAATTTATGAGTTTTCCCCTGTAGAATGGTATTATTATGGTATCAAAATCACAAGTACAAATAACAAGAGAAACAGAAAACTATGAAGCAGGCCCTTACACAGTCTGATCATTATTTTTCTTTTATAAAACTATTAAAAAGCTGTTCCATTTTGACAGGTGAGGGTTGTGCATTTCTGCATATTCTATTCTAATATGGGAACTCTCCTGTTTATATTCCCAAAATTGCACCACTCAAATGCAAATGTCAACAAATCTCAACTTTACAGTGCTTTTAAAATATTAAGATGTTAAAACAGATTAATGAACCTTTTTATGTAAAGATGGAATGCAACAATATCTTTTTAACTCAAGATAGCATCAGTCAAATCCCCATGT
>PYAF01004127.1:12488-22936 GCA_007407185.1 Glycine tomentella | reverse complement strand
TTAATTACAAAAGGTTAAATGTAAAAACATGCTTGCAAATCACAATAAATTTATTTAATTAACAAGGCACGGAATTTTATTAAAATTAAATAACTTCACTCAATTTTGATTATCCTAAATCAAGCTACAAACAAAAAATAAATAAACTAAATCAACTTTTAAAAGAAAGTAAAAAAAGATCATACAAGATATCACTAAAATGAAAGAGATCATACCTCTAGACAACACTCCCAGTAATAAAAATTTTGTAGAGCATGTATGTACATTAAGATATATTTAAATATTTATTGACATATATATCTACTACTATACACTCATTAAAATTTAAACTAAATAGTTAATAGTATACTAAAAAAATATAAAAAATTACTCTATAAATTATAAAATCTGAATTTAATAGCCATGTCTTGGGGAACTAGGCTACTTATCTTAATAATGAAGAATGTATGGCTTAATCTCAAATTTATTAAGTGTTGTTATATATTTCATTATAAACCTTTGCAGTAACTTCGCTTTCATGGATCCATGGCTCCTTCGTGTTCTATGCCCATCAATGGGAGAAACTATTGCATGGTCCACGATCATCATGTCAGTTGTGGTTCCAGCCAATAAGTGAGCGACATGTAGACACAAGGAGGTGAGTCACTAACGTAAGTTAATGTCGTCATAATCAATTTACACCAAAAATCATGAAAAAGTCAATTTGTTTCAAATTTAAAACTTCCATTAATCAACTTAACCACAAATCTGTCAAATAGGATTTCATAAATCATAAAAGATCAATTTTAAAAAATAACTACAAAACTTTACAATAATCTTTCTTGTTGGAAGATAAAATCAAACCAATCTGCCATTGATGTAAGAAGAAAATCATATCACGTGAAGAATATCTTGCATCATTGCTTGTCATTGATACTCCGCTTGTGAATGATATATCAAGAAAACTGTAACACCAATACTTAGTTTCTGCAACTTTCCATTGTCCACATGTCATTCTCTTATTAATCGAAATCATAACTAACGTTTTGATCTGAACCATGGAATAATTTTTCCGATAATGGGGTGAATAGATGCAAATTAATTAATAGCAAATATGAGAGCAAATTGTTTGATCAAAATGGCCTTCAACTCTTCAAGTATGTATATTGCAACTCAATGCTAGCTATTAAGGACCAAAGGAATCAAAGAGAAGTAACAAATAGCCAAAAAAAAAAAAAAGTGTGGGGGTATGAGTACGTAACTATGCAATTAATTAAGTTCCAAGGCCTGCAGAAACAACAGAATGAATTGAATGATGGTGTTCAGTTGCAACAAGCTTGCGTTTGCAAGGGTGAATCGTGAAATTAAGGGGAGACAGCAGTGGCAGTGGGGGTAGTAGATTTCCACTAACATACTGACAGGGTAAAAGAGCTATGGAATCTGTGGTTGGAATCCCAACAGCTTATTCGATTCCCACTAGGTTCCCCAAAAAATAGAAATTTGGAATTTTATGTGTAAGGATGATTGTGGGATTGGTTTATTTTGTCTTTATTTCATCTGAAATTTTGATAAGATTATTTAGTTAAACTTAAATCTAACTCGATTATTGTTTAAATTTATGGTTAAAAATTTAAACCTATACAACTTATTAGGTTTGCATGACTGCATCATGATATTGTTTGTGTATGTGAATATCATATGATTGAAAAATAATTTTGTGTTTCTTTTATTTTTATTTTAATTATAAGATATTTTTAACTAATTCACGTCTTTAAAAATAAGTAATTAATTTAGTTAATTACATTAAATATGTTAATTATTTTTACTATCATTATAAAATTATTCATTTTTTACCTTTCAATTCACTTAATTATTTTTTATTAATATTTAGAGAGAGAATAATTAAATAAGAGTATATAAAGAAAAAATAATTAATGCATCCAGAAATTAAAAAATATTTTATAAAAAGAATAAACAAAATTTTAAAAAGAGTTTTATAATTAAAAACAAAGAAAATATTTTAAACATGTGATCAAGTATTTAATTATTGATTCATATATATATATATAATATCTATTGAAAAGGATAAGACTCATCATAAATCTAAATATTATAGAGAATTAATCATTAACTTTCCAAAAAAAAAATACCTGAATTTACTCAAAAGATTGATTGTCTCATTTTTATGAATAATATTTGCTTCCTCAATGGCGCTTGCTTTGTATCAACATATTGACCAATTTATTTTGATATAGTTGGCGATTTTTCAATCCGGCTAGTTTTGTCAAATATAATCTGTCTTGAAATTATATTTAAAGAATTTTAATTTAAGTATTAAAGTTTTTAAAATTTTATATTATATTATTATTAAATTCTAATTACACATGTGATTCAATTCTTTTTTTAAAGTAGGAAGCGTTACACTTTTAATTATCAAATATTGATTTTAATTGTCCAATTAGAACATTCAACTATGACAACAGACACTTGTTTTGTACAATTTTTTTGTCCTACATAAACTCACTTGGTTTGGAGAATATTCTCCAAATCCTATTTTCCTAAACTCTTTTAAGAATCCATTTTATCAAGACGGCATCTACTGTGCACAAGTTAAGTAGGTCCAGTATGGTGTAAAAGTATTTGTCAACCGTTAGATCAAATGCATTTAAAATCAATGATTTATATATTTTCTCCTTTTTTTTTTTTTCTTTACTTTTCTATTCTCTGTTTTTCCGAATATGTCCCTAGCCTCACGATTTGGGTTCTTCTTGATTGGAGATTGTGGGTTGTCTGATTTAGTACTTTGATTTTCAACGGAGGAAGAAGAAGACAGTGATGAAGAAAGAAGAGTAAAACGGGGGAACACAGAGAATAAGAAAAAAGAAAAAGAAGAAAGGATCTTGACCCTTAAGTTAAAAAACAAACATATCCAACAGTTAAAACAAATTTGGGACCGTGCAAAACTTATTGGACTTGCCGTCCCTTATCAATAGTGAAAGTTGTGAAACTCGACGTGGTCAGGCACTGAGTTAATAAATCATGATTAAATTGGAAAGTTGCTAATTCAACTGATTGTTTTTGTATATATTAAAAATTTAAAATATATATATATATAATATAACTTACAAATATAATCAATTTATACTTTAAATTAAAACTATTATTATCATGATAAAGTAAAAAAAAAACTAAGAGAAAAATGAACAAACTACAATTTACATAATAATTAATTATTAAATTATTTTTTGAATATTATCATTAAATTAGCATAAAAACTCTTATTATTTTTTATGATTAAATAGAAAAGTTGTTAAAAGATTATAAATAAGTCTCATACAAATATATAAAACACATACTGAATCCAATAAAGTAATATTTAATCATACAATCCATCAACACATTTAATATAATTAAATTATTGGACATAATAATTAATGTGATAAAGTTAAGATTAAATTGTTGGAATAATATTTAAGTTTAATTTTTTATATAAATAATTATTAATTAAATTTTATTTATCTTACTACGAAACTTTAAATTAGTCAGTATTTTTTTTTATGAACAAAAAATTCAAGACAATATTAAGTCAAATTTTATCATTTTAACATGTTAAATGGATTGAGACGTTATTATCAACCCATTTTTAGATGTTTAACACTATCCTCCAATGAAGTGAGAAAATAAAATAACTTATTTTATTTGAAAGAAAGTAAACAAAATTAAATAACACTTTTTAATAAATTATTAAGTTATTTCATATGATGAAAAATATAAAATAAATTAAAAAAATTAAAGAAATTCTTACTTATTTTATTTAATTGAAAGGTAAAAATAACTCTTTTTAACAAACAATTACATTGTTAAAATGTATGAGTTTTATAGAAATATTATTATTATATTTGTTTTGTTTTTTTTATCAAGAAAACATGAATAAGTATTTAAAATTATTAAATATTGATATTATTTGATCAAATAAATTATATATTTATGTAAATATTTTCTATTGTTGTCATACATACAAGAATGTCCTTGTTAGGAATAACGAGGCATGGACATGCACGGGTAATAGACTAATAGCTACCCACATAAAAAATCTGTCGTGTCCGGCTTGTTACTCATTGGGTATCCATTTATAAAACTACATGTGGATATAAAAAAAAAATACGTGAGTGTTTATGGATATTCACGGATACCTTTAGTTTAAAAAAAAAAAAAAAACTTTAACCTTTTTTTACGTCTTTTTCTCCCATACTAAAACTGTATAAGATTTGTTATATTTTTGGAAACAAAATTATTAGAATTATCTAAAAGTTTTTCTTTCTCTAACGTATAAATTCAAATCAAATTATAGTCAAAAGCATAAATTATTTGTAGACATATTTATATTGATAAAAAGTTCACTTAAGTAAATGTACATTAGCGCGGGTACATGAGTGTCCGAGGAGTTTGATATCCATCCCATCTTGTTTATGAACGGGTATAAAAAAAATCCATTTAAATTATTTGTGGATACCTATTTAGATATCCATTTTTATTTGTGATCAATTTTACCCACAAACATTTGTGTGTACAGATTTTTGGTCATCCCCAATTCTTGTTTTGTACAACACAATCAACATACAAATAAATCATGCTCCAAGTGTCATACATTGCCATTCAACACATGATTAGATATAATTAGTAAAAATAAAAGTAGAATAGAAGAAGGGAATTAATTTGTATTTTAAAACATTTACAAAAACCTTTTAGGCAAATAAAAAATTGTTTTAAAAATAGCTATTGAAAAACGAAAACAAGATGATACATAATTCTAATTGTATCTTTTTCATCAATAATTCTAAATTGTGTTGATGATACAAAACTAGCTTTTTATATAATAAAAAAAATAGAAATACAAGTATTTTTTTTAGAAATACCATTTTGAGTCATTTTTTTAATGGCTGAAAATGGTATTTCTAAAAAATATAAATTTTTAATGAGAATTTTTAATGGTTCCATTTAATCTATAATGAGCCATTTTTTTTGTTGTAGACCATAAGAAAAAAATATAATTGCTACCCAAAAATATATTGTCTACAATGAGTAATATTTCTTTTATCAATATGTTGTAAGTTTGAGTCTAATTGGATTCATATTCCTTAAGTAAGGTTTTCGGCTTAAATCTTGTGAATGAATAAACAAAAATTGGTTGTCAAGAAAGTTCTTCCTAAAAATTATTAGTCAAGACCTCTTATAGATATTAATGATTAACAAAGTCAATAGATTTCACACTAATATCCTGATTATCTAAAAAAGTCATTTTGTTTACACAATAATAAACAAGTTATTAGTTTGAGTGGTGATAGATTCAATGCTTTCAAATTTCTTGAAAGAAATTAGTCCTGATTAATATATAAAGAATACTCCCACCCGTCATATACATATAAAAAATGAATAGTAATTAATAAATCCTCATTAAAATAACATATTGATTAAACTATTTTTCAAAAATAAAAAATTTAAATACTTGTCGTTTATATATTTTTATTTTATTTTTTTAACACTTGAACAATTTTTTTTCTTCCAAAAATAGTATATTTTTAATGTTTCGTATACAGTTATTAATGACTGTACAATATATGAATTACTACCTATATTAACTAGTAAAATCTATTACATGTAACTAGTCAGAGTTTTAAGTGTAATTATAGAAAATAGCGATAGATGATAATTGATAAATAAATATTCTCATCCAACATTTTTTTTGTTAATCAAATGGAAATTCTAATAAATTTCAATTCCCAAGCTAGCCCAGTGGCGAATGTGTCACCGAAAACACAAAACTGGGTTGTGACTAGGGTTATACCCGAATCCTATAGATACACTCAAAAATATTTGTAAAAAGATAGGTAAATATCTATTTTTTAAAATGAGTCCAGGACAAATATTTACCTACAAAATTTCAATGGGAATGAATATGAATACGTGTATTATAATATCCACCATGCTTTGCCTGCACATATTATATATACATATTAATTTAATTAAAATTTCATATACATATATAAATAATTTGGAGTGAGTGTAAATTATTAACTTCATATATAATTAAAATGCGTATAACATGTGCAAGTATGAATATATATATATATATATATATATATATATATATATATAACAATATAAGGAGAATGATTAAAGTTATTACTCACACGAATATAAGATGATACATGTATTTTTTTCAAGCAAATGTTAAGAAATTAAAAAGAATTTTTTATTGGAATATGAAAAATTATGTTGTCTGTAATTTTTTTACATCCTCTTATGATTTTTACATTTATTTTTTTCTTTTAATTTTTAATCAATACTCTAACATCATTTTTTAACAACTTTGTTTTAAAATGCAGATATAAGAATAAGTATTAAAAACTAAAATATCTTACTAAGAACTCTTGTTGATTGTCATCAGTATTTTTGGTTTGTGGTTACTGTCATCCCTAGTTGTGATTTTTTATTTTTTTTTGAGTTCATCCCTAGTTGTGACCTGTGACAAAGTATGGAAAAATCTCACATTAATTTACATAAGAGCTATATGTTTCCTTTTATTGCAACAAAGTCTGGAATGTGACTCTTACACGCGTTAACTAAGTGGTGGTGTGCATGTGAATTCTAACTTTTGTTGACAGCCTTCAATTCCAACTTCTTGTAAATTTAAAATCTGGGCACGTGTCAGCTACTAAAATATTATGGCCAAATGTCACCATGCATAACAACCAGCAAGTTAGGAAGACATGTGTTTTTTAATTATTTATTTACTATATTAAAATAATTAATATCTTCTTAAATTTTTAAAATATAATAATTCAAAACAAATTAAAATATCTAGTGAAAATTATATTGAGGACGAAATTATTATTAAGACTTTAAGCATGAGTCATATTCTCTCATAAAATTAATAAATGGGTTAAACTGTTTTTAGTCCTTCAGGTATATACATAAATGTTTTTTAGTCATTCAAAGATTATTATTATTATTATTATTATTATTATTATTATTATTATTATTATTATTATTATTATTATTGAACTGTGTTAGATGTAGCTCTTATATTTTACAAAATATTGTTTTTTATTTATTTTTTGTTTATGAAAATAGGAATATAAATGACATAATCCAATAAATAAAAAATAAAAAATAGACAATTTTAAAAGACGTGAAAGGGGACTTTGTAAAGAAAAGGTATGAAAGTAGACATTATCTTATTTTTAAGTTTTAAGGTTTGAAATCATATTGTCTCGAAGGATTGTCTGATGATTTTCCGGTCATAAAAAGTCTTTTTTTAGAAGAATAAAACATATTTGAAATCATATTTAAGTAAGAATAAATTTTATATTATTTTCCTATTTGAATTTAATTTTCATATATTACCAATATAAAAGTTATACTTTATATTAGTTAATGAAAAATTATCACCGATATAACTTTTAAAATATCAAGCAATAAGTATGAGGATTAAAACTAACAAATGATATATTGATTTTTAAATTAATTATCATAAAAATTGACAAATTTAATATATACATGATAACATATATAATTATGAAAAAAGAACTATAACAAAGTATTAAAAACAAGAAATTAAATATAAAGTAAAATAATATTTTTATAATTTTTATATTTTTTGTGAAGATAATTTCTGTCTATATGTGTGCAGTAAAAGATGGACACTATTAAAGTAAAAAGGAGAAAAAAGGAGAAAAAATATAATGAATTATAAGTTGTAAGGTCTAATAGTTATGAAGTAGTGTTTGAAAAAATTGGTATGAAGTAGTGAAATAAACTTGTATTTTCCAACCATCTTTATTAATTAAATAAAAAATTAATTTAGTTAAATTAACTATAAATAAACTGAAATGATTTATCAAATATAATTTGACATAACTATCTTATTTTTATCATATATTTTTTAGGAATGCCAGCTACACTTCTCCTAACAATCTTTTTTAATACTCACTCAATGATTGACAATTTTGTTTTATTATAGAAAATTGCTAATTTTGATGGTCCTATATTTAACTTATGAGAAAAAATTATTAAATGACATGAGATCTATCAAAATTAATGTTTTTTATAATAAATTTCAATCAGAATTAGGGTTAGAAAGAGTGTTATTAACATTTTTATACATTTTTTCAATAATTACAGTCATATTACAAATAATATTCTAATAAAACATGGATAGCACATCAATTGAAAATGTCATATTCCTTATAAGTTTCGAAAAAACAAATAAAAAAGATCTGTAATTATTGTGATGCAATCAACTAATCCATCATATAGTTTGTATTGTTTTGATGATCGATTGTTTCAGGTTTTTCAAAATTGAAAACGTATCGGTTAGTGAATAAATTTGTGTATGAATATTGACAAGTTCTTGTGGTGATCAATATGTTCCACGTGATGTGTGTCCATTATTTACATAAAATGAATAATTTAAGGGTTTTATGGCTTGAAAGACGTTTTAAGAGTAAAAAGATCTTCAAATAATAATAAATGACGATAGTCATATTCGATTTTAAGAACTTAGAAATAATATCTCAAATTCTCAATGAAATTCGATTTTTTTCTCTTTCTTTTTTTACCAATAAGAATGGAACATAACATCAATGAGTTTATAGTAACTTATCTTGTTGAATCAACTAAGTTAAATCCTTTTAAATTTTTTTTTCTGTCTTGATGGAATATTTATACATACCTAATAATGAAATCAAATCTTAAATTTAGATGGTGAATTGATAAATTTTTTTGGAAGGTATCAACTTCATGATTTGAATTGCTAGCGTTGTAACTAGTAAATAAAATTTCTTTGAGATCACATGCACAAAGTTTTATATATTGTAACCAATTACTGATTGGTATTTTTTTTAGAAACAGATTGGTATTAATATAAGGGGTTTAGGTCACATAAAACATTTAAAGAAAAAATTGGCAACTAAAAGTTAATTTCACACTAAATAATATTAAAGATATGTAACAAAGAATTGTCCAAAACTGTTTTTAATTAAGGATAAAATAAACAGAAATATTTTATTTTATTAATTAATGTTATATATATATTTTTTTTTACGGTAGTTGATGTTATTTCTTGAAACCTCATTAGCTCCGCCCAAAAATTATATTATCACGTATTTTAAACATTATTATCAGCTGCCATAATTTTTGTGCGGACGAAAAGGCAAAAACTTAATGGACAAGTTGGAAGAAAAGGCAAACTTATGACATAAGCTCTTCCTTTTGAGCTTTTGCCCAAACAAATCGTACGAGGGTTTTAGATTAATCTATTATTTCCAAATCTAATTCTTTGTCAAACCAAAGATTAATCTATTATTTATCTTTAACGAAATTTCAAAACTTTTTAAAAAATCTTTAAAAAATTCCAAGCACTATTAGATTTAAAATTATAAAAGTACCGAAAAAAACTACAAAAAAAAGTACCAAAAATGATTTAAAAGTATTAGTATTTTTCTTTAAAAAATTCTAAACACTATTTGAATGGGTGAAAATTCCAAACGCTATTAGATTTATCATCAAAGTCTAATACAGAGGTTAAAGTGATATACATTTAATTACTTTTATATTTAATTTCCAACTATAATTAAATTGGACAAAACTTATACTCCCTCCACTATTTTACATTATAATTTATTTCTTACAAAACGATTCAAGTTTGGCCAATATATTTATTGTTTGTGTTATTCTCTAATTAAAAATAGAGCTTTATTTTAGTAATTTATCGATAAAAATTTGACTTAAGTATATTTTTATCCTCTTAAATTTAAGTCAAGTTTATTTTTTTCTCTTAAATTAAAAAATAATAATTTGTTAGTGTCTGTATCATTTTTTGTCATTATTTTGGGATAATTTTAGTTCCTGATAAAGATCAAAAGTAAGTTTTTTTTCTTAAATAAAAGTGAGTTTTTTTCTCCTTCAAATTGGAGTGATGAAAATAATCACTTCTAAATTTGAGAAACCAAACAAATAATTGAGCCTAAATTTTTTATTAAAAATTTTGAAAATTATCACAGTAAAACTTCAATTCTTATTTAAGAACAACACAGATTACACCTAAGCAATTTTATATAAATTTTTTCTCTTTTTAATTTATAAAAAGAATATTTCTAAAAAAATATATACTAAGAAAAGTCATTTTTATCATATTATAAACGTTTTTTTATTGGAATAAAATTGTTATTTTTTCTGTGTGGATGATATTCATCTTTGTTTTAAAATCATCAACACCATAACTGAGTATTCATATTTCATTGTATGCATAAAAGGACTTCCATTCATAAAATTATAGTGTATGTTAATAATCTATATATGATATATATTAGGTGTGTGTTTGGATAAATGTTAGTAAAATTGATTTTAAATAAATTAATTTTGCCAAATTGATGTAATATATATGTTTTGATATTTTTATTATAAAA
>PYAF01004126.1:3831203-3865432 GCA_007407185.1 Glycine tomentella | reverse complement strand
TGTTTTTGAATAAAGAGCTTAATTAAGGTCTTGCTGAATAAGTGTACTTATTATATAAACAATTATATATAAGTTGTTTTTACAATTAAAGGGGAAAATAAGGTCAAACTGTTTTTTATAATTGATAAAAAAAAAACTGTTTTTATAAGTTTTCCAAGAGAGTTTATTGAAATAAGTAAAGAACATTTTATAGACATATCATAAGTTATTTTTACGAGTTCTCTCAAACATGTATAAGTTTAAATAAGTTGTACATAAGCTTTTCCAAACTATTTACTTTCTTATTTATTTTCTCTTATAAATAGTTATTAAAAAGTTTATTCAAATAAAAATACTTTGCCATTTTTATATACATGTTATTAGACGTTTCATAATTTATACACATGCAAATCTTGTTATAGTTTAGAAGCTAACGTCCGCCTCTGCAATGATAATTAAGGCTTAACAAGGCCAACAACCAGTAGCCACCAAAGATCTAATTTCTTTCATTCTTCGATCTGTCTATATTATAACACTCATAAACGACGTGCAGATGATCCAGAGGAGAAAAACCCAATGAGAATTCCTACAAAATATAACATGCGAATGGCAATGAGGTGGTTGGTCGAGGTTGATGGATATGATGAAGCAATATGCCCCGTTGATTATGAGCACGAGGAGAAGATACTTGATGATGAAATCAACGCCACAATTGTTAGGCCTCTCCCTCGTGGTGCCAAACTTCATCATGCCCTTAAGGTTATTATGGATGGGAAGATCAGAGAAACCCGAGAGCTGGTTACAAAAGCACAAGAGGAGGATTAGCAGTTTGCATTTCAGCTTGTGACGACGATGGAAATGCAGCAGACACATTGGTTAGTTATGCATGCATTATGCATCCTTTTTCCCTTTCCAATGTTTATGTGAATTACAATAGAATTTTTTACTAGAATATAACAAACTTTATCATAACCTTCAAGGCTTTGTTCGGTTGATTAGGCCTTTAGTGGTGAGGAAAGCTCTGGTGCCTTCACTTTCAGTTTCATCCAAGCTAAGCCATGCAAGATGAATCTAATTTGACTTATGGCCGCTTGCTTAATTCCATGCGCTCTACAATCCGTGGGGTTAAAGAAAAAACCTTTGGCCAAAACCATCAAGACTTTACCATGAACACTCGCCTGCAGTATGCTCATGTATTACATCAATTACTCTATATGTTTCTTCCCTTTCTCTAATATATTGGTAACATATTATAGTCTGTGTGAAGTTGATTCTAAATGGGTTTTGTTTGCAGGAGCCACAGCTGTCATGTTCTGAGAAGTTTGATATTTATTCAAAGTCGATTGAAATGTGATACATAACTGGTAAGTACACTGAAAAAGAAAAAAGAAGAAAGAAAACAAGAGGAATAGGTGAGGTTATGGCGTTTAGTTACACACTATTGATATGGTTTCTCATGATACATGTAAAGCTATCAGGTATAGCTTCTACGTCTTTTAGTATGCTTGATATGGTTTCTCGCGTTTGTACCGTGTTTCCAAACACACACAGTTAGTGTTGTTGGCAGAAAATGAATAATGTCAAGTTGGACCGAGAAAAACAAAGGGATGCAGAAGAGGTTTGGATTCAAACACGGGAAGTTCTCTGCTAGTGCTGCTTAACTCATAAAAATTAGAATAACTTTTTTTTTAATTACAAAATTGAATCGCCTCTCTCTCTCTGCCACATAATGGAAATATTTTAATAATGTGGTTACTTGTAATTTTGTTTTATTTACTAAGTTAATGAATACTATTTCTTCCTAATTATAAAATCCTTTCAATTAATTATCATCCCTTAAAAAAGTAATTAATTTAATTAATCACATTAAATCTATCAAGTATTTACACTATCATTTCAAAAAAAAAGATTAACCTTTTATCCACTTTAGAGAAAGAATAATTAAATAAAGATATGTAAAAACAAAAATACATCTAAAAATTTAAAAAAGATCTTATAAAAAAAAAAGAAATTTAAAAAAAAATCTTATAATTAGAGATGGAGAGTAAATATACACGTTAGTCCTGCTATTGTGCAGCAGCATTAGATGAGGAATGGGTAATAGTTGACCAGCACACCATGCCAATACAAGTATACAACCCAGCCTGACCAATGCTCAACCGCAGAGCAAAATAAAGTCATATATGTATATAGAGAGATTTCTTGAGTCCATTGTATATTTGTGAAAAACATTAAGTACATAAACAACAGAGAACCTCCTGCTCGTCCAACCGTGACAAATCTATGGAAGAAAAGGAAAAAGAGTAATTCCCCCAGAATATGTCGAAAATTGGATCTGTAGGAAGCTGAGATCACCTTCTAAATGATATAAAGTTAAAAATGAATATTCTCCCCAGCAGAAAATGGTGAGGTGGGACATGACTTTGTAGTATTAGAATCTATAAGGAATGCTTTCAAGTGCTTGCCAAACTCTTTGGCCTTTTCAAGGTTCACTGCATGCCCTGCATTCTTGATGACTGCCATTTGAGCATTTTCGCCTATATGCCTGCTCCAAAGAGACATCCACACTTACTAGTTTCAGATTATGTTTGAATGTAACGACATGAACTTCCACTGAAATTGAAATCTCACCTTTTTAATCTGTGTCCTAACTCCAGAGGGAATATCTGATCTTGCTCTCCCCACAAAATTAGAGTAGGCTGCTCCAATGTAAACCCACAATAGTGTCAATATTCAAAAGAATGCGAAGCAAATAAGCTACTTGCTTGGTATTTTTCTACAAATCAATGCATCTAAAAATTAGAAGATGACAATTATTTGGGAAGTAGTGAAGTTTGTTTAATAGCTCTTGTAACAGGTGGATAGGCAATTTCAGTGTTGAAGATATCCCACTCCTCATTCCTCTCTTTTATTTGTACAGTGTTGGATGGATTCCAGTACTCAAAAATAGATGATTAAAAAAACAACATTAACAAGCTACAAAACCCTTGTTCATGTTTGATCAAGGAAAAAAAGTCAAACACACACACACACACAGAGTACAGTGTATTATAAAATCTAAAAGTATTAACAATAATGACAACCGAGCCAAATCTCACTAGGGTTGGAAAACTAAAGGCATGGTTTAGAAAGAAATAAAGAATGGCTATACCTGTTGGATCTTAGGAAGATCAGAAAGATGCCGACCTTTCAGTATTGCCTCAAGCAATTCTCTCTTCTGTTCAATGTAGTCTGTACACATCACCTGTCCAAAGTAATAAACACAAGCATGATTGAAAGTAGAGGTATAACGTCCAAAATCGGTGAATATTGATACCTAGATGGGCCTTGAATAAAAACTGATTTCTTCACATGACAAAGAGAGAGTACAGTATTAAGTTCACGCCATAAGGACTAGTACAAGACAATCAAACTTCATATCTGAGGCCAATTTTCAACTTTCAAGTAAATTTCGATATACATAAAAGAATGTAAACTACAAATAAAAAGAGATTGTATACAACCACCCAGAGTTGAATGCTAATGCAGGATTCACATTTTTATGGGTATCTTCTAGCATATATCATATACGATATATCCAAGGCTTTAAACTGTGGTCACATTTTCGTTTCGATCCTTGATGTAGTAAGAAATTGCAAACAAATGCAATTGATGCGGCCACAATATATTGCAGTCGCATCATGGTCACAAAGGCGTCAAGGCTCAGTCACAAACACATAAAAAATCTTGACGTTGCCGTCGAAGCTGTCGAAATCGTGATGACCATTTTTATATGCATGTTTGATTGATTTGCAGTTGAAATTGTTGTGCCAAATGTTCTAATATAGATCCAACGAATAAAAGCAAAGTGAAAGAAAAAAGGAACATGATCCTTTGACAAAAGTATGTTTATCTCAAAAGTAATTTTCCACCTGATTTCCAAAACATACTCTTAAGACGGTGGATATATCATCTCAAATAGTGTCCTAATTAGTCATCATGTATTTTCCATTGAACACAAAGCAAACATCTCGAATATGGCAACCCAAAAGAGAGAAAAGTAAATCAAAGGCATTAATTACTTGAATGAAATCTTGAAGGAACCAAGTAGGCACACCCCTGGCAGGCCTGACAAAGGACAGCTTCATCAATTCCCTGAGCTTGTCCGGTGTTTGTGGCAACAAAATGCTGGAAGCCTCATCCAAATTGGAAACCCTAAACAAGCCATTTTCCATGTCAACCTCCTCCAAGCAAACCCCAGCACAACAAAGAACAATCTTCTCCACCACCTCAGGGAAGTGAGCAGCCACACGGTACCCCACAAACCCCCCATAGCTGATCCCCACCAAGCTCATTTTGTGCACCCCATGAGCCTCCATCATCTTCACCATGCACTCCGCTTGAAAGGACTCGCTCCTCTCAGGCCGAGACGTGAAGGACTCGCCGAAGAACACAAGGTCCGGCACGTACACGTTGAAGTGCCCCATGAAGTGCCGAATGTGTTCCCCGTATTGCCACATCGCATTGGCTCCAAAACCGTGGACAAGTACGAGACTTGGCTTGCATGGCTTGTGCATTTTGGGTACCCAGCAATGCATGGTGGTTCCTTCGCCGAGGTCGGTGGCCACCGACCGGAGCCCCGCGGCGGCGAACAAATGACGGTACAACCAGTCCCGCGAAGCGGTGAAGCTGATGCATTTTGAGAGTTTGGGCAACATAGGAATGACGTTGATTAACTAATGGATGGGGCGGGAAATAAAAGGAACTTGGTGAAGAAAAGCAAGTGGGCACGTTGGTGTTTTGTTGTCGAGTTTTTTCTGGGTGTGGTTGATTTGCATTAATCTTAGGAAAGTGAAGAAGATGAGTGCGGAGAAAACGAGGTAAGGGCAGGCCAACACGACACGAACTGAAACTGCAATGCAAGAAATGCGGACTGCCATTTCATGTGAGTGTGACACACATGCAAGACTCTTAACTTTTCTTTCTTGTTTTTTTTTTTTTTTTTGGTTACACGACCGAAGCAAAAGCAAAAACTAACACGGACCCTATTTTTGTATTTTAAAATTGAATTAAACAATTCAGAAGAAAACAATGCCAAATACTAGTAAACAGTACGGGTGTGTTACGAAAATTGAAATTGGAATTACGCTTTCTCAATTGCTTGGACAATTTTTAAAGAGTGAATTTTATAAAAATTTAATTTCAAAACAAAATGTCTTAGATTTTGATATTTACGAGTAATTCAATAATGAAGATAAGTATAAATATAATATTTGTTTTAATAGTTTGGACTTATTTTTTATCCTTAATAATTTTGATAATATATTTTTTAAATGTAAAATTGATTATTCATAGTGAGTTTTGTAATTGAGCATCATTTACTGCTTAAAAAAGAGAAAATGCAGTTTAAGAATTAAATATTCGTAGTTCCTACGATGACCAATTATTGCAATGAAGTAATCCAACCAATGAGCTATGTATGTAATCTTATAATTGTTTATTATAACAAAGAAATAATGTGATATATATATATATATATACACACACTAAAATGAAGGTTAGTGAAAAAATTATAATTTTTTGTTATAATTATAATTTTATTTTTAATGAAATCTCAAGAGAATAAATCTTAGTTTTTAACTCAAATATTTTGTTTTTTTTACACTCTTTTTCATCTCAATCAAACAATCTTAATTTTTCATCCTACTCTCTTTCATCTCTTTTCTTTCTTTTTCATTCATCACACTTTCATTCCTTTTACCTTTCTAACCTCTATCAAACACAATGTCAAGTTTTTTTTAATATAAAAACTCTTGCTATATTTTGTTTTTTTACTTCTTATTCACTTTGTTTATTATGCTTTCACTAACTAATCCTAGTCTTTTCTTTTTCCCCTGAGATTTACTGACTGAGTAGATGATTTCTTGAGATTTGTTGATCTACCTAGTAATTTGTTCATCATTTTGATAGACCTCCATTGCATAAAAATTACAATATAATACAACTATAGGAAGAGAGATAGAGATAGGGAAAACCTCTTTATTTTGAGTTGTAACCATATGGACATAATAGCGATGTAACTAAGATGTTATCAAAAGTTACGATAATTACTATATATATCTACATAAATTCTGATTGAAGTATTTTGGATGTATTTATGTGAAGGGTCTAAGTTAAGATTCGTGGTTTTGAGTCTTCTGACACTTAAGAATGAAAAAGAAACTAATTTCCTTTCTGCACAATCAAAAGTATTATAGAGTAAAACTTAAAATGTACACGAGGCTGTTAGGCCAAGCTCTTATGCAGACAAAACTTTATCACGCACACACAGGAGGGGGACGGGGGGAGAAGAAAAGGAGAGGTGAGACAGCATATACTTGGGTCTACACTTCTATGCATTATTGAATAATATTTTTTACAACAAATTTCCCAAATGAGATAAAAAAAATGGAGCATCCCACCAACACAGATTAGTCTGCCCCTTGTCTTCGACTTACCTTCTTCACAATGACATCCAAGGTATAAAGTGCAAGAAAGGAGCCGATATTATATTTCCACAGCCATTAACATTCTCCAGGAGGAGAAGGAAGGTCAGTGTTGAAAGAACCGCTTGTATCAACTCGTCGATTTTCTGAGTCTTTTTTCTGCAAGACTAGCAGAGTCTTGTTCTGTGGTTCAAGAACGAGAGCATGCTGGAAATCTGCATAGCATGAGAAAGGACAGGAAAGGGAACAGCATTAAGAATAAAAGAGGTAGACAGTCCAGAAAAACTATCAAATAGACCCAGTTTTAATCTGATAAAAGTCAATGAGCCAAGAATCGGCAGTTAAAATACACCAAAAATGGCTATTACGAAACACAATAAACAACTCGTCCTACCACTCCAGTGCAAGATTTCAGTACAACTAAGACGTCCAAATTTCCTTGTAATGGCTGTTCTATGATACATGTCCTTGTCAAGAACTCTCCTCCAGCATTCTAAATCAAATTCAAATGACATGCAAGACAAATTAGCAGTAATTCTCTAGCAGTTCCACGTCCCAGATATGCCTTCACATTCTGCAGTAAAATAACAATAACAAATTAGCAATATACAACAACCCTGAATAACATCCATATACGCTGTAGATATTTGTACAGATTAAGATGTCAAAATATAAGGACTGCAAGATATAGAGATCTAGCAAACGTACATTGCTAAAATCAATGATGATTAGCACACTATTAAGCTCTAGGACGGATGCCCATCAGGTAAGATGATGCAACCAGCATTTTGAGGTATTAGAAGAAAAACATTTAGCATAATATTAGGAATACCCTACCTATGACTTATTAGAGTTCATTAAATATTATTATACATGGCAGGTTTAGAATAGAAGTTTTGCATGATTTTGTCAGTCACGCTCATGTGCCCATCTTCTCCCCTTCTTATCATGTAATATGGCCATATTGCAGTCCTCTTCGGCTTCCTGAAAGCTGTATAATTTCACATGGTATACACCAATTACACAGAGAAACTGTGAAAGTACCAATTGTAAAAACAGGAGAAACCTCGTACCATTCTAACTCTAGGTAAGCAGCAGCCCGGTTGCGGTAGTAAGTCGCATTTGTCCCATTCAAGTTAATAGTCTCGTTGTAGTAATCAACTGCCTTATTCCATAGCCTTCCTTTAAAGGCCGCATTTCCCTGAAGAGATGCCTTTTAGTGATCCATGCCACATCCTGAAAACCTATCACTAATCCAACACCTTCTCCCCATATATAACAATTGACCCTTCTTGAGAAGCTTTTGTACATTTAGATTCAATTATCCACCCAAGATTTTATATAAAAGCTGTTCTTAAATTAAACTAGTGCAAGCACACATGTACTGAATAATAAAAAAATAATTTATAGATTCCTCAAGGAAGAAAATTTCAAATGAGAAAATATTATAAATCCCTTCGTTATTCAAGAAAAAGTTTCATAAATAATAAAATCGATTTCCACATACAAATGATAGAATATTAAAGAAGAGTCCCAATAGTGGAGAATATTATGCAATGAGGGAATAAACGATTAAAGAAGAGAATATTAAAATATTTTGCAAATAAAAAAAAAAAGAGCAATAGTGGAGTCCCAATTCAACACACTGAGAGGTAATTTCTAATTAAGGTAGTCATACATTACACTGGGATGGGAGACCAAGACTTTGAGCATATGTACAAGGCATTTAACTGTAGAAACTACAAAGCACTACCGACCTTATTTTGTTATATAGGATTCTTCTGTAAATTTATTAACCTATTTACCTATGTATCTAATTTCTCAATTTTCTCCGCATAATACTGGTCATATGGAAAAATGATACAGAATTCAATTATTTGAAAGAGATAAAAAGTATATGTGGATAGTTCTATGAAATAAAACCTCATCTTACATGAAAAGATTAAAAGCATAGTCACAAAGTCACATAATTCTGCATCATACCAACAGTGTCCAAGCTTTGTGCATTTGGAAGAACTCCAATGGTGGACATAACCCCATGAGATGGTCGAAAGCCAAGAATACCACAGAATGCTGCTGGTATTCTCGCACATCCCGTAGTATCAGGACCTACAGAAACAATATTTTTCCACATTCACATACTTGAGAGAGAGATTTCAAGCAAATGATTTTTATAAGCACAATATAATTGCAATATGTAAGTGTCCATTAACCCTAATATGGATCAGAAAGAGACAGACTGTGCATGGCAAGCCATGCTGCAATAATACATGAACAAGATCACAATAATAAACTAAGAGCTACAATCCTGAAATTATACATGCAACTATCAAAATAAAAATTTGTAGATAACCACAACCATGGAGCTGAATTTTTATCAAGTGTCAGCAAATTAAAACTCATTTTACCCCTGAAGAAGACCAAATAATACACACACACACACACAAACAAACAAACAAAAAACAAAAAAGCCACTTTCCAATTTCCAGGTTTGAACACGAGGAATCTCAATGCCCCAAACAAAATAGAGGAGTTGATTGTTTGTTCATTGAATAGGTAGGCTAATAAGTGAGAATATATATCGAGAAATAGCATTTTTGAATGAATGATAACTTGATAAGCAAGTAAACTAGAAGTCGACGAGTCGAGCAGCAACAGCAACAGCCGAACCACTGGAGGAACCTCCAGGGATAGAAGATGGCATTTGAGGATTGGTTGGCGTTCCATAAAGCTTGTTCTCACCAGAAAACCTGCAATACAACCCACAATGAGTAAAGTAAAAGAGTTCAGAACCAAAAGGTTAATGTCTTAATGAAAATGAACGGTTACACACTTACACGCATAACATACCAAAAAGAGAATTCATCCATAACAGTCTTGCCAACACAGGTGGCACCGTTGCTGAGGAGAGCGGTGATGACAATCGCAGTCTTCCCGGCCTCACCGTGCGTCTTCTTCCACTGAGGGTTCCCGAACCCCGTCACATACCCCTTCACATCGAATCTGCCGCAAACATACAATTATTACAACTCATCCCTATAATTTATATTCGATGATAGTTTCGTTCATGAATTATGAAAATGATCAATCTAATCCACACAAAAGATATACTAACAATTTAGTACAACCCCCAAGTTATTTTTGTTTTTGTTAACGCTTAATACATATATGACACATGAAGGTTAATGTGGCAAGTTCACGTATTCCTGTTTAAGGAAACTTTTCACATTAGTCAACAGTGATTTGGGCTAAATTGTCGGTGAAACCTTTTTTAAATATTGATTTTGTATTTTACTAATCTAAGGGTTACTTTGAGGAGAAGTTTCCCCTTCCTCATTTTATGGTAGTATGTTGTTACTAAATGATATTCTGATATCCAACAAATTTAACTTATGACAAAATAGTCTCCATTAAAATGACATTCATCATTATAATTAAAATCATGTTCATAACATATCCAAATTATGATGAGGAAGATGTTTTAGACCAAATTTAGTAGTTAAGAAGAGATTCTTGTAATGGGATTCATAGTTGGTTACAAACCAACTTCTAAAAAAAATATTAAGAAAATTAAACTTACAATTTTATTCATAATATAACCAAAATTGTAGTAAAATTTGTAACATGACAATACTCAAAACAAAACATCAAATCATGAATTAACATCAAATCATGAATTAACATCCATGATTCTACCTACACATAGAACATAATATTATCATGACAGGAAATTTTAAAAAAAAAAAAGTTAAGAAAATAATTTGTTCTTCAAAATAATGTAACGGAGAAAATTGTAGTTTATCCATCATAGCCAAATCATTCTTCCTCTTTACAGCTTCCATACATTAGTCAAATTCTATTATAGTTGATGCCCTTGCACATTGCCAAACTAATCACCTAGATCTTGATGCAACAGAGTCAAAAATCATTTCCAATTATATTTGTCTTCAACATTGACAATAGCATATGCTATAGAAAAAATTCCATTGTTAGCATCTTGTCCTACAACACAATGTAATTGACTCCCATAATGTCCCTTCAAAAAACATCCATCAAGACCAATAAATGGTCTGCAAAAGCTTTTAATCTCTTCTTACATGCATCAAGACACCCATGCATTCTTTCAAATTGTGGTTGGAAAATAAAGGGTTCAAATAGCGCATTCTCATTCACGCATTTGCGGTGCAACGGTGCGACCTTACCTTATGAGATGGTCACTCGTCTTTGATGCACAGGGAGATATCGTGTTCAAACGACAATCACAAACGAAACGTCACCGTTTGACGTTGCGACATCTTTGTTGGCCACCGAAAATGCAAATGGCAAAAAGGAAAACAGTTAAGAACGTTGTGGTTCACGTTCTTCTCTCTCACAATGGTAAAATGAAGAAAAACTTTAATGGTCACTTTGTGTGGTGACTTTTAGATGTAAAAGCAAAAAAGAGTAAACTGACAAATTGGTCAACGATTGCTTAGCCCAACACGTGCTATTCACTTTCGCATACGTGGATCTACCACGTTGATCTTCACAATCCATGTCACCTAAACGTTAACGAAGACAAAGATGGCTTAATGGTTTGACTAAATTATTGGTATATTTACAATTTTGTGGATTCAATTGATCATTTCCATAATTTAGAGACAAAATTGTCACCCAGTGCATATTACATGGGTAAAAGTGAGAATTCGTACTAGTTTTTTTTTTTTACCATGACATTTGTGTGAAGTATCTATCAACGTTGTTGATAACTAATTTTTGTCGGGGAACCTGATTGATCAACTTTAGTCGGTTTTTCCCTTCCAATCACGTTTTTTCATTCAACTCGAACTCAATATCTTACTTAAGGAGACTTTACTTAAGGAGACTGAGTCTAATATCACTCGAACAATTTATTGATAAGTTACATATAAATGTGCTAATATATATATATATATATATATATATATATATACACTTTGATTCATTGCTATAATACAAATTTCAAATTTCTCTCAAATTCCATTTCCAATAATATTTACGGATTTTCTTGTACATAATGTCACAACTCTTTGGACTTTTTTAGTTTTAAACGACCGAATGTGTCTTTCACGGCGTCTTGAGCCTTGAGGCGTGATTATTTAAAGTTTAGTCAGAAGCTTTGATATTCTCATTTTGGGCTAATTAAATGAATTTAATTTAAATACATTGTTAAAAAATTATATTATTATTTAATCGTGGACTTTTATATATGATAAGATTGTAAATTTTAAATATTATTGATTTTTATAATAAAGAGACGTATCAAGTAAGAAGTATATATTATAGTGTAGATTTGTTTTTTAGACTTACAACTAAAAGTTACCTAAAATGGATATAGGTTCTTAGTAATTAAATAGTTGTTGTAGTTGTCCATCAGTAAGAACCAGTGAACTACCAATCCATCACAAATTCACAAAGTAAAATATTCACAAATAAAATTAGCCTAAAACATGATTCTGCACTACCATCGAGTACTTATCCGCATGATACATAAATTCCTCAAGATTTAACATGTTTATCCAAACAATAGTTGAAGCAAAACTATCAAGATTTATTTTAATGTGAACCCAAAATCTCTCAGAGGAAATTGGAGGAAGAGAAAAAGGTGGGAATAATCTTAGAAAAACCTTTGAAGTATAAATATTTATAATGAAAATAATGTTAAGTCATGTTTAAAGATAAGTTGAAGTCAAAGATGACAAAGTCAAATAATTATATTTTGGATCAACGCTTAATTAATTTAATTATTAAGTAAAATAAAATAATTAACTTGTTACTTCACAAAAAAAAACTTAATTAGTTTAATTATTTAAAAAATATTTATAAATTAATTAATTAGAAATGTTAACCTTTTGAAATATCAAACAAAATATTCAACGATCCCCACATATTTCCAAATGTTAAAGAAAATGTTTTAAAAATAATTATTTCTCGTGTTCTTATTTTAAATATACTCAATGTATATGAACTAGACAATAAAACATGACACATAATATAATTAGTGTATCAAGTTAAATGAATCAAACATATTTTGCATATGTTAGACATCTATCGATCACATTTTACTCAATTTTTTTTTTTTTATCGTTATCGTTAATGTGCTTTTAGATGTCATGTGCGCGTCTAATATTGACAAGTATCTTAGATATGTAAGCAAAATGTCATGCAAGAGAACTCACTTGACTCTTATAAATGATTTCAAAAGATGAATGTGCCAAATCAAACCACCTACGAGAGTTTTAAAAGTCATTAAGAATTTAACAAGTTTAACACCCCCACCCATATAGATTATTGGGCGGAAAGGGCAAATGACATTTTCAAAGATAAATTAACGTTTTAATGACTTATTTGCAGAACATGACACTTATCATCAAGAGAGGATTCACACCTAGAGATTTCTGGTGAATTTGAAGTGTAGAAAAAAAATTAAAAATTTAGAAGTCATAAAGTTTAGTAAAATTTTGAAGGGAAAAAATTGAAACACTTAGTATATGTCAATATGTGAAGATGAGAAAAATATGATTTTTTTATTTTGAATAAAAATTAATAGCATTAATTTGGATTGATTAATTTTGATTGGAAGAAAATTTAAAATAATTTAACCAAGTTTATTTGTAAAAGAAAAATCATTTCAAAAATAGAAGAGTCATGGATTGACTTAATTCTATAATTTTCAAAGAAGTTTTAAATTTGAAATTTAAAATTCTAAACAAGGGAATGCATATTCAAACTTCATTTTTGTATCATCATAACACTAGGATATCTATCAATTTTATTAACAATTATTTATTATTAAAATACTTGACTAATTACCTTTAGTAAAAATTTTCCTTTTAATCACATCCTTTCCATTCAAGATTCAAATCTATATGACTTTTAAGATAATATTATAAAAATCAACAAACTTAACATAAATAATAGTTTCTGATTAGATGAGAATATAAAACTATTTTACATTTTTACCTTTTTTTCTCAAATAAATTTCAAATATATTCCACCCAAAATAATAATAATAACTCGAACAATTGCTGTCGTCACTTAAATTGTAGCCGCGGAAAATTAGGCATTCGAGGTAGGATATTTCAAGTAAATCGTAAATTGTGTTTGTAACACACGCCTAAATGTAAAAGGTATGTCCATCTTCACATTGCTCCATGTAATAATGCAAATTACAAAGAAAAATGATGGTAATAATCTACACAAAACAAATCATGAGATACTAAAATGGCACCACCTAATTTGAAGAACTTCAATTTTACAGAGGAATGAGCAAAACCTATGTTGTAGAAAATGGATTTCACGAGATCTCGAAACAAATGGGAGGGGATATTGATCAAATATATACCAAGAAAATTTAGGGAGTTGTTGTGTTGTGTTGTGATCCCTTTTTCATCCCTTGAAACGAACTACAATGCACGAAATATCATCCTTACTCTCTCTGTTCAATGACTCGGCAACTAGTTGTTTAGATGCCTTTTGTGGATCTTTTATCCTTCGTGCAATATCAACTGCCTCTTGGTTTGCCATTACCTGCAATGAATAATCATAATTTAGACTTTAATTTTTATGCAATAAATTCAATCTGAAAAGTTTTACACTGCAATTGTAAAACGCAATAAACTTACTTACATGATAGTCTCTAGTTAGATGACAGTATAAAAATTCTTTACATTGTCAGTGTCAAGATCATTTACTTGATATTTTAAGTGCATGCACAAATAATTTTAAGAAATAATGGACAGAAAGATATTAGATTGGTGAATAACCTTCCACAGACCATCACTGGCAAGTATCAAAAGCTCAGCATCTAGGTCAATATCAACATGTCGTATATCAGGATCAGATCGTAAGTGTGATTTTAGATTTTTGTCTCCAAATGCTCGAGAAACTGCAAGCTGCCCATTTACTCTTGCAACGTCTCCTGATATACCCCCCCCAAAAAAGAGCAAATTAGTCCAAATTACACAACACAAACAAAAAGGCTCGTATTAATGTTGCAAATAATATACTTCAATACTAACATGCCAAAACTTTGGTTTGATGCCGGGTCTCTAACAACTATAAACCTTCCTGAGGGTAGAGTTTTAGTTAGTGAAATTGTTACTTCTAAAACTATCCTAATCTTTATTTTCTCGTTTTTAAGAAAAAAATTACAGTAGAATGAGACATACAGTGATGGCTGATTAGGATTCGTGAGGCATCAGATACTCTTATTGGAGAACAATGTCTATACTCTGTATAAGTGAACCTCATAGATCTAACCTTGATCCACCACATAGTTATTAACACTTGAAATTGCATTTGTATCTGTTATTATGGGTGATGTAGGCATGTAGCTAACATATATGAACAGTTGCTGTAAAGTCAAAGTCAATGACCTCACGGAAATACATTCATAGCGGAAATGACATAAAAGTGGGACTTTTTTAATCAGAAAAAAAAAAAAATTTACACCCAAAGTTATAACAGAGATTCAATAATTGACTAATATTACAAGTTTCCATTAGTATGATCTTATATTTCAATAGTTGCCACTTGCCAGCAAAAAGAATGAGATGTGCCTAAAATCTTACACTTAGATGTCTAGAATCTAAAATGTACATCGTTTGCAATTTAGTCCATGATTTAAAATATATCACAAACAGTCCTTAAATTATTAAAACTGATTTCATGTCACTCCTTTTGCCATCTATAGTGGGAAATAATTTAAGTACTGATTGTGAATTTCGTGGACTGTTTAACTGCAGACGAACATGGACCAAGAAAAAGTACCCATTTAAACTACAGATGGGGAGAGCCTGAGCCGTTAAAATTGCATGCCAATGCAGACAGGTCTTCATGGGGCAAGCCGTTTACCCACCTCTAAGCAAAAGTGATAATTTTACTTTCCAGATTATATATAATTGGTAGTATCATATCATGTCTTGCGAACCAGAAAGAAGTAGAAACAAAGAATTTGAACAAATACTTCCAGAAAGTTTGATCAACAGAGGAAAGTAAATCTCCATTGAAGCATGTGCCTTCAACCTAATTTTAGCAAAGTGTTTTTATAAACAAAGTAAAATGTATATCTGTGTCTTTTCCTTCCCTCCCCCCCCTTCCCCCCCTTTAAAGCCTTTTCCTTCCCCTTTGCAAATGCAAATGAGGACTTTTCCCAAGCACTTCACATTATTGAAAGCTCATAGAATGACAAGATAAATTCCACAATGAACATGTAAGCAATATCTCACACATTAACTCATTAAGGTTTATTAAATAACCTGGCATGTTTGAGACAAAGCCGCCTTTGTTCTCAATCATTCGCCTCTCAGTATTGGGCTCATGATCAATAGTCATCTGTTCGGCCACCCCTCTCCTTGACAAAACTGCTCGTGAATCTCCAACATTTGCTATCCATAACTTCTGATTATTAATAAGAATAGCAGTCACTGCAGTCGATCCTCCTCGCCCCAAATCAGAACTATGAGAAAGAATGGCCTGATCTGTTGTCTCATAGGCTTTAATGATGGAACTGGCTGGATCAGTCCAGAAGTCCTCCTGGAATAATCCATCATATTTAAGAGTACAATTTGTGATTCAAAAATAAAATTATGCCAAGAGGCATTACAAAGATTCAAAAAGAAAATTAGGCCAAACTCAAGTTTTTCTAACAAGAGGTTTACAAATTTCATCAAGACATCAAGGTCAACCAGATTATATTTCATACTGTTAATATTGATAATAAAAAAATGAGTATGGAAAGCCAGGAGAAAAAGGGGGAAAACTTTGTCCCTTTGTCTGAGGAATCAAATGTGATTAAGGTAATAATCAATACATGATACTTTTTAGTTTGGTTCAATAACTCACCTCCTTCAAGATATTAGAAAAGAGATGCTTTTGTAAATAGGCAGGCACGCTGTCTCCCAAGTGTCCATCATATATAGCAAAAAGTCCTAACTCTTGCCCTACAAGCTTGACGATTTTTGCTACATGATAGTCCTCCATTGGGTGGTTGGCTTTCCCTTTAACTAGGCTAAAGCCATACTTAACTGAGCCCTGATGGCTCTTGCCCTTGCCAGAACTACATGAAGTGCGTACCGCCTAAAACTATATAAGTTAAAATACAATAATAAAAGAATCTACTGTTTAACATAACATAAAGATACGTGGTTGGTTATAAAAGGGAACATAGCATAAATGCAAAACAAGGAAATAGGAAGTGGACAATAAGCACAACATTCAGAAATATAACATAGAAACACACTCTACTATTATAATTCCATCTTGTTAAGAAGTGTCAAACTTAAAATGGCACAACCCCAGAATATTAACTATTTATCAGCACCAACAACCAAAGAAGATAGAAATAGAACATAATTCACGCTAAAGGTTTTAAAGAACGGTCCACAACTGCAATTTTGACTGCCTCGACAAGGTTTTTCCCCGCAATTTGGCTGTAACAGTTGCATTTCTCTGCAATTCCCCACAATATCAAGAATTGTGACAAAAACGGCAACCGTGACCTCAATTTAAGACCTTGCTCATAAGTAGACCAAGAACCATTCATGAAACATCCAAGGGTCAAAAGCATATTATTAATTAAACAGCTTTGGTGTTTAAAGCAACCATTTGAAAGGAGCCTTATCTCACAAAATTAGCTTGCTGCAAAAACCAATGCTGAATGCTCAAACTACCTCCAGCACAGTAAGTACCAAACTCTCGTTAAGACTCAAGAAACAAGCCAGTATTAGGTTTGTCAATTAAGCTTAGAAACAATCCTTATGTTTCAATTTTCGTTATCAATTAAGCTTAGAAAAAGAAAATTTGGGATAGTCCTGAGCCATTCACTGCCCAGCAAAACTCAATCCTCAAATAGACAAACGCTGCATCTAAGGCTCCTCTAAAATACATGGTAATCTCCTAAAACGTTAAGGAATTGTATATGCATGAAGGTTTATTATTCCAAAGGCAAAAAAAAATAATAAAGAGGCCAGAAATCCTCACCTGATTGTTGAAGCAACAGAAACAATCCATGTAATAATTCAGCCACACGTCACCTTCCCCCTCTATCAATCAACATGTAACTCTTGTGCAAATCTTCAAAAGCGAAAATTTCACAAAAACTTGACGTCAGAGAAACTCCAAAATTCTCCAAGAACAGTGAATTATGAGTAAAATATTCCGATCACTCAAGCAAGCAATTCTAACAACCCTCCCCGATAAGGAGGGGGCAAACAGGAAAATTTCCACCACCCAGATGATCAACAGGCTAAAAAATTAGAACTTTTTGGAGGAAAATGAGAGGAGAGGTCGGTATGAGAAGTGGATGAATGAAGAGAAAGTCACAGAGAAGACCAAAAGAAAGAGGTTATTAATAAGAGAATAGAGAATAGAAGATGGATTGGATTTGGAGGGTGCAACCGTCTGGTTTTGTTGAGAAAGTCAGGTCTGCAATGGGTGGCAAAAGTCAGAGGTTGCCCTTATTATTGACTTTACAGTTTTGTAAGTATTTGTTGTTTAATTTGCTATCTATGCTATGCTGACAGACACACTTTGTTTAATTTGATGATTACGTACAGCTCTTTTGAGGTTTCATAGTTCTTATAAACTCGGGTGGGGTGGGGACTTGTCAAAGACTTCAAAGGTCATCAAAACTTAATAGCCTCAGAAACTCTCTCTCTATCTTCCTATTAATTCTCTCATTTTCCCCTTGAGAGAGCTCTTGTCCCAAAAGGATAACAAAAACAAATTTAGTTTATAAAACCCTTTACAGTAATTTCTTTTAACTCGATTAAGCAAGCAATGTAAAATAAGTGAATAACATATCTACTGTTACGGTAAGCTATTTAACTTTGATGAGAGTTAAACTTTTATGTAAACAGTGAAAAGAGTTTGTAAATTGTCAATCAATAAAAAAAATTATGATAAATATGATTTTTGAAGTGATTTTAATAAAAGTAAAAAAATTATTACATTTGATATTTTTATTGAATAAATGTAAAAATTCTTTATATTATTAGTATATAGTAGATTATTTTCTCTTTTATAATAATTAGCTTTAAAATTATATTAACTATAATTTTTTATTAGTTAAAAGTGTAAATACTTTTTACTGAAAATTTATGTACATAAAAATTAAATTCACATGAAATACTATGATTTTTTGGTACTTAAATTTATTAGTATTTTCTTATAGTCCGCTAAAAAAAAGATGTAGTAAAAAAAAATGTATGGTAAATATAATAAGGGAGAATTGGATCTGCATTAAATAAGTCAACCCCGCAGGTGAGATTTTTCAGACAAGACATTAACTTAGAGCATAGAAACGTACAATGAGCAATTGACGACAAAAAGGGTCATGGGTTTAATCTTAAGATATTTTTTGACAAAGACATTAAATGCCAAATGTGAGAGTGAAGAACTCAGAAGTTGCTACTACTTTGAAGGCAAGGAATCTCGTGGGGCCCAGCTCAGGTTTAATTTTAGATGAAGTTAAAATAGTTAGGGCGGATCTTAATAGACAAATAAATGTCTCAGAAAGTCAGAAACCATCCTGCTCTATATTTTTTGTTTTTTGTTCTAAAATTATAATATACTGCTGGTCCACCTCGTAGTAAAAGCTGAATGGTCAAATTACAATAACAGACCTGTTTTTTTGTTTGGTCGCTCATGTGGCCCTGCACCAGCATGTCCTCCTAGGTCCCTCTCACCCAAAATTTTGAGGGATTTCACTTTGAATTTAAACTTCAAACCAGAAAGAACAAAACAAAAAGAAGTTCAAACTAAATTATTTTTTTACTCCCCTTCTTCAGTTAATTGCTTTACTCAACTGATTGGTATAAATTTTGACTTATCCTGTCTTTGTAATAAAAAAATAAAAATAAAATGGTGTATAAAGGTGACAGAGAAATTAAAACTTGTGACTCTATACAGAATATCCAAGCTTTATATTACTAGGTAGATATTAGTGGGTTATTTTTTTCCGCACAAATATTCCTTTTTAAAGTTGATTCTATTTGAGATACAATGGAATACTGATTCATCATGTTATAATAAGAAATTAAAGTAATTTTATGCAATAATACAATAAGAATTGTGATAAAATTGTTGATTTTTTTAGCAAATTACTTTAAAAGTCTTATATAATAAGTTTGTTATCAACAAAATCTAATCGTAAGATAGGTAAGATATTATAAATTTTTTTATATATATTTTTTATTTTTACAAGTAAAAAATATATAATAAATTTGTTACCTTTAATCATAATTAACTTAAAAGTTCTATTTTAATAATTTTCTATTGATTGATAATATCAAAAGTTTTGTGTATAAAAATCAAATTCTTTTTTTCTTCTCTTTCACATAATGTTTGATATTTTTTTCTTTTTATTTCATCTAAGTGGTGATTAACACCATTCCTTTAAGTTAGTGGTCACGGATTTGATTTGTGTCTCTTGTATATAAAGAAAATCTTGTTTTAAGAAGACAATTTATCTTTAATTATCTTTAAATCTCTAAAAGTCTCAATAAATGTTCGGAAATATTCTTTGTAATCATATATATATATATATATATATATATATATATATGCAAGGGCACAGTTTCTAGTTTTGCAATAAAGCGTGCTGTCCAACACGAACCATTAGATTAGAGAGTTAATAACAAGCAAGCACGGGATGCAAAAAATTTGCAAGAAAAAGGATATTCGACATCTCACCAGACACTGTTGTAGATTTGAAATTAGTTGATGAAAAATGTTAACAAAAAACACTTGAAAAGTGGATAAGGAATAAGACCTTCCTTCAATTGGAAAAGAAAAAAGAAAAAGCAAGGCATAACTATGATAGTGGGTGTGGTTATTATTACAAACTTGAAAGGCTCAACTCCCCTGAGCTGCCTTTGCATGCATTCGTCTGTGCAGCAGTGTTTGGTGGAAGGAATAGCATAAAGCCAAGTCAAATCCCATTGAGAATTTAACTTGATAGCACAAAGGAAAAAGAAAAGCTGTTGTTACTTATTTTTGTTAAACGTTGGCATCGTCATCATGAGAACCAACATGCCACACGCATGCAAACAAACAGTCACCTAGGTGTACGAGGTGGGGTTTTGCCACGTGTACACCCCTGTGCTAATGTCTCCTTCTTCCCCTGCTGCTGCTGTTGCTGCATGAATGAGTGGACAATCACATGCATGCTGAAACCACATTAGAGTGAAGGCTCTAAGTACGATTACATTTTATCGTGATCTTTGATATTATGGACAAATGAGATCCATGGTCTTAATTATAGTTGCATTATTGTCATGAAGAGTTTTAAAACCTTCATGTTATAGTTAAAATTGCAGTCAAAGGCCATTTTTGTAATTAGAATAAATTCAATTATGTGTTTAATCAAAATGCACTCGTAGTTCAATATTATGTAGGTATGAATAGAATTGAATTCAAATTCTCTAAGTAACATTTTCAGACGGTTATTATCATATTTTATAATAATTATTTTAAAATGCAAAAAAGAAGAAAGAAGTCTTCGGATAAAAAGAAAAAAAAAGAAAGTAAAGTTATACATACGATTCAACTTCTCAATTCATGCTCTAAATTCTCCCTCGATAACCATGATTTCTTTTTCAATCCCTAATTTATCCCTGTAAAATTAGTTTGCCCATGAAACAAGTCTGAAACGAAAGAAGTACTTGTATGTTTTAATTGGATTTGAATTAAGAGAGATATACCTAAATTTGTAACAGTATGTCAAGCATATGCATAACAACATAAAATGCCGTTTTCTCGTGTTTTCCTTCTGGAGTCGGGAACGATGCATGTTGCATGTGTTAAAGAAAATCTGACTAGACATTAGATCAAAATTGGACGCTGCGTATTTCGCTAACCAGAAAAAACTGCATTGTTCCTATCCAAATTCAACTCTAGTTTTGGTCACTGCTAGAACCCTATCTATACAAAAAAAGGTTTTTATACCATTTCAAAAACATTTTAAAAACTTATTAATCGGTTACCAAACAGCAACTAAATATGCTGAAATCTAAGCTGGTTATTATCTTTCATTCATTACGATTCTTTCCATTTCAAAATCAAGCAAACAGAAAATTACATTAAGTGAATACTTTTGAATCTTCCGTCTATGTTTATATTTTAAAATATTAAATATATTCGTTTTTCCATTTTATGATTTATTTATAAAATATTAAGATTAATCATCGACTTTTATAACATAGCTCTTAGTTAAACTTATAAAATTATTTCAAGATGTTACCCAGCGTCAAATATAGCAACGTTCATTTGTAAGCTCTCGATTAAGTGATCCACTTCTTGAACAGGCCTAACACAGGCGTTGGATATACACAAGTTGAAACAAAAAATAAGTTCCTTTAGTCTTTCTCCACGCCTATATCCTCTACAGTACAAAAGTTAAAATTCTAGAATGGAAATCCTTTTAAGAAAGATGGGGATGCAATAACTAAAAGACAAGTTGCAGAAGTAGAACTAACTGATCAAAAAGGAATTTAAATGTAAACGATAAAACAAGCTTGACATCATAAATCATAATTAGCACTAAGGATATATTTCTCTCGCCACAGTCACCTTTTTGTACACATTGCAGTTTAATACTTTAGCAAGTTACATCATTATGATATAGCCCCCAACCATCTGCCTATTAAAAAAAACAATCTTCTATAAACACTGTCATACTAAAATAATCATAAATAAAATCAATCCATGTTTTCATTAGACTACAATATCTGAACAGTCAAACCAGAGTGCATTCTAGCTATCATAATCTATTTATATGCAGCCTTGGATCCAAGTAATTTTGATTAGAAATATATATATACATCAAGACGATGTTAGGACTCCCCATTGCCAAATAAAGCCAAACTGGCGATGTATTTACAGTGGGGAAGATGGGAGTAGCAATTGCAGGATCAATCAAATGCTATAGGAATGAAATTATCATCGTCTAAAAGCATGTCAATATCAATCAAATCCTCCACACCATCAACTGTCTCTTCAGAATTGATCAAACCCTTGTTAGATGCCTGCCAGTTATCAAACAGCTATGAGCATATCATTAAGCCAAATATTAAAGAGTTTAGACACCTGTTGTTAACAAATACCTTGGTTTGACGGAAGTCCTCAGCAACATTTAGCAGACGCCGGTATTGAGCACGTGCCTCTGGATACTGAACCATGGACTTCACCCTTGATAGGGCCTTTTGGATCTTTTCTTCCTTTTGTTTCCGTCCCTCCTTGAGATAATCATAATCATCCTCTTTCAGAGAATCATTTTGTTGATTGAGGACTTTATTAACGGCATTTGGTCGAAATCCACGTAAACCACTACCCTTGCGCCTCCAACGTAATATGACCTTCTCCAGGATTCCCACAGACCATATGATTGGTTTATACTGTTTCCTTACCCGGTGACCTCTTACATGGGCCTTGACACCACAGATTTCAACAGTCAGTGGAAGCATGTGTCAAGTGCATAGGGACACACAAAAAATGAAAGATAGGAAAAAAAACAGGAAAATCTCTTAAGTAGTCATATCTTCTTTTGGGAAAAGGGGGCGGGATGGAGGTTACATTGGAGGTGCAAGTAGCACAGCAGGGGAAGGGTAAAGTTGCTTGGCAAACATCAACTTCACACCCAAGTCTTACAAGACAACTCAGGCCAGAGATAATTGAACTTAAAGCTTTGGCAAGTCTCTGAATATCTTTTCTGGTAGCTTCCTAAATCTTTTTTTTTTTGTGTCCTTAAATTGAATTTTCTACTTTACAGGTCGTGGCAGGAGGGTAAGGAAAGACTTTTCGGCAATAGTGCTATATATCCTTTGGTGTACTTTCTTGGGAATTAAATGCTCCCTATTTCAAGTGGTCTTAGTTGTCATTAGATCTGCCATGACATATGACTGCTTCTAAGGCCCACTAAGTGCTCAAGCTCATGATTTGATGAATGTTTACATAACACCAAATCACCAAGTAAATGCATGGAATAATGGAAGGAAGAACCCAATATAAAGAACATTTTACTGCATTCTTTCCTCACATTCTGGATGGTTTTCTACAGTTTTTGACAATTCCAATGTGTGATCCACATGTATACACTAGTTATAGAAGGAGCAAAGAGATGAAAAAATTTAAGAAGCATTTTTCCATTCTTATCCACATCCAGAGTTTTTATCAATCAAAATCTCCAATGCAATCAATTTTCCACCTTTAATTTCCAAAATAGCAGAGTAATTCATAAGATGATTTGATGAGAAATGAAGACCATCTAACAATATATAGGTTTACTTAAAAAGAAAGTCCAGAATATTAAAAATGAAAAATCAATTAAAAAGAACAGATCAACGAACCTGGATTTTAACAACTCTTTGACGAATCATCAAGAACTCTTTTCTCTTCTTCCAACCACGAAACTTTTTCTGTATCTGTACTGCAGCAGCATTGACTAAACCATCTCCTTGTCCAGATTTGCATGCCCTGGAAGCTAGCAGAGAAAGAGCTTGCTGATCTGACAATCCAAGCTCATCACCTTCATACTGAGTTAACTGCTTCCTCTGAAATGACTGCATTCTGTATACTTGATGTATACGATCAGCAGCTTGTGTTGCATTACGCACAGCAGTAAGCGAATCCTTGAGGCAGATGGCATCTGGGATATCACAATAGTGCATAGGTGTTGCAGATCGTTCTGAAACTGTCTGCACCACCTTCATTCCGGAAATTTTTTGCCGACCACCTTTTTGATCATCCATTGTGAGGGTTTCGAGGTGGTGAGTTAATGAAGCCTCAGCAAGAAAACCAGAAATTCCTTTGTGCCCATAGATAGAGGCAAGATCTGCAGCTGTTCTACCAGATGGAAATGCGGGAGATGGATCTGTCAGTGCTCCACAATTTGCACCCATGGAGACAAGGACAGCAACTGTCCGCTCTCTGAGAAAAGGAGGACAAAGAATAACATAAATGAAAAAATTATGTATGCTGAACATAATATATTTGAGAAATTCATCACTGAAAGCAAACTGTGATTTGCCTTTGACTAAGCAAAGCAATTGCTCTAGGGATAACTCTAAGTTAGCTAATTTACTATTTTAAACAATAATAAAAACTGTAGTAACGTTTAGCACCAAGGAGAGGAGGGGGTGGAACAAGTCCATTCATGCAAAACACTGGAGATTTCTTACCACCCTTTAAAGAAAACTCAAATTTGCTTCATATGCTAGGACAAACCAACGTTGTAAACAAATTCACTTGATAAAAGTAAAAATATATATATATATATATATATATATATATAGAATATCAGGGAGGTAAAAGAAGGTTCAACCAGATTAGAAAACGTAACTTATGTTCGACCAACTGTACTCAATAAAGAGGAAAAAAATCTCAAGGAACCTTACCTGCCACAGGAGGCAGCCCAATGAAGAGCTGTCCATCCATTCACATCTCGGAAGTTGATATTAACTCCAGCAGATATAATTGGATTTATGGCCCAATCATAACCAAGAAAAGCTGCTAAATGTAGCACACCTTGCCCATCCTCATCTAATACATTTGGCCCTTTACCACTCTCAGTTACTTTGTGAAGAAGCCATGAGTACAGCTTCTCTTTAAACTGCCTGTGAAACAGATGCTCCTTCACCATGTGTTGGGATATATCCAATTCTGTAGTAACTTCATCCTTAATTGAATATTCCTCCTCCTCTCTCAGTGAAATGAGCTTAAAAATTAAGTTTATTTTCTCTACATCACCCTCAAAAGAATGATTTGAAGGGTCCACTGGCTTTAAAGAAAGAAAATCCTCCAGTCGCAAATGAAGCAGCATTTCAGTTGTACTGATATAAAAATCTGCAAAATCTACATTTCTAGCAAAGCCCTCTCTGAAATCGAATTCCCGCACTTCACTACAAGCTAACCTATTGGAACATGTTACATAGAAAGGGACCCGTCCAACCTTATGACAAGGAGCTTGACAGCACAAAATTCCATCAGCTAAGACCTCAGCAGGAACCTCAACTTCCCCAAACATACAGGACCAGTTACAGGTTGTCACCTCTGATTGACTCTTCAAAAATGATCCAATAATCAACACCTGTATAGTTTTGAACAGGATAACATGTCAATCAAACTACATCCGATTCTTCTTCATGATAATGATAATAATAATAATAATAATAATAATAATAATAAATAAATAAAATAGATTTTCCACAAGATCAGTACCTCAATTTCTGACTCAGCATAAGCCCATTTAGGTGAAAAATTATTTATACTAAACAGTTGGTCTTGAGAGAGAGATGGGCTCAATGAGGTATCATCTATCACATGCTGGCATTCATCTGTACTCCATGAAATACCAGGTGAGGACTGCATATTCAAATCAGCCACCTCTCCAAGTTCCTTAGTAATCCACCGAGAGAAGCTATCCACCTTCTTCAGGCTCTCATCTTTGTCCAATAATGTACTCTTCACTGTTAAGCCATAGTTGATAGTTTCTTCATCAGGAACTTTATTTGCAGAATTGGATTTTAGTGCATGTTGAGATTTAAGCTCTTGTGGATATTTTTGCTGCATAGGCTGCTCTTTTGGTTCACCATGAAAACTGTATAGGATCGGAGCAATTTCAGAACTTGCATTACGAGTTTCATTCCCTAGTAAACCGGTGCCATAATCAGATCTAAATTGCAGACCAAATGATTGGGTTTGGGTTAACATTGGCATGCCTCCTGAATTGTCTTCAAAAGGAATCTGCATCAAATTAAATAACAAAATGAATATAGTTATATTTTTCAGCCAAATCTCATAAGCAGTAGTAGTTTGAAATTACATACAAGAGAAACCAAAGTTAAAAGTATCAGTTTCAAATTAAGCAATCAAAAGATACAATTGACAACAAGGCAACACCCAGTCATTTTTTTAAGACAACAGATTAAGATATATTATGAAAACCAACACCCAGTCATGGTTACCCAACAAGTTATTTACGAAGAGTTCAAGCTAAAAAATACGTATCTCAACAAAAAGATTGGATATGGATACATCTGGAGAAAGTTCAAGCTACTAAAAAAACTGTAATCTGAAATTATGGCTCTTAGAATCTGGGTTTGGACCTAACTCAGCCCTACAAAACGGCTTATAAGGTAAGGATTATCCCCCATTTATATACCTTATCTTGGCACTATCTCTAGTCAATGCAGGACTTGGGTTTTTTCCCAACAATAGCATTTCTAGAGTTTCAGAAACAATTCAAAACCTTTTTATATGACAAATGCAGCCCAATACCAGATAGTTAATATATTCATCATTAAGTTTAACTAAAAAGATTAATAAAAAATTGCAGGTCAAGGGGCTCTGGCACAGGCTTTAGTCCCATAAAACTGTCAAATTATGTCTTTTCCATCCCAAAAATAATAGTCATCGATGTGAGATAATACTACTGATAGATATACAATGCAGTAACAGTATGTACCTGCCAATTTGATTGGAGAGACTGAGAATTCTCTGCTTTCTCAGTGAGACCACTTTTGCTCATTAAAAGGTCACCAGAAATGGTATGTTCTTGTTCAAGGACGTCTCCCATTGAACTAGATGGGATGGAAGGAAATGATGCAAGAGAAGGATCATTATGCAATTTAGCAGTGCTTTGCAAGACAGTGCCCCATGGTGCCATGCCATGCAGTTTCTGACCATCAATATAAGCAGTATCATTTCCTCTAAATTTATCCCCATGAACAACAGGGATATAATCCGTTCCAGAAATTAATGACTGTTCATTATCACCTAAAAATATTTTAAGATATATATATGGGGGAAACACATGTCAGAGGTTGCCTAATAGAAGTTATAATATACATGTGAGACAAATGAAGCAAAAGGAGGGAAGGTAACCTGAAAAGGGATGCATAAGATATGAACTGTTCGAACCAGCACCAATCTTTTCCATCAATGGACTATTCCCACTATGTTGTGACTCATGTAATGGGTGCAACCCAGAACTTGCTTGGTGGATATCCTCTGGAAAGAATTATGATTATATCATTTAAGGGTGATCAAATGGGCCAAACTATTACACAAATATTTGTTGTAACAGTACCCCAAGATATTTAAAGACTTGGGGCATGTTCCAATAAACTTCTCCATAAACACTTATAGGAGAAGCAAATAAGAAGAAAAATGAAATAAGTTTCTCCATAAGCTTAAATTAGCTTATGCACAAGTTAAAAATCATATTTTAGAAAAGCTAATATGAGACAGCTTCTACAAATTAATTTATATATAAGTTAATTTAAGCTTATGGAAAAACTCATTTCATTTTTCCTTCTTATTTTCTTCTTCTAAAAGTGTTTATGGAGAAATTTATCCAAACAAGCTCTTGGCATATTAATTCACTTCACAGACCACAAATTTTTGAACCCTCGTGAAATAAATTTAAGCAGAATTACCAGAATCAGCGTCTTCACGTAAAGACATCAAACTGGTTGTTGGGCTCACGGAATCTGTACTCAGTGAAGGAACACTGCTATGATGTGTGGGAAGGCTATACGATGGAGAAGTTACCTTTTGGGAATCTGATGGGACCTCATCACCTTCAGTATTTACAACAATATTTTTGTTACCCTGAGAAATAAAAAACCAGAAGAAATCTATGAATAAGTCACCCATGCACTCAAGTCAATCAAGACCAGAACTACAAAACACAGATTCTTCCACACAGCTTCAAATTCTTTATGCTTGATCCCAAGAAGAATATGATAAAAATAGATTTCAAGATCTTTTAAAAAAGGATTGTATGATATGACCAAGATGCTTTTATCACCATGCCAAAAGCTTAAGATGTTGGCAGATGTGCAACTCTTGAGTCTTGACTCATAAAACTGCATCAAACACAAGCACTTTCCTGTTTTAGTCATTGGACACAGGCCACCGGCTTGAATCCAACCCACAAACTCAACATATACCTCATGACACTTTGGGCATATCATTTCCTCCCTCTTAGAAAAGGTTAGTCCTCAAACCTTGAGATGATTTGGAAACATTTAAAACCTGAGATTTGAAGCCACACCAACTCTAATACCAAGAGATATGACCACCGTGCCAAAAGCTTAAGCTGTTAGTAGAAACACAACTCTTGACATATAACACCGTATATTAGGCACGAGCCCTTCCTTATTTAAGCCATTAGGGCATGAGCACCTAGGTTGAACCCAACCCACAAACCCAACATGTACTATCATGCCCAATTGAGCATATCATTATCTTTTATATCATCAATTGAGACTTTTAATGAAATGGGATCAGGAAAAAAATAGTATACCAGCTGAAGAGCAAATAATACAATTCAACATTTTCAATGGGCATAAAGCTGAAGCTTAGCCACACTGGTTTATCAAATACTAAAAAGGCATATTTTTTATGCAAGCCATAATCACAGAATAACAAATAACATGGAAAATGAATCAATAATGAAAAACAATGTTTTATTTCTGATATAGAAGGAAAATGCAGAGGAATGAATATCCCTACAGTCCACAGAGCTAAGCTCCTTAAGAGAATAGAAATTTCTCTGCCACTAACTGAAAATGATTCTCTCATCATACACTCTCCCTATACAATCCCCATATAACAGAAACACTCTCACACAATTTGCTAACCCCTTTCTCTCTCTGCCACCTCATCATTCTTACCCTGACTCTACTTATTTTTCCTGACTTATTCTCTCTAATCCGTGGGCTTATGCTGCTGATGTGCAATATGACCCATTGGGCCCATGTTTGACTATCACAACAACTAGGAACTCAAACTCTTTTAATGACATGTTAACATGTCATTAGGTAATACTGATAGTATTAAAAAAAAATCACAATGACAATTGATCCAATTGAACTCAATCTAGATGTCATACAAATCATATCTAAAAATGGCTTAGTGGCTGTTTCCCACTCAAGACGCATTATGAAAAACTCATCCTATCTATACTTCATTAATTATAGCTATGGTTATTAAATAATATAAAGACCCAAAATGAGTTGCAATGATATCACTAATCATTCATGATGGCTCAACATAGACTACAAGAACTGCAGCTGTTTCATTCTTTCTCCCTTCAAATGTGTCATCATATTTTGTAAAACATCAAAACTCAAGTTACGGAGGTAAAACGTTTCAAGTAAAAAATAGATAAAGTCCAAAAGCTAGAAATGCAAGAGTTAATAACTTACAATTGATAAAAATACATAACCATTGGTAATAACAACTAACAAGAAATAGTAATAATTGAAAAAATATGGAGAAATGAGCAAAATACCTTAACTTCCAAGTAATGGACAAATACTATGTGCATCATATCCCTGCAATAAAAGAAAAATAACAAGAAAACTTATTTTGATTAATTGTAAGACAAAAAATATTTAAGTAGATGAACATTGAAAACTCAAATTAGCTAAGATGCAGCAAAATAGTTGCAACCCAATAAGATTAAAAACAGTTATCTACAATTTATTAGATAAAAAAGAAATTATATTAGGGAGAAATAAGTGGATTAGTGGGTAACAACTATGGGTAGGATAAGAAATCTTTCAAAAACATTAAAAACAACGGAGAACAGGGAAGAAGAATGCAGTAAAGCTTCTCAATCAACATGTCAAAGCTAGCAACTCCTTTGAAGCATACAAAAACCAAAGAAAAGCCAAAAATGTAGCTCTAACACTCCATTCACTAAGTTTGAGGATAAAGAAACACCCTTAAAAACTTTTATCTATACATTGACATGAGATATGATAGCAAATGCACCAATGCAGTACTTGCTAAGAAACTTACAAAGCAACAAACACATGAAATATAAATGTACTTTAATTTCCAATACAGAAAATCTTGTAAGTAAATTAATTCATACTCACGGTTCAAGCATCCAGTAGCTTCGCCTTTGAAAATTTTCATTTTCTTCTCCATGGGCATAGTAGCAGTGCAACACATCAACACTTCCAACCTAAATTTACTTAAATGATGTTACCACTCCAGTGAAATGAGTGAATAATTGCATAATGGTATAAAGACTTGCTTTTTCCAATTGGAGAAAATTCCAATCATCCTATATATACGCTAGTCTTATGAAAATTTGATTAACTACAAACTCAAAACTGAAGCAAATTATAAGCTTACCTTCAACTTTTCATGAGCTTCTTTCACAGTTTTTCCATCTTTTTTCTTTCTCCAATTATGCCCATCCTTTCTAAAGTATCTCAAAACCTTTCGATCGAAAAGAAAAAGTGAACCACCTGAAATCATGAAATACAAGTCATTAAGTGATGTCTTAGTAAGCATGAAGTAATGATAGGAACAGGATAAGAAGCTAAAAGATGGATTGAAGTTAACAACAAAGCAAGATTTTAGCAAAACAACAAAATACTACTAATAATATCATAAAAACTACTGAATTGCGAAGATAATTCAATCAGCATATCAGGGGCTTTTTTGCTACCAAACTTCATGAAAAAATATTTACTGAATTACCCAATGTGCCTCTATTCCTTGAAATGAATATATAGGATCTATTGGAACATGAATACCTTAAGTTCAGATAAAGCAAAATTAAAATGCTTAATACATCTTTAAAAGGAATTAAATGCAGCTAAGTGACCCCAAGGAGGGCAATACTTCCATGTTGAAACACATTGTTTGGCACCTAGACAGATGTTAATAATTTCGGCCAGAAAGTTCATTAACACCCAGTTGCAACAAACACATCATTGAAAATCAGTATTGGTGTAAACTTCTTGGGCAATTCATCCAATGCATATATGTAAACAATTATATAGTAGTATATACAGGTGCAAATTAATTTATCTGTAATGTGCAGTAACCATACTTGGTGGCCTGTTATGAGGTTCTGATGTGATATGAAACATCCGATAATTACGAAGAATTTCACAAATTTCTGCAGGTCGCAACCATCGATGCTGGGCTTCAAATTGTAATTGCTGAATATCTGCACATTAATATAAGGCACTCAGCTAAATATTTGATTTTTGAATAATATCACATACACAAATACAATTATTCAAGCAAGCTTAAAGAATCAAATCATGGCCACAAAAGTCACATGCATCAATAAGAATATTTTTGTTACAGAATCAAAAAAGAAAGATAAACTGACATATGAAAAGAACACCCACATTGTCAATCATGAGTCCAATATTGAAGTCAAAGTATCCAGTACATAAATTCAGCAGCCTATTAGTCCCCCCAAAAATCAATCTATATACCAAATATATTCCTTTCATTAGAATCAGTTTGATTTTAGTCTTTTTATTTTCATCAGAACCAGTTTGATTTTAGTCCTTTTATGTGATTATTTGGAAAAGCTTGTGTTAAAAATAGTTTAAATCAAAATGTTGTGGAGCTTTTGTCCAAAAAGTTGTTTTGAGCAATGTTATCAGAATCGAGATCTTACATGAGATCAAGAGGGGGATGAAAGATCATAAATCGAAAGATCCTACCAAAAGTGGCAAAATTATATATAAAGATATACATGTGATAAACATGATGTATAAGGAAAATATCTTGTAAATGATAACTTTGAACTAAACTTTAACTGAAAATATATATTCATAGATTTATATGGGTAACTTTCCTATTGTTCATAAGGGTGATCTATAAATACCCTGTTATTATGAGTTAAAATAAATACTGCACAGTGACTACAATTTTAGGGATTCTTCATAGCTATATTAATTGTATACAGAGAATGAGAGAAGCAGAATCACAGAAGAATATGCTTGTAATCAGCACAGAGGTAAGACGCAAGGCACAGCAGAAGGCAAGAAGAAGAACCCCAACGTAATATTGCCACTATGAATTGATAGAATTAATTTGCCGACAAGGCCACTATGTATGTTATATTTTGAAGCAATGTATCCTTCACTCAAATTCATTTTTGCTTTCCCCGGTGAATCTTCATTTAAATTTTCAAAATTCTTTACACACCATTAAGGGAAGCAAGAACAGTTAAAAGAGCCACCTTACCATACAATACCAGGGCTCAACATATATTCATGTCAGACCTTATCAAATACCACTTTTCTGAATCCAACTTTTTCTTTTACATTTTTCACCAATAAGAACAGGATTCATAAAAAAATTGACCAATGATAGTCTTTAATTTTGTCTCCATGAATAAATCTAACTTTCCAAATATTGATGCTTCTTTCAGTTTATCTCTGCAAGGAAAATCCCTCAAATGCATGGTGCTTTCTACATCCAACTAAATCATTTTGAAATAGTTACAAATTTGAAAATACTAGGTTCGCTCATTTTGGGGGGGTTGGGGATTGGGGCTGCATATTAGTTAGTTTCACCAGTCAGAACCCGAACAAGTGGAAAATTGATGCAGTGAAGCAGTACTATCAATATAGTTCATGTCGTTCAAGCCTAGTGCCAAAGACGCTTTAACACCCATAAGGCCTAATTGGACTGAAAAAATCCCAAAATAGTTATTTCCCCAAATCAATTGGGCACAGTTTTTGTCAACCTCAGTAAGGACCGAAGCTTAGGTCCATTCATTAGCGAAGCCATTATTAGTAACTGAACCTTAGTCCCAACAACAGGAACCCACTCAACGAAGGAAACAGAATTCAATAGCTGAAGCTCCGTGACAAGAAATCGTGTCGAAAATAACAATTAAACTCACAGGATCGAAGCATTGAATGAAAAATTATGAAGCAAAAAAAAAAAGTAATTAGAAAATGACCTAATGGACGACGCAGTCCGTAAGAAGCACCCTCCGCCATGGCGAAGACTGAATCTGAGATCAACGCGAACGACGAAGGACGAGAGAGACGACAGAGACTTTTTTTCTTTTCTTTTTATCCTTTTTTTCCTTTTCTCAACTCTTCCTCAACTGACACGTGATAAAGTGAAAAACTGACACTGTATCTTTAGTATTTATACTGTTCAGACATAGTAACTTTTACTACTAGTACTATCAATTAAAAATTATTGAAAAGTATACAATGCTGTCTTAATTCTTATTTAACGATTTTGTTTATGATTTATATTTTTTAATCAATTTGAGATCATAAGAAGACGAAAGATATCAAAACGATAACGATAGAGAATATATTCCTTATATATATTCTGAAAAGAATGAATGTTTTGTTATCTGCAAAAGAGTAAAAATACTTCTGCATAAATGTTTTACAATTATTAACGGAGAGAATAAAAAGTATGGAGAAAAAGAGTCTTTAGTAAAATAAATTATGCAAAGAAAGATAAAAAAAAAAAATTTAAAATATTGTTAGATGTACTTTGACTTTGACTTTTGAGACCAATATTTTAATGGGAAGTGGATCCTTTTCATTTCCTTTTCCTTCATTTCCTCTATTTCTTTCATTTTTTTTATAATCTTTTGGAAAAGAAAATTAAATGGGGATGATACACAATTTATGAGTAATATCATTTATATTCTCAAAATTTAGTGATTAAAAAATGAAAAGAAAAAGATATAAAGAGAACCCAAATCTAATTAAGTGACAGTGTTTTGAATAGGCAAGTGAATAATTACTTTAGTGTCTCTATTTTTATTTTTTCTCATTAGAGATTAATTACTCATGAATAAATTACAGAGCTTTAAAGTGAAATATTATTAACTAACATTTTATTTTATTTAAGATAACTATTTTTTATATAATTATTTCTTAATAAATAAATAATAATAAATACTGAATATATAGTTTAGATTTTAGATTTGTTTTACATAATATAAGTATCTTTAAATAA
>PYAF01004126.1:3806683-3818612 GCA_007407185.1 Glycine tomentella | reverse complement strand
TTACCATAGGCATTTCCAATCTCGTCAATGCTAGATATAGTGCAGACAAGCACCAGAGAAAGAGCCAAGAGGAACCAGTTTATCACAGGGATATAGATCTGGCCCATAAATTTCCGAGAAGTATGAATGATTTTAAGACGAGGGAAACAACCAAGTGCAGTTGATTGCTTTATACATGAAAATGTTGCTGTTGTCATAGTCCGACTCGCAATAAGCGCAGCAATGTTAGCAATAAGGAAAATTGGCCAGAATGCACCACCTGCAGACAGAGAATATCATTACTTAAAGATCCTGTAAATTGCAAAACCAACACACTGTAAAGAGTGATATTATTGACACTCACTTGGAACAGAAGAAAAAAAGGCTTGACCAGCATCAGCATGGTTTTCCATAAGGTATGCAGCTTGACCCAAATAACCCAATAGTAGGCATGGCAAAACAAGAAAGACAAATGAAAGCTGCAAATTAGCACCATCAGTTTCACCAGCATATCAGTTCGCGATCACACAGGAAATAAAAGAAATGAAAGCATGACAGTCAAATAAATATGACAATGACAAAATCCACTACCTGAACTGAGCGTACAGAAAAGTAGCAAAGATCTGCAAACATGGCTTCAGAACCTGCAACATGAAACAGTCAGTATTTATGACAATTAATGGTTGAATAGGTTGTGCATATCAACTATAGTTACATTTGTATTGCAATTTTATCACGTTAAAATATCAAGTTATCGCAAGCTGATAAGGATTACAGTGACAGAATAGTTTATCAATAAACCTAAAAGTTCTGACTATTTCTCCTCAGATAGCAGCAAACACTAAATGAAAACCTGTACATTGATCATCATAATTGCTTGCAATGCATTGTCTTTAAAACAAACAAAAACAGACTAGTAGAACAAAATTTATATAAATGATAGGACAAAATGTATTGTATTATGGCATTCTCAGTATCAAGATCTTGCATGTATGTGTTTACCAGTTGCACTCAGAAGGCAACCCCCTAGAGAATACCATGCATTAGTTGAGTTCCTCTTGAAGAAATAGTAGATGTGAATTGGATTAAATGCCCTCAAGACACTACTGTCATATTTGACAAGATTATATATCCCGATGCCCGCAAGAGAACAAAACCATAAGAACAAAGCAGGTCCTACTGCAAGTCCCATTTTACTTGTTCCATATTTTTGTACACTGAACAAAATGATAAGACAGGCAACCGAAATCATCACCACTTCATCTGCAGAGTCAAAAAGCGAAGAAAAAATTCAAGCAACCAAACAAATGATCACAACATAAGGATATAAATCGGCTTAATAATATACCCACCTCCCAACCCATCTTAAAAAAAAAACCCAGAATTTTTTATTCTCTCGAACCAAGTCAATAGATAGAAGCAGTGATATTATATATTAAGCTTAGATGATTTATTTTAGCCAAAGAAAAAAAAAAGATAAAAGGTCTAAACTGAAATAACTAATACAGATAATAGAGTTCATTAGTAGGTTACATAGTACCTTTCTTGATTGCATCTACCCCAATTTTTAAACCACCAACAGATGACATTACTGCAGCAAAGCAAAGATAGAAAGAAAATTATTGTAAAGAACTAAACAGAAGAAAGAGATAAAGAAAAAAATAGCTGGTCATGAATACAAGCAACAACATATCATTATGTCAATACAGAAATGGTATTGACATCATCCTGAACACAGTGACCAAAGCAAGTCTGAAGAAACTACAGGTATACATGAAGTAACGTGAGTATATAACCTGACATCGCTGGCGTAACAACACCATTAGCAATCACCATAGAAGTACCAGCAAGAACTAATGTTAGTAGAGTCTTCTTCAGAGTCAGAGAATTCTCAAGTCTTTCCTTGATTTTTAATGACCTTTCAAGCTCAGGGGATGGCACCTTCAGCCTAAAGCTTGATATACGTGCATCGGATGGTAACTGATTGGGGAGAAGACTCGCCTTAGCATGACGACAGATCAAGGAGTACAAGGCAAAAGTACCACCTGCAGTGGTTTCAGAACAATAATGATTTTGAGGACATAACTGCCAGAAGCTTTATTCAAGAATATTTAATTTAATATACCTTCACCATCATCATTGGCCCACAGAACCACCATGACATACTTCAATAAAGGAATCAAGATTAAAGTGTACAAGACAAGTGATAAAGCTCCAAGAATGTCCTCATTTCCATTAATAGGGGCCTTTCTAAACATAACACTGAAGGTATATAATGGACTTGTTCCAACATCACCAAAGACAACACCAAGTGTCTGAAAAGCCAATACAATTTTCTTACCCACACTGATGTCCTGCGGTGAAATATAAGGAAGAAAACAAGCAGATAATATTAATATATAGATGTTGATGTTCCACTAACAAGCTATATAATCTCATGATGAGCAGTAAGACACTTTAAGGGGTGGACCGCAGGCACAAGCCCGTGAACAATTAGAATACATCAGTGAATTTCAGACTAAAATTCATATAATCCAGAAACTCAGCAAAAGGAACAACAGTCATTGCTATAAAAGAAGAAGAAGAAGAACGACAAGAAACATAAGCATCTCCTAGACACTAATTGTTATAAAATAGCTTGAATTGTAAGATCATCATTAAGGTTGCAATGCGCATAAGATTTTGGTTGTATTGGGATTTGGATTAAGAGCATCAAAGAGATGCTTGGTTAAATTTTCACAGTCCACAGTAAACTTTCACTCTGTTTTGGCCGCGAACGTAGACTTCAGGTTGAACCATGTTAAATTCCATACCTAATTTTCTTCACCTTATTTTCCATTTGTGGAGCATGTCATAACACTAAATTAACAATCACAATTCACAAGGTCCCACACAGAGAGAAACTTGTAGATTGAATTAAATACTCTTTCCATCAGAATTTTCAACCTATACTGATAAACAACGTGGCGTGGCCACTTCCACAAACTGGATCTCAAAGAGAGAAAGGAAAGAGACCTCATAGTCACTTCTATGAGCACCGGGAACTTCAAGAGCCTCGACGTCGAAGGAATCGATGCGAGGACCAGTGCGAATCAGTCTCTGTTCCGCGTTATCCTCTTCCTCCTCCGAATCCACCACGCCACCGTGCCGTCCCAATCTCAAATCCGCATCGAAGTTCTCCAAATCCGACGCGTCCTCGTCGTCTTCCTGTATAACCCACCGCGATTCAGTGGAGTCCATCGACGTTCCGCCATTGATCTCCTCGGCCATGTGTTAACGCTAGATGCGAAAAATCGTGGTCGTTAGTTAAGGTTTCACATAGAGATATCGCTGAATCTCAGGAACTAGCTTTTGCCATGGATTGGATTGGATTGGATCCGACAGGACAGTGCTGCCAGCCATAATTCACAGCATCTGGCGCAAAATTAGTCCCGTTGCTTCGGTCGCATTCTCTGTAACGCTTTAAGACGGCGCAATCCGAATAAAGTTCGTGAGTCAGATTGGTTCGATTTCATATCGAAAAATCATGTGAACCGAAACTAAAAAGTATATGTGATTTGATTTGATTCATTTGTTGTTTAAAATAAAATTCAAAACAAATTAAACTAATGTTGAATTTGATTTTTTTAGTTTTTATTAAAATATTATTTCATTAAAAATTAAATATTTTTTCATATTTTAAATAAAATTATATTAAAAAAATGTTGATAACAATTTATAAAAATTATTAATAACAAAAATCTTTAAAATTTCATTTATTTTAAACCAACATATCTTAAAAACATCTTTTGAAAAATAAAACATTATGTATTATATAAGTTTTGTATATATAATATTATAAAATATTAAAATATTGTGAAACTCAAATGATATATAGATAAAATATATAATATTATTAAAATAATATAAGTATTAATACAAATATTACAATTTAATTTAATTTTAAAAACATAAATCACAAATTTAAGTGAATCAATCGGTTTGAGAAGAAAATTATCCAAAAAAAATCAATTTAATTTGATTTTTTATTTTTATTTTGAATCAGTTTAGAGTTGAACACACCTAATAGCTTCTTCTCTTTTCTAAACATTATCAAGCATTTTTTATTACACTTCTGTTTCAATAAATAAAAACAGACAAAATGAAATATAATGGAAAAATAATAATAAGTTACTGTATTTTGATATATTAAAATAAGATAAAATGAAAAGGAATAAAATAAAATTTATCTATTCTATTTAATATTTCTAAATTTTTCTAACTTGCAGGTATGAGATGAAATTATTTTTCATCCATAAAATATTCAAACAATGGCATTTGCATCCTTTAGGTTTATATCTAACCAATCAATATAAAGGTGATTTTCACTCAAGATAGCCTCCCTTTGATCTTCGTAAAGACAAGTGTATTAAGTATAGAATATTGAATAATTGCAGTAAAAAAAATATTGAATAATTGTAGTGAAATTATTTTAGTACGATGACTATAATTGGTTGGTTCATGCCAGTAATAATTGAAAGATTGACAATTACGTTTATCTTTATTTATAAATATAATATAATGGCGGAATCATGAATAACATTTTAATTTTACATTTGGGAATGCATATTGTTACTTTGATGTGTTTCTGATCACTTTTATTTAGTTTAATTTTATAACTTTTTTCTAATTTATTACTTTGATTAATAAAAAAACAAAAATATTTTTTAAAATAATACTGCCAATATTGAGTTGAAGGGGATTTTTTTTATATGGACTAAAAAGTTAAATTGCCCATTATAATAGTGACCTATATCATATGACAAAACACTTTGGAGATCATCATCCGATCTTTTAAGCTATGGTGAAACACTTTATATATAACCAGATGATTATCTTCTATTGGAGATTGTTATGTCTTATAATGACCTGTAATTCGTTCTTGGAAGTTTTTTTCTTCTTCATCATAATTTTGTCTAACAAATATGATTTGTTTATTTTTTTTGTCGTCAGCTCATTAATATTAGCTAGATGAGAGAGGCCGTGCCTATATCAAGAAGGTTCCTATTTTGACATTATTCTGTTTATTAGTAGGAACCTTCATATGGTTGTTGCATATTAAGAGAGGCTTTTTGCATATTTCGGACAAGATACTTGAAGATGGTTTGAATTTATTACTTAAAACGAACAAGAATAACGTTTGGTATTTGTTTCCAGATACTGAAACGAAGAGCAGTAGGGCTTCATATTGTTGTTGCATATTAAGAGAAACTTGAATTGAGGATGAACAAAATATTTACGAACAAATTTAATGTCATACGTGAATATCTCAATTCTTGCATATTTAATTACAATGAACAACAGCTTAAAAAAATACAATTAACAGAATAAAAAAAAATGTAACATACATTAACATCACAGAACATCATCTTGTATTGTAAAATAATTATCTTTTGCGAAAAAAGTGATTTGCAATTTGAAGGCAAAACTGCATATAGCTCACAAATTGATAAGAGTAAACATTGTATAGCTCCTAACTTCAAGGGATCATTCTAAGTAATTTTTACGCGAAAAGTTTAAGCAACTATAAAACAGGAACCTTAAAGAGATAAAAGCACAACTGTTAGCAGTAGCACCTAAGAAGAAAATCTCCCATAACGTACAAAAAGATCAAGAGTGCTTCGGTCTGTACATGAGCCACTGAGACAGTGATTGTGGCTATGCTAAATAGCCTATTCTCCCCTTAAACTAGTCACTCAACTCACATTGGATGCAACCTCGTGAACTTCTTCATATGCGCTAGTCTCCTCATTAAATGAGTACCTGTGCTTAAACAAAAAGAAACATTGCCAGTGAGCTATGAACATGATTTGCAATAAGACAAACATCAAACAAGTCACTTAATTGGCAGCAGTCCAGAATACAGCTAGTGTGAACTATATATGGCTACTATTGCAAGGTCCATCCCACATCGCATCCCCACAAATTGTAAGAAATCTATAGATAGACAAAAACCAACCCCCTCTTTCTTTTCAGGTTCTTTTTGTTCCTTAAATAATAGAAGTATACTGATCACCAAGCATGTTTTTTTGCCCCAAGATCCAAGTATCACGTCTCTTGATATAGTTTCCAACAAGAATTATCTAAATATCAAGAATTAAATTTAAACAAAAGGGCAAAGAAGTCATATCCAAAGCCATGTAGTTTTGGACACTTGCAAATAAAGAGAGGCCAAAAAGCTATCAAAATGAAAATTCACACACCACACAAACTAAAATGAATCATGAATGTGCTATACCATTGCCCTGATGCTGCTGAGCAATAGAGTCCTGTATTTGGATCATAATAATAGCCCAAAGTGCTGCTGTAATAGTACCTGGACCATCAAATAAATTGATGTCAGATCTAGCTTATAACAATTCTTTTTTATAAAAGAATTCATTAAGAGAAAGAAGAAATGGATACACACATCAACTTTTGTCACATTCTTTACACTATACCAAACATTTTTTTTTTGTTTCTGATATTACAACAAAGGTAACTAATGTCGCATATCTATCAGATTATTTCCAAAAAGTTAGATGGAAGAGAAGAGTCATACCCAGAAGATTCATCATACACGTAATCGTTTTGTGATGCTCCACCTGGAAAGGAAAGTAGAACCATGTTAAGTAAAGTACTTTATCAGATAAAAATCAGGAACAAAAATTTCATTTCAGAAGCTAATTTTAGAGAGGCACTGTATTTACCCTCAGGACCAGAATTTATGGCAACTGAAGAAGATTGAGTAACTGCATTGTTTTCATCTGTAGATGGCTTACTGGTATCATGCTCGTCATCATCAGCAAACATATCATAATTTGCCTGGGCTAACTTCTCATATCCTTCTGAAAAAGGAAGATTATAGAAGGCATAACCATGAAGCAATTAGTAGTAGTACTATCAAACAGGTACCCTTCATTGCTTCTCACAAACCTAAATATCTGTATCATCATTCAATGAAGAACCAAGAAAAAATGGAGATTAATATATAGCCCCAAAATCTAAAGCTTAATATGGATATCCAAAAAATAGTTTTTTTAAACACCACGAATTGACGATCTCTATGTATGATATTGATAATTGAGCAGTTAGTTCTATCTCGCATCACATCATGACCATCATAAAAACACAAGTTGAACAGAATTAAATTAGTAAAAAAAAAAAAAAAATTGCAATTATGTTAGAAAACCAAACAGCATATTAGAACAAATAATGAAACTCTGATGACAAACCATGAACAAAAGATGTGAATAAAACAATAAAACATAATATAAATATAATAAAGCATTGTGTATACGTTTATAACACTGACCTGCTTCACGATCAAAAACCTCTTGCTTTTCATGATAAACATCTGGATAAAAATGTAAAAGAACCAAAATTAAGCATCACGTACAAATGTGCAACTTTAAAAAAAATGAAGCAAAACAAGTTGCAAAACATAAAGGGTCTCATCAGTCTATCTAAATGATTACGTGTTTCAACCATGCCTAATATCTACAAAGCCCAGTGAGAATAACTTAACTGTATTCACCATTCTCCATCAGCTTCATAGCATCCTCAGTTAGCTGGTCAAATACAATCTTAGTCTCAGCAGACATTTTTGCCTTTCTGTCACTGTTACCTTTTAACCTTCTTAAGGCTTGCAAGACCTATTGGAAGAGTTATCTGTTAATAAAGCCCAGCAAATGACCCTCAAACACCCCTTAACAGATTAGATGATGTATTATATATAAACAAATTGCATCCTACCTTAGTATAATGACTTACAATTACAAAGTATAAAGAGATCAACTGATCAAGTAATTGAACATTGATAGGAGTAGAAGGTGGGAAAGATATATTCTAGAAGAGCCGTTAGTTAATGGGTTAGTTGGGATAACTAATAGTTAGTTATAACTAACTATTAGTTAGTTGTTAGAAGTGAAACTATACATAGATTGTTAGGGAATGGAAGGAGGGGATCAAAAACTGATTGTAGGAGGCTGTGGTTCCTCGAAAACCACCATTGTATCAGTAGGAGTATTCTCCAAAATTCAATAATATTCTCTTTCTTCTTCTAATTCTGGCCCAGTTTCTATCAAACATGAAATAAAATTAATAATGGCAGTTAGTTACAAGCCAAATATAACTTTTTAATTGTTATAACAATAAATTTTGTTTTTATTTTTATTTTTACGAACACCATTATCCCTTTAGTTTGGTAAATTGGGATAAGCAGGTTTTTCTCTGCTAACAATGAGAGAGAGAGAGAGAGAGGTAAACCAGTACCAAATCAAGTTAAAAGTAAAATTGCATAGGTGACTATGGAGTTAGCAGCAAATTTCACTTCTCTTATTTTCTGCATTTACTTGTTCCAACTTAAAAATCACAACATCAAAATTACATATTCTTTAGAGTAGAACTTTTAACTATTATATATTTTACAGATTAATGGATATAAAGTTCCTCAACAAGAAATGTCACAACTGCTTGGCCATAAAGAAAATAAATTTTTGCCTCAATAAATAGATGATCTACTGCTTCTACTCTGGAGTGAGTTGGCAAATAAATTTATTGTATTTTACAATGATGCTTCAGTAGAACAAAGACATCAAAATCAGAAATCAGAAAATTAAGGATGGAAAAATATAGGCTTACTGTTTCCCCAGGTTCAAGAACATTTGCAATGCGCCTCTTCATGATTCCAATATCTTTAGCAGAAAGGTCTGGGGGCCCCTCATCTTCATCATTTGTTGCTACAGAGCTTAATGCAGCATATTTTGGATCAACTTCAACATTATCAAGCCACGCATCCTGTAAGGCCCTTAATTTATTAATAGAGCTCAAATGAAATAGTCACAAATAAAAAATGAAAAACAATATAAATCCCTCACCTTAATCTCATTCTCTCTTACATATTCAACAAAATTTCCTGCAGCATCAAAATAACCTTCTTCCCTTTCTTTCTCTAGGTTGAAAGGCTCAATTTGAATCCCATCATCAACAAAATTCTCATTATCCTGCCACAAGATATCACCTATCACTCCTGCCTATCCTTTATGTGGACTCAATAACAGATCACTGTGCCAATACCTTTACTATAAAATTGCTGCTGATTTAGGAATGAATCACACTACAAAAATACATTTGAACAACACCCAACATACAACAAGATTTACCAGGCACACAATTGACGCTACTAGAATCCATTATAAAAAAAAAAAAAGGATTCAACAGAAATGATTAAATCGTTTGTGATAAAAAGTTCATCCAGGTCAATAAGTTAAGGAAAAACTTCAAAACAAACCTCATATGTCACTTCAGCAGCCGATAAATCATTTGTGATACCTCCAGCGCCCTCACTAAGGAGTTCAGCAGTAATTTGATTTCTGAGTTTTGCCCGCTCTTTGGCAGCAGCAATTTTAGGATTCATCAAGTCAACTTCTTCACCCTCCCCAACATTTCCTTTGTCCACCACCACTTCATCTCCTGGCTTCACTTTCTTTCCCTTTAGAAACCTTCTGAGTTTTTCCCGCTCTTTTGCAGCATTGGTAGCAGTTTTAGCATTCACCAAGTCAACTTCACCCTCCTCAACATTTGCTTTGTCCACCACCACTTCATCTCCTGGCTTCACTTTCTTTCCCTTTGGAAACCTAACCCTTTTTGCTCTGTATAAATTTATAAATTCAATGCAAGCATCTCAAAATTCAGTTCCACAAACTCGTCAGAACAATCTCAAAAGCTAAAACGAGCACAAGGGGACACCACAAACACAACATATTACCGCTAGTGGGATGAATGAATAAAAAATACAAAACTTATTACACAGTATTCAATATTCATACACAAGCATAATGATTTTAAAGTAAACTAGCTTCGAAGAATGCCAAATTTTGGAGCCAGAAATTAGAACTTAATAGGCGTTGGAGGTGATCCACAAGATAATAGTCCCCGAATCAAAATAACAGAAGCCAAGATGCAATCAACTAAGTCTAAAAATCAATTCTACCGATTACTGGAATTTTCTCAATAAGAATGAATGAAATTAGGGTTTGTGAGCGGGAAGAAGGAAACGGAAATTACGGTGGCTTTTTGGAGGATTCGTTGTCGTCTTCTTCCATAAAGGGGCGTTTAGCGCTACTGCGAGATGACTCTGCCGCCATTGAAGAAGAAGCAGTTCAACGCTTTGAACTTCTACGCAGAGACACAAGACAAAAGAGATTTACCCCTTCTCTTTTTTCTTTTTGAGGGAATTTCCTCCTTCTCTTTCAACCTCATCTTGGCTTTAAAAGTTTATTCACTTTAGATAAATAATTAATTAATTTAAAAATATTATATTACAATTTAAATTATAAATCCAAAATATAATCAAAACATTCAAATATATTTATTTAGTATTAACTTTAACTATAATATATTTTATAAATTTAAAATATTTATTTATTATAAAATTTAATTATATAAAAATAAATATTTAACATACCTCAATTGAACAAAATGTATTAGTTATTATACATTTTCTGATATTACATTTAATTCAATTTTTACCAATAAAAAATTAAAATACTAATTTCGTAATATAGAAAATAAAATAATTTTTTTTTGAGAGGATGATAAAAAAATTTAACAGTTTTAACTTAAAATAAAATACATTGAAGTTTTTCATAAAATAGAAAACGGATTAAAATACGATTGTGAATTGTCAATATTTATGAGTATGTTTGAAAATTTATTTTAATTAATCTATAATTTATTCGATAAGGTTTTAAACTTGTTTAATATGCAAATTTAAATTATAGTGCTTTTCAAATGCTACTTAAAATTATATTTGAACTTACAAGTAAAATTTTATTATTATGTTTTGCTTTTGTACTCTTAATACTTGAATAAATTTCCTTATTACCACTTCATTTACAATTACAATATTTATGAAAATTATCTAATCATAAAATTAATTTAAATCATTTTTGTTTTTATTTTTTGGGTTATCTGATCTTTACTATTCCGTATTAATGCACTTAACTAAAGATTTGTCCTCATAATGTGAACTTGGAAGCCATCCACATTCCAAATTGACATGAGACTCCGTAGGTGCGGGATGTAATTTAGGATTGGTATGAAGAAAACATAGCTCTATAAGCAAATAAAGTTATATTTACTGAATAAGGTATCCTTAAATATAAAAAGAACAACACCAAAAAAACAAAAAAAAAACTATCATGGTCTCGGATCACACATGTCTATACTTTTAATTAATGTTCATGTGACAATTAATTATATTTTTAATTTATAAAAAAGAATTAATAAAACTCAATTTCATAATTTAGTCTGAGACCACGATGATACAAAATTATATAATAATTTTTCTGAAACTAGCTAGAAAATGATGAAGTTGTTAAATATGAGGTTAATATAACTAGCACTAACATGATCATTAAGCAAGTCGGTTTTTTCACACAAAAACATACAAACAAATAATAAATATATACATATCCAACAAATATATCCAGAAACATGTATATCAATTATTCACAGTATAAATTTGGATTTGAAGGATTCGAATTTACAATGTGATTTCTCAAAAATAAAAATCAAAACTAAGTTAAGAATTCTGAATTCTTAACATTTTTTATTAGTTTTTAAAAAATAATTTTTTAAAAGATAATAAAATAATATAAATAAAGGAAATTAATCCAAAATAATAAAATTAGAGAATATAAATAAGGATATATTAATTTTAATTAGTAATTTAACATGTGTATTTGTACATAATAATAAAAAATTATTTCCTTTTTCTTTTATGCCATTTTAAATATTTTATTAAAATGAATAATATAAAAATTATAATTTAATATAAATTAATATTTATTTAAGTTATCATATAATTTTTTAATTGTTACAATGGTACTTAGATAACTTGTAAAATTAACGTATTTAATTTCGTTAC
>PYAF01004126.1:3771764-3800235 GCA_007407185.1 Glycine tomentella | reverse complement strand
TATTACCTGACGGCAAATTTAATATTCATTCAACTAATATCTTAAGACATTAAATGTCTAGTATTAAAATATAATAAATAATTTATTAATTACTATGGTAATCTCATTGAGAGAAAAATATCATGTTATTTTTTTTAAAATTTTTTAGCTTATATAATGCACATACGTTTCATTTTAAACGAGTTACACATATAAATCATTATGTTGATTTCTCAATATTTTTACTTAAATTTACACAATCTAAATTTAGATTTTAAATTTTGAAAAATTAGACACATTATATCAATCAAATTAATAAACATAAAAACAATAAGCTGTAGTTCAAACGACATATTTTCACAATATTCTTTTTAATTTTAAAAGTATATTTTTTAATTTATTCTTGTATAATAAAATAAAATAAAGTAGAAATCTCATTATTAATAATTTAAAATATTTTTTATGTACTTTATTCTTGAGATATGTAAATTTGCCGTCAGGTAATATTTATAATATTTTTGTATTTTCACGTTGAACTTATATTTATCAAACTTATTGGTTACACTACCATACCATAACAGTTAGGTGAAGTATGATGAATGGGTATGAGATTACAGAAAACAAACATAGAAAAGGGTAATATAGACATTACGAACAAATCCTACTTAATTAACAATCTTGTAGGCCAGAGAATTTGGAGGATTATCTTGTTGCAATCCGTACAGATATAAAATTCTTCCAAATATATATATATATATATATATATTTATCAGTAGATAATAATTAAAAATATTATTCGTATACTATTTTTTTCAATTTTCGAAATGGTCGGAAGATTATAGGAATTGGAAGAAAGAAATGCTTATTAAATGCGTTTAATACTTCAATTATCCGAAAGAGAAACAAACAACATCAATCTATTTTCAAGCGCGACACCGACATCAAAACTCCACGATAATAAAATACTAAGGACCTGTTTGGGTAAACTTCTCTAGAAGCACTTTTAGAAAAAGAAAATAAGAGTAAAAAGATGAGATGAGCTTCTCCATAAGTAAAAATAAGCTCTCCATTAGCTAATTTGTAGAAGCTCACAAATGTAGCTTATCTAAAAGATGAAATGACATTTACAAATTAGCTAATTGAGAGCTTATTTTTATTTATGGAAAAATTCATTTCATTTTTTTTCTCTTTATTTTTCTCTTTTATAAATACTTCTAGAGAAGCTAACATCTAAACAGGCTCTAATTATGTAACAAGAGGACAAGACCTATCCTAAAAGTAGAGCGTCCATAACAAGTGTCACAAAGGACTTTCACCTTCACACTTGTTATTTTTTTTAATTCCAGAAAATAATGATAATAAAAAAGAAGTAAAAAGCTAAAAATTAAGAGAAAAAAAATACAGTGCGAAAAAGCCTTGCACAGCACAGTAGTAGTATTTGTTTTTTTTTCTCCTTGATGTGTGTGTTTTGTAGTATAACAATTGGAGATACAATTTTGTTTTGTGTAATTGTTTTTGATTTATATATGTTTTAGATTGTTTTATTTTTATTCATAATAATATTAAAGTAGTAATAATAATTAATCTTTTTAATTGTATAGGTTAAAACTGATCTATTAATCAAAATTAGATAACTATCTATTAATCTCTCTCCACATTTATTAGATAATTTTATCTTTAAATCATTTTTAAAATTTTCTTTTAATTTACGTCAACTTTTTACTATTTTTATATTATTAGTCTTTTTTAATCTGATCATTTTTAACTGTACTTAACCCCTTTTTTTTATTATTTAAAAAATTCGGAGAGACACGTGCCTCTCTTCCCCTGCTAATATATAAATATATATATAGAGAGAGAAATTTGAAGGGAAAATAGAAAGTGTAGAGCGACTCTTCTTGTTCTGCAAGTTTGATGGCGTGAGAGAGTGTGTGTACAGTACCCCTACGGGTCGGTTCCCAGTAGCCGTATGAGAATGTTGAATCTTTGCATGCTTCACCAACTCCCTCTCAAATTAAAACCCAGATAGATAGATAGATATATGTATGTGATCGTTTTGTTTTTTATTTTTCTTTTGAAATGCAAATGCGATTGTGAGTCCCATTATTTAGATTGTTCAACCTCTCCACTACCCTATCCACACGACGTCGTCTGGTCTCAATGGGTTTTTCTTTTTCCGTTCTGGGGTGCCACTGAGTGTGTTAGTTTTGTTTGAAATGGCGAGAGAGACGATAGAAAAAGTGAGTGACGATGGGGAACTGGATGAGGAGCTAGAAATGTTGCTGGATGAGATCCCTCACGCCACATCACACAATCTCCTCTATCATCATCATCATCATCGGCATGGTCATGGTGATGACGATGGCGGCGCTTTCGTAACGAAACAGACACAATATGGTCATGGAATGTATTATGATGATGACTTTAAATCCCCTATAAGTGGGTTTTCTCTGCAATCTGACGGTTCTTCTTCGAGTTTGTTCTCGTCATCGCCTCCTCCTTTTGAGGACCTTAAATCCAGCGTGGCTTCTAGAAGCTCCTATTACCCCAACACCACCACCAACAACAACAGCCACCTCTGCTTCGATTCTAAGATCCCTGATTCCACTGTCAAGCTCAATGAGGCTGAGAGGTTGGTTCATGAACTAGGCCTCTGCGCCAATTTCAGCAAAATGCACGTTGCTGATAATAATAATAATAATAATAATAATAACAATAGACGCCACAATCCCAATGTGCTTACGTTTCGTGATTTTGTCAATAATGTTCACAACACCCGTCGAGGTGGGGACTGTACCGAATTTGAGAGAGGGTTTTGTGATTCTGTGCGGTTCCAATCCCCGTTAACCAGGGCAAGGAGTCCTATCACTCCTGCTGCTGAGATTAATTCAGCTTTGTCAGGATTAACTCAGGATCATAAAATACCTAATTTATTTGGATCATCGCAGCAGCCGTGTGCCGGATGGTGTGAACATGACAGTAGGTTCTCTCAAATGAATGGATTCAGTGCTGGTTCAATGGATTCTCTGAGGCGCGGAAGCCAGCTGATGAACGACTACCATTGTAGGGGAGGCATGGCGCCGGAGCTTGTTGGTTCCTTGAGCAGGAGTCCGGCATTTGACTCTTCACTTTATGCGCAGAAATATGCAATGAATTTATTGGAAGAAAGGGGGGTGTCAATATTGCCTAACAATTCTTTCTGTACTAATTTTAAGCCTTGTATGAGTGTTCAGGAGTTGCTGCAGTATGGCCTTTTTCAGCCTAATCCTAATGCAAGAGGTGTGCCACTTTCGAATGCTAGGATCCCCCAAGGAAATCTAGATGCTATTACAAGTGAGGGGAGTTTCATTATACGAGGGGAAGGTTTAAATTATGTAGGGGTTAGTAGGGGTTCGGATCATTCATGGTGTCAGCGTGCTGTGCGCGGAAGTGGCTTTGCTAAGCAGCTACAGAGGTCGGAGCTAGACATCCAACACCAGGTTGCAGGATATGAAAATCCTAGGAGTCCAAGGAACGCTTGCTCATTCCCTTTGCTACCCAAGTATAATTCCCTAGCAGAAGCTCAAGGGTTGATATATTTAATAGCCAAAGACCAGCATGGCTGTAGATTCTTGCAAAGAATATTTGACGAGGGTACACCGGAAGATGTTCAAGTGATATTTAATGAGATCATTGATCATGTCGTGGAACTTATGATGAATCCTTTTGGAAATTACCTAATGCAGAAGTTGTTGGATGTGTGTGATGAAAAACAGAGAATGCAGATCACACTCATGGTGACCGAGGAGCCAGGGCAGCTTGTCAGAATCTCTTTAAACACTCACGGGTAATCATGATACTTATCAAGTCCTGAAATATTATATCGACTGTCTGAAGTTGAATTTGACATTATTTTTTATTTTGTCAGCACTCGTGTGGTACAAAAGCTGATTGAGACTCTTAAAACTAGGCAGCAAATTTCATTAGTTGTAGCAGCTCTTGAACCAGGATTCTTGGCCCTCATCAAAGATCTTAATGGAAATCATGTGGTTCAGCATTGTTTACAATGCCTAAGCAATGAAGATAACAAAGTATGACTTTTATTTTTAAGTATTTATTGATTTGGATAAATCTTGTACATGATGTAGTAATAGGTGAACAGAAATTGATCTGGTTAAACAATTGGTTGCTAAGTTTTGTTGAGCTTTTGGATCAGTCCATGACAACTGATCATCTAGTGTGAAAAAACACTTTATTGTTTCCCCTGTTTCATTATGCTCTCAAAAGTTTATCTTGCTTATTCCTTGACATGCAATGCTGTATAATGTTCTTATAATTGAAATTTCAATTTTATCGCCCCTGTGGTTAAATTGAATAAAATTTCAAAGTGTTTTCTTCTTCTTTGGGTATTTTACAAACTTCTTAATCCTTTTTGAAAGGAAAGGCATCACAGGGAGCATTATGGTCATATGCTGTTCTGCTTGACTGGTAAATAGAACAGCTTGGCCAAATTGTTCAAACCTTTACTTTGTTTGCCTGATCACTAGCTTGTTTTTACTTTTCCTAAATATCTAATTCAATGAATTTTTTATTTATTCATCTTTCAATTATGGTCTTGTATGCAGAATATTATGTTTTAAACAGAAGGACTTTGACTTTATAGCCATGTAGTAATACCAAATTCATTTTCATAGATGGCTATTTTTGATACTTGATATTGTAAATAAACATCAATGTTATCAAAACATTTGAAATGATTTATTTATGATCACATAGTTTACACTCTCCTCTTGGGCACAGAAAAGAATACATTGTACATTACCATGTCATATAGACTGGACATTTTCTTGACTAATAAAGTAATGGTTAGTTTCATCATTTTGTATTTTGTTGTGATAACATGTTAATGTCTTAATGATTGTTAGTTATGTCTGTCTGTATTTTTTATTCTCAGAATCCAAATGCAGTGATGTAATTGCTCTTTCCGTGCTTTGCTCTTATTGCTCTATTGTTCTAGATAGCTTTTTTAACCTCCCTTATAGCTGGAAATTAAATGTAGTGGCAGGGTTATAGAATCTTGTTCCAAAATATTGTATCATTAATAAATAAACCGTGGGATACTTTCAAGAGCTGATTTAAAATAATGATTTTGTGAAAATGCTCCCAACTACTAATGGCTATGTCATCTGAAACATAGTTTGTTATAGGTTAAAATTCAAGACTTTAAGAATCCAAATACAATTGTCTATTGCTTTGTTTAAAAACTTGATGCCACCTTTACTTGCATTGTAAGATTAATGCATTTAGGATTATTAAAGTGCATCAGCATTCTCAAGAGTAGAGTCTTGAGACCAACAAACCAATAAAGAAATAATTTGTGATGGTCTATATTGTGTAAGGGAAAGGGCTTATAAACTATGGTTGAAGTGGAGTTTGTTGTGGTGTGTATTGCTAGTTTAAGGCTAGGTATATTTTGAGGAATGAAAATGTTGCATAAAATAAATGACAAAGATCTGCTTTACTAATAGAAATGTTATTATAGGACATCTCTTTTGCATGTTTAAAACATTCTTTAATTATACTGTATGGATATAAGTTTTTTACATGCCCTTAGTTTAGTTTTTAACCATGCTAATTGATTCAGGGAGATCACTTTGTCACAAATGTAATTTCTTCACTGATAAAGATAGGAGTTTGATGAAATTACATAAAAATATGTGTGCAAATATCGATATTTTGTTGCAGAAAAGTTACATTTCCCATTCTTTGCATTGAGCAGTTCATATTTCTTTCTGCTGCAAAGTATTGTGTTGACATTGCAACTCATCAACATGGATGTTGTGTTCTGCAAAGATGCATTGGTCATTCAAGAGGGGAGCACAGAGAAAAACTGGTTGAAGAAATATCTGCTAATGCACTTCTGCTAGCACAAGATCAATTTGGGTAATTATTTGAAGTGCATTACTTAAAGTATAAAGTACAATAAACCTTCCACTGATATTTTTTGCATTAAGCATGTATACCTTTTGTTTTATAGATGTTTTTTTTTTTTCCTGGGACAAAGAATCTTAGCTGTAGCAAATTTTCTCTTGTAATTGTTAAAGAAATTTTTAACTTTTGTAATTGTTTCCACCTTTTGCATAAGACCATTCCAATGATTCCACCTACTAGATTGATGATGGCAATGTGCAGTGCAATTACGGAAGAGCGAACGCCAAATAATGTGACCAAGGGGACAAATTTTTTAACAACTATCATATTGAAATTTGAAACAGAAATCCATCTATAATTATCACCTTTTTTGATTCAGCTATTTTTGTTCCTGTACTTTTTTTCTTTTTTCCATTTGTCTGTTTTCTTCTATGCTTGGGATTTGTAGTTAACAAATCAATTTTTAATGGAGGGTTATCTACATATACGTTTTCGGTCATATTTAGAAATAGTATTGTACTTTGAAACACAGATAAGTTTGCTTCCCTCTTGATTTTTCCACTCTACTATCTATTCATTCTTTTTTGTCTTATGCAGAAATTATGTTGTTCAATTTATCTTGGACTTGAGGATTCCTTCAGCCACTGCAACTTTAAGCTTGCAATTTGAAGGTAAATATGTGCACATGTCAATGCAGAAGTTCGGCAGCCATGTGGTTGAAAAATGTCTTGCAGTATTCAATGATGAGAATCAATCAAGAGTCATTCATGAACTGGTCTCTGCTCCTCACTTCGAACAGTTGCTTCAAGATCCACATGCAAATTATGTTATTCAATCAGCTCTTCGACATTCTGAGGTTTGTAACATGATCACTTTATATTCCGTTCACTTTGGTTTTTGCTTCCTATATCCATTAGTGCTTAAAATTTTGTGTCGGCTTTGTCAATGAACATCTTGATTCCTCTGATCTGCTTGCTTGGTATTTCTTTTCTCACGTTCGCCTTTTCCTTCTAATCTAGGGCCATGTGCATAATTTACTAGTCGAAGCCATTGAGTCCCACAAAGCAATTTCACGGAATAGCCCATATTCCAAGAAGATTTTCTCGCAGAAACTTTTGAAGAAATGATGTATATTATCTCCTTAGCAAGAACTGTTGTTCTACATTAAAAATCATTTTGGAGTTTACCATTGAACAAATGTATTGCATGGTTATTTAACTGTAAGTTGGGATGCTAATAACCATACAAAGGAGTCAATCCGTTTAGAATTGCTTATCCTTCTGCTCAGCTAATATTTTGAAAAAAAAAAAAAAGAGTAAAGAAAAAGAAAGAGCAGACAATTTTGCTCCCATTTAAAATTTACTTTTGAATGTACTATTCTGTTGTCTTGTATCTCAACTTCATGGATATTATTATTATCATCCTGTTAATTATGGCATTCTCACTGTCTGAGAATGTACAGTGTATATTGTTTAGGATGTTTGGTGTTTACTGTAAAATACTAAAATACTACGAGGAATCTCTGAGAATATCTTCCTTTGTCTTGTGTGCAAGGGAATGAATGACGCCTGTTATTATATTATCAATTCCCTGTTCTTAATTTTAGAATCTCATTTCCTGTTATTCTTCCTCCGCAATGGAGGTGTTGATTTTCTACAACTTTCTTAGCTACCGGACAAGTTGGGTTTTCCTAGGGGAAAACAAAGATGAAGTGGAGCAGACCTGGTTAGCTTAATTGTTTGTTTCAAGTATTTTTTTTTTTTTTTTTTTTATAAAAAAGAAACAATTACGTGATACTCGACTTACTGTTTGGTTAAAAAAGAGTGGATTTTTGGCTGTAGGGAAGGAAAACTGAGGGGTTAAAAATCCTATTCTTTCACCACTTGCCTTTCTCCCAATATAAGTTGGTCACTTGGTACTTAATTATACAAAATCATTATTTTAGTTTCTAACTTTAGAAAACGTTATTCTCCTTATTTTTTGATGCAAAACAATAGTGGAAAACGATTAAAAGGAGTGGTTTTTTCTTTTTGGCCAAATCAAAAACTAAAGTAAGTTTTGTAAAATTAGATACTAAAATAACCAACTTTTATAGCGTAACTATTTTCTTTCATTTTATCCTTTTGAACGAAATCTAACATAAAATAGGGATTTTTCACAAGATTTTTGCATAATAAAGCTTCTTGAAGCGTAAGAAACAAATAAACTAAAATGATTTTTCGAAACATATAATTTAAAAGGAAAAAATATGTTTAGTCTTTTTTGCAAAATTGTTGATTTTAGTTTTTGACTTTATATTTTATCATCGAATATTTTGATCTTGAATAAAATAAGTATTTTTAGTTCATTGAGATGATATTGTTAACATAGTTTCCTACCAGATATCTATCATAAGATACTAAAAATACTGATTTTTAAAAGTTGAGGGATCAAAATATTAAATGATTAAATATAAGAACTGAAACCAAGAATTTTATAAAATACAAAAATTTAAAACATTTTTTTTCCATTTCAGATGAATTAAGTATACATTCTCCTAATTATACTTTCCACTCTTCTAATAGTAAAAACTATGTCCGTTGTGCACAAATTAGATTCAGTGTATGTTTGTTTTTCAATTTCAAATGGACCTTTGGAGTAAAATGAAGTTTACAAAATCATCTAGATGCTTCCTTTTGCAAAACCGAATTTGTGGATCATTAAATTTATTTTAAAATTTGTGCACCACATTTTAAACTGAAATTCAAACATCCACTCAGAAGACTTCCTTATGAGAATTGGTACACTTTGAGGAGCAGTGCTTCATATTTCTATGATAATAGTATGCTACAATTTTGACTTGTGACATTAATGATGGAACATTTCAGAAAACATTACAGTTACAAATTAGTGTAGAAAATCCCCCCTCCCCCGGCAACACACAAACCACAGCATATAAACTGAATTTGGTAACAAAAGTTTTGAGTTTCATCATGAAATTCTGGACTAAGCTTGTGAGCTTCAACTTGAGTTATTTCCCTTCCCAGGTGCCAGCTGCCAGCTGTAAAATGTGACATTTGTCTTTACCTTCTGTTTGGAAGAGAAATTTCAAAATTTCAAGGAATTTGAAATGGCAGAGATTTAGAATTCCTTCATTTTGTAAAGCTTCAATCATAATGCTTTGTGCACATTACGTGTCAGTCAGGATGGGTATGTTCCATATCATTCTTCCAGAATAGAACTGTGTCCGGCAGCTAAGCATTGGACTTTTCTAAACAAGGGAAAGTGTTCATGGACAGTTAAACAATTGCTTGGACCAAATGAGAACTCACTCTGAACATCGTGTAGTGACATTAACTTCGAAACCTCCTCCTACGGCAGGAGGAGCTTCAACACACTTATTGGATACTGAATTCTTGGAGTGTGACATTTTTGTCAAGTTCATAATGTGGTCTTTCCCTAGAATTAGTTAACAAAGGGAATTATTTGCATGCCATAAGACTTCCACAACAGAATTAGTAGATTGTGATCAAAGCATTCATTTGATGCCAATGCAATTATTTCTTGCATTGGCATGCACAAACAACAGCACGTGTGTACGATATCGGTTAAAAAGTTCTGTAGGATCAGGAACTTAAGCAAAATGGTGTATACTGACAAATTAATTGTTAAAGATAAAATGGAAATATGAAAGTTAACTAAAAATGAATCTGTTTACTGTTTATCATAATATTTAGAATTGTTTATCTTAAGAAATTATTTTTGGTTTTGTACAATATTTCTACTTATTAAAAAAACGTCATCTCTCATAGAAAAATGTTTTAATATTAACCATAAAGCCCTCTTTAAAATGGTGCAGAACTGCTTAGTATTTGGCATACAGTAACTAGCGCTGGGGAAAATGACTTAAGAATCCCCATTAGAATCGTCCTCTTATAAGGATCGAGCAGATAATCGAGTCAGTATATTTTTTATATAAAAATAATTAAGGTATTGTCATAGATATTGCTATGAGACTAACATTTCAAGTACTATCACTTTTTTTGAAAATTGTTTCCAAATCTAATGTTAAAAACCAAAAAACAGAAACAATTGAAAATGAGAAGGTATTAACTTACTTTAAGAGTAATTTTAAAAGAATTATTTCTCATTCTAATAATTGATTTTGTTAAAATTTAATAATTAAGATTAACTATTTATCACGATAATTAGATTTTAAAATAATAAATGGTGAGGATGAAGAATAATTTAGTGTAAGTTGATCCCTTCTGGTTGAAAAATATTTTTTCATCTTTTTCTTTTCTTTTCTATAAATGCTCTGTTTAAGTGTTCACGGATTAAACTTTTAAAAAATATAAATATGATCCAGCAACAAACACTTTCGAATGTGCTCAAAGGACAAATAAATTTTAGAAAACAGAAAACAAATTTTCAAAACAGTAAACAAACAACTAGATTTGTCCTAATTGCTTGATTGCATTTGAATTATATAAGTCTTCAATCTTGCTTATTCTATCTTTTCACTATAACGAGCAACTTGTTGAAATGCATGTCCTCTTAGACTGAATACATGGCATGCATGCATGCATCAAGTCACCAAACAGAAATGCTTTTAATCATGGCAAATTCTTCTAAAGGCAGGCCTACATAGATTCGAGTGTCATAATTGGTCAGGACTGACAAGTTTGATAAAGCTGGGAAGTATAAAAACATGGAATACATGACATGTGGGGCTCAAAGTGACTTCTTTCCTGATCTTCCTACCATTTCAAGGACTGAACTTATTTTCTTCAATTCTCCAAACAATCCACCGATCATGCAGCAACAAGGAAACAATTAGAACAACTTGTGATTTTGCTAAAGTGAATGGATCAATCATTAGCTTTGACTCTGCATATTTACTAATAATAGTCCTAAAATCTTGACAAATTAATGACAACTACAAAGTAACAACCAACCAGTAACCTTCCTAGATTGTCCTTCGCAATCAATCTTGCATAAACCAACCCATATATACAACATAAATACATAAAATGTTTTTTACACAATCCACATTTTCATTCATTAAAGAATGACAGAAACATGAAAGAATATATTTTTTAAACAAAGAGATGTATTAAGTGATTCAAATTACAGATATTTAGGTATCTATATCTGTTTCCAACATGCCTCTAGTTGAGAGGGAATTGAAGACAAATCCTTCCTACAAATTGGACAAGTAATTCTTCCACCGATTAACCAATAAGTATTGCAAGACGGATGAAATTCATGGACCCAAGCTCCAAATGGTTGAATTAACTTCCCATTCTTAAATTCTTATATACAAATAGCACAATCATGTTATAGAAATTTATATTTTATCTTATTATATATATATATATATATATATATATATATATATATATTTCTATCAAATATCAAATTTTTATGAGAAAAATGATTGATTGATATTTCAAAAATTATATTTTATATTAATCGAACTAAACTATATAATTAAGGGACGCAGTTATTTCATTCCCGAGGGGGGTAAGGCTCTCATGGCCAGCCTAGCCATATGTGCTTCAGCGGCAAAAGAAAATCGAGCCCTTTCTCTCTCCTTGTGGTTGGGAGATAACTTTGTGTATTCAATTTATATACTTTGAATTGTTGTTTTAAATTTTACTTATAAAAGTTTTTCTTTCTGTCTTCTTAAAAAAAGAAAAGTTATTAATATGATGAAAGGAGGGCAAGAGCAATTGAAGGAGTGAAGGACCTAGTTCCAACCTATAAAACTAAATAACATTAAAAGATAAATACTATTCTAAGACCACCCAATGTAGTGTCCTTCAACCATTTAACTTTCTCATTTTTGATTTTTTTTTGGTCCATCCTAATTTTCTGTTTATTATATTTGAGCCTATGTAAACTATCTTGACCTTGTTACTTATTTATTTATTCATTGTAATATTCTTGGATTGGACTCGAGTGATAAAATGGTCTGAAGACGTCGTTTAGTCTTATTAAAAATATTGCTTTAAATGTAATTTACTAAGATATAGAAATATTGCTTTAAATTAGAGGTTAAGTTAATCAGTAAGTCATGGATTTTTTAAGTAAAACTCTAAACTAAAAAGAAAGTTTAATTGAATCCTTGTAAATTTTTTGTAAAAGAGTTTTTGAAGTTAGTTTATGTTGGCTTGAAACTTTTAGAAAATGACAATTTGTAGCAGGTTTAAAAACACTACTCATTAATTATTTTTTTTTTGTCAAAATCAAGAAACTAATTATAACTTTTTTAATAGTTTGAGGACTTAATTCAAAGATTTTTAGTAGTTGATGAACTTACTGATTGATTTAAATTAAATTAAAGTATCACAATTATCAACAAAAACCATTAAGTGTATTTTAAAATTTAAAATTCCTTAAAGCACACAGTTTGCAACAAAAATCCAAGTTTTTAATAAGTAAACTATATGCTCGTACAAGCAGTATATACTTTATTTTATTTTATTAATTTGACCTTTCACCGCACCAAATATTCATAGCACCACTCACACAGATGACAAAAAAATTCTATGGTGGAGGTTCCAAAGTGGGGAAGGAAAGACAAGTGGCGATTATTATAATCACGAAAAACAAACCAAAAATATTGAGTCAGAATTGTTGGTTTGGAGGATGGGCACGTGCCTATGCCACTCCAAGTGGGTGCCCGGCACGTGTCGCGGTGGCGAAAGCGAAACTCGTCGTGGACCAATAGAAACGCAGTAACTGATCGGATCTTAAGCACCCACCTCCCATCCACGAACCTTATTTCATATCTATCTCAATGCCACGTGTCGGTTTTTGCGTGATACCTTTTGCCCAAATTAAAAAATAGTAATAATTTTTTAAAGAAGAAAATTCTGCGGGCAAGTTCAAGTTGGAGGAGGATAGTAAAGAAGGGTCTGGAAAGGAATCCCCAATCGTGAGGTGAACAAACAACGAAACGAAACCAACGCTTCCCACTCCAATTTCTCTGTTATTTGTCTAAATTTTCTTTCTCTTCGTATTCCCGAACTCTTTGATTTCGCACGAAATTTCATCTTCAGGTCAGTTTCAATTTTGTGTTTGCTTAGTTAGTTAGTTTCGTCACGCTGATTTCTCGTTTTGGTTTTCTTCTTTGGTCTTTGCATGGTTTAGTAGTCTTGGTTGATTGATGAATAAGAAAACTAAGCCTCAAAAAGAAAGAGCTCTTCAACTGAGCTTCTTCACGCTTTTCTTCTTCTTCTTCTTCTCCTTCTAGAATGTTTTGTTTATAGTTTATAACGTTAATTAGGCGAAAGAGCTTCTAATTCACTCTTTTATATCCTGATTTTAAATTCCTTATTATTTTTCCGCAACAAGCTAGTTGTTATCATCAGTGCATGACTTATTATTGCTGTGATTTTTTTATTTATTTAATTTAATTTTAATTGTGATTTTGGTCGTTAGGCGTTTTTGATTTTAGTATAACAAGCAATCCGGTTTGTGCGATGTTTAGGAAGTAAGGAAATTGTGAAAATGATATTTCAATTTTCTGGATCTACAAATTTCGCTCGTTTTGTTTTTCAGAAAGCAGATTTATTCTGGTGATTTTACTGTAGAAATTTGTAGTAAGTTACTAAATAAGATGAAGGTTTTGGCCATGCTCTGCTCTGCACTACTTTAACAAAAAAAAGAAAAATGTTCGTAGAGCTGTTAAAACTTGAACGCAAATGAACTATTGGTGTGTAGCGTAATCTTATTAGCAGGCTGTTGTGCAATCCGATCTCAATAGAGCTAGAGATGATGAAGTCGCTTGGTAGTTATTAATAAGACTCCTGAAACACTACCCTTGAAAAGCTAGTTGTGGATTGGTGGTGGGGGTAGCTGATGTTACAGTTAATTTGAAGTGTACAGTACTTGTTAATGGTAAATTTGAAACTTAAATTTGTGTCACTTTCCTTCTACTCTTTGCCTGCATCAGCTCCACTTTTTTCCATCCTTGCATATCCCGGCTCTTAAAATACCCCATGTTTACTGATCAGGCCTAAGCTTCCTTGAGTTTCAGTTTGAATCTTGGATGACATAGTTCATATTTTGTAAGGTGATTTTTTATCGTATGGTTATTCCAAAAGTCTTCTTGCAGGGTAACGTCCTCTTTTATGAATAATGGAAAAACTTTTGGGTTGTATAGTTATTTGTTGTTTCATTTTTCCTGCTAATACCAGCAGAGTGGTAGGGGTTGTATTTGTATGAGCTTTAATAAAATTATAAGTTTGATGCTTGCTATTTCTCTCTTTATCAGGTTTGATGCCATATGTTTATCAGTTTGTTACACTATGTGATGCTATGTTATTCAAGTTATTTTCTTATTATGTGTCTTTGTGTTACAGCTTGAAGATAACGTGTGGGATAGATTTGGTGAAAATGATTACATAGAGTGCCCCATGCCAGTGACAAACATAATAATCAGTTTGTAATACAAGGAGATAGCTGTAAGAAAGCACGTCTTGAATTACATGGTATCAGAAATAGTGATTATGTGAATAGCTATGGTACTCAGGATAAAGAGGAATTGTACTTAGAAAATATGACTCAAAAAGAAAGAATGCTGGAAAAGGATTCATGGTCTCACACACCTGAAGGTGTGTTTTATTCATGTGGTAGTGACTCAAGCAAAGAAGCCAAAAGGCTAACATCAGATGACACAGGCATGTCCGATCACTGCTTCAAGAGCAGCAATTTAGATTCTGGTGGTTGCGAGCTCGGTGAAGATGATACTATCTTGGGAGACAAGTGTCTGGTGGAAAATGATAGTGTCTGTCAATATCCAACCAGTCACATATCCCAAGCTGACAATGAACTCAGTTTTCTTGATAATGATGGGTGGCTGGATATAGGAGACTTTGAAGATGTTGACAGGATGTTGTAAGAATTTCTCCTATTTGACAGAAATTTCCTCATCTTTCCCTTTGTTTGAAATCCTAATCAATTCATTGCAATCATCATATAAGTATCTGAATATCACTTTTCAAATTGCAGAAGTTGTGATTTAACTTTTGGAGTGGGAAGTCTCAATAACGAAGAGGAGTTTTGCTGGCTCTCATCTTCTCATGGTGCTGAAGGTTCTGATGATGCATTGAAGTCTGACTTCAAGTTTTCATATGCAGAAATGAGTCCATTGAAAAATATATCAGATTATAATATGGATTCCAAGGAAAGTATTGTAGGTCTTCCGATCAAGGATCCCAACAAAAGATCATCTCCTGTTGATGAAAAAATCAGGTCTCAAATGGATGTTACTGATAACGGTGTCCCTGCTCCATTATCAATGTTCAGTGAGAGTGAGTCAGACATGAAATCTGTTAATATGGATGACTTGCTGCCCAAAGAAAAGGTTGTTTACTCTCTCATTGTATTTCACTATATTTTTTCTATTTTATATCTTGGTAAACATTTGTAATGAGCTGGTAAAAATTGTTGATTGACATATGCCTTTGACCTGGTAAAAATTGTTAATGCCATTGAATTGGGTTATTGAATATGGTAATACAAGTATGTCATGAGCTGCTATAGAACTGATTATGTTTGACATTTCAAGGATAATAATGTTGGAATTCATATATTTTAGATAAGATTCAGTTGATTTCTGAATATAATTACAAAATCAGCCATTTAAAAGAGTTTTATAATTTATTAAATCAAGCAAAATTCTATCATTATTGATTCCTAAAACATTTAAGATATAGAACTTGAAACCTTTTTAGTATACAGTTTTCATAAGATGATTTTATGGCATATTCATGACCTATAAACTTTTATCTTGATTAGAATAGTATCTAATAATGAGTGTGGGCATTAAGGACAATCTAGTAATTACCTCTATTTGATATAATTTTTTTTTTCATGTTTCACTAGTTTTGTTTTGTTCATGGACAATTGGGCTTGAGTCCTTTATGTAATACTCAAAAAGTCAAGATCTATTGTTTCATTTTCACTTCAGCGTGATTTGTTAGATTTACTTGGTTTCCAATGTAGGTTTAATAGCAAGGTTGGACTATTCTGAATTAATTTTATTAGGGCGAACCTATAAATGGAACTACATTGAGTCTTAATTAGTACATCACCAACAATTTCTGATTTACAGTTGCAGAGGAAGTTGCCAAAGCCATCAGCGGGAAGGGGCAAAAATGGTTACCTACAAAATGGTGGTTCTGTGCATCCTTATGCTGCTCCAGAGCAATGTGCAGATACAAAGCAATCCTTTGGAGCCTCTTCCAGTGGGGTTACTTCTCTTGATAGCATCCAGAGACATAAGTTGAACATAGATTCTGATTCTTTAGGCTGTATACAGACACAAATTCCTATGACACGCCCAGACTATAGTCATGCTCCAAATCACTCTTGCCTCTTTCCGACTTTGTCTGGATCAAGATCTGAGCATGATAGACATCTGTCTCCTTCTCTTAAAGAATCATCTTATGCATCAAACATGGAGAGTTCCCATGGTCATTCTTTGGAGGCTGCGGCCTTGAAAATAAAAGAGAATAGAGAGAAGTTGTATAATTACTGTGATGGACCCCTGTTAAATAGTAGTTTCAAAAATGAAAATATGCCAAATCAAATGCCATTTTGCAGTCCGGGTTCAGCTCAGCAAGTATGTCATCATTTTGAAAATGAAAATGAAGGTGATAGTGAATTCCGAGGAGTTGGCCTAGGCTTTTCACCAGAAATAGATTCATCAACAGTGCAGGAAAGCTCATCCATGGGCTCTGCTCTGGATCAAGCTTCACTTGAAGCAACTAGCTTTTGCCACCTGCAACAAATCATGGATCAGGTAATGGAATCTCGTGTGATGTTCAAGATTGATTCTGTTTGTTCTTATATATATTTTCTATTTTAGGAGGAAAGAGTATATTATATTTATCACCTCAATATTGCACTCTAAACCTGTTTTTTAAAGGTTAGCTTTGATTTTGATCACGTATGCTTAGTTCTGTAGAGAAAATAACATGTAAATATATAGCTAATCAGTTGGTAGTGTTTTATGTGAAAATCAAGAAGAAAAAGTTTCTCCTCCCTGGTGGTTCCCTCCTATTCCTGGGTGGAGTTATATTCCAAGTCTAGTGATTGTTAAAGTTTTGCTTTGCCATCCAAGTCTTTAAAAACATTCTTGTACATAAAATGTGTTAGTTACCTGCATGTGACTTATTGCTGAAAATCTTCACACTGTCACACCAAAAATTTGCTTGACTGCAGTTGGATATTAAAACCAAAATGTGCATAAGGGACAGTCTATACCGCTTGGCTAAGAGTGCTGAGAATAGACACAATAATTCAAATGCAAATGGTTGCATTGGAGACGATGAAACATGCAAAGCAATGATGGCGCAGGATGCAAACAGGTATTGTTCACTTTCTTCGCTTCAGATTTATATTTTTCTTGACTACCAGGTAGCCAATATAAACAGCCATTAGAATAGTGTAGCATGATTATGCGTGTTAGTAGTTTTGTGTTCTACTTATCTGGCATCTGTAGTGTTTCCAAAGATGTAATATTCTTTTATTTATAATTTTATATTCACATGCTGACACATAATAATGTTCTTTGGATTTATCTCGTGTTTATGAATTAATCTTTTTGATAACACATAGTTTCATTCAGGTGTGCTGGATTAATGGATATGGAAACTGACACAAACCCCATTGATCGGTCTGTAGCACACTTACTGTTTCACAGGCCCTCAGATCCATCAGTGTTGCTTCCTAACGAAACTTTACCTTTCAAATCCAGTGCCACGGTATGCTTTCATGAATTTTTGACATTTTTCGATGAAGTAGAATTGTAAAAAAGTTCTCTTTGATCCAAGCCCATTTTCTGGTTTAAATGACAGATGCATCATGGATCAGTGATCAATCCACCAGTAAAGACTGAGAAACAGGTCTCTCACGAAGATTCTACTGGAGTGGAAAAAAAGGTTTTACGGGGTAACACCTAATGAAAGTGAAACCAGCGTTGGCGCATTTCGTTGTACAATTTATACTTTTCCGGTCATTGTCGTATATGAGGATGTATAATTATTTCGGGCTAACTCGGATCCCTTTGTTAATTTGTGAATCATTTTTGAATCGGATGCCATAATACTAATGTAACTTTGTGCTAATCAAATCATCAAAAGTTAGCATTCGATGATTTAGTGTAATGCTACGCTCGCAACTATTTTCATCCGAAAGATCACAATTATCCTGCGCAGCCCATGATCACTCATCAAATTGATTTAAAACTAGCGTCACTAGATTGTACCATTTATTGAATCTTTTCTCGTGACATTTTTTTAAAGTGATAAGATTATGATAAGACCTTAAATAGTAAGTTGAAATTTTGTTTATAATTTTAACTTATTTAAGATTCTTTCGCATTTCTTTATTCACGTGAAAAATTCACGAGGGTGTATTTTCATTTATTTTTATAGGATCCCCTTTAAAAATCACGTGAATAATATTTTTTAATAAACCCACCTTTTCCATGTGATATAGCACAAAAGAAAGAGAAGACGCAAAGACATAAGATTGAATTAGACCAAATAAATATAAATTCTTCTCGTGTAAATAACATATAGATAAAACTTAAATTGTGAGTTTAAGATTTTATTTTGAGAGAGAAAGAGAACAAACATGATGCATAATAAAAATGCGTAACTTATTATGGATGAATGCACTACCTTAATGTTAAAAGAAAAGGAACAATATAATCCAAGCTCTCATGCATAATCTATCTTTCATCTCCAATGATAGAAGTACTGGTTGAAAGGGAATCATCAGTTAGGGACCTATCCACAGATACATCATCATCATCTTCGGGGCCCTGCTGTATTTTCTCCACTTCCCTCATTACCTCCCTCATCTCAGGACGCTTTTCTGGGAACCTCTCAATGCAACGCATTGCAATCTGCAGCAACCTCAGCATCCCAGGAAGTGCACTCTTTTGGCCACAAATTTCTTTGTCAAATATCTCGGCAGTCCATTCCTCCCTCACAGCTCTGTGAACCCAGCTGCATAGATCCACCCCATTGGTCCCTGGTGGAGCTGAGCACACAGACACTTTCCCAGTTAGAAGCTCTATCAGAAGTGATCCATAGCTCCAAACATCCGATTGCACACTCACCCTTCTTGCATACCCGTATTCAGGTGATTTGTAGACAACCATGTGCTGAGCTGCAATTGGTTGTGCTATCAAGGATGCAAGACCGAAGTCAGAGACAAGAACGGCATCGTTTTCATCGAATAATACGTTTGTTGACCGCAAGTTGCCGTGTGGGACAACGTTGTGGAACTTGCTGTTGAGGTGCAGGTACACCAATGCTCGAGCCACTCCTCTTGCAACTGACAATCTTGAGTTCCAACTGAATGGGACTCGGTTTCCACCTCTACCATCTGAAAAATATATGTCAGGTTTTCAGGGCACAAACCAACATATAAAAAAGATGCACATATATTCATTGCCAATTCATTATTATCTAGTCGTGAGATAAAAAAATCACTTTTAACTATACAATTAATCCGTGTACTGAAAAACTAAATATATTGTACCGAACAACATTTTTGTTTTCAGTTTTCACTTAAAATAGCTAGATAGATACACGTGAGTTGGAGGTTTTGTAATAAATACTGATTTGACAAGTGATCTGTGTAGTGAAATCCCTCTCCCATGTCAAAGGTTTGGCGTGTGGATTAATTTTCAGAACTAAAGCTATAAAAAATATATGTCAAAAGGTTTAGGATGAAACCTTGAAGGTGATTATTTATATTTTAACCAAACGGGGACCAGAGTTAGAAAACATTCTGCTTCCATCAGTCAATTTTGGGATCCTTACCTTGACCTTTTTCCTATTGTTCCTTTTTAAAAATAGGGATAATGATTTGCACTGTTTGATTATGAAGGAAAATTATATAGTGGGAAATGTTTCTTTTTTTGGTTAGTGGGGAATGTTTCTAATTTGTTGTATTCATTATCTGTATGCTGCTTTTTGCAGATTTTTCTAATTAAAAAAAGTTCACTAATGCACACAATATTAATAATAAATTAAAAAAAAGAAAATGAAGCAAGTTGATGTAAATTACCATGAAGCCGGGAGAAAAGATTTCCCCTCTCTGCGTATGTGTAGAGCATCAGCTTCTCATCTCTGGAATGGTAGTAAGCAAGCAAAGGCAACAAATTGGGGTGTTTCATATCAGCAATCACATTTAATATATTTGCGAATTCCTCCTTAGAGAGTGGTTTTAAGTCCCTTAGCCTCTTTACAACAATGGTAGATCCATCATTCAGCATAGCCTTATAACTATTACCCAAGATCCCGTGACCCAGTGCCTCAGCAGAAGCTCTAAGAAGTTCACCCATTTGAAATTTTGCCTTATCATCAAAGAACACGAGTTCCTTTCTCTCTTCCACGGTCACCATCTTTGTCCCCTCTCCTATTTCTATCTTCTTGTCAACACTGATCTCCAATCCGTCACTCTCTTTTTCTTTGACTGTGGGAATCTGCCCTAGCTTCACTATTTTATTGAGCTTTCTGGTTGTGTTGTAGTAAAGCAGCAATAATAATATAATTGCAAGCAGAAGAACCACATTGAGAATAATTGAAATATTCATTTAATGAAGGTGTATGAGAGGTGCAGCTATAGATGTGATGCTTAGTGAGATTGAATCTTGAAAGCAGTGTTGTTGCAGCTATGGCATGAGGATTTTACGAGAGAAAAATGGGCTGAACTGCGGCTCGATGAAATCATAGACACATTACATTTCTCCAATGGATGAAACTAGGAACTGTTAAGGTTGAGGACCTAAACAATAAATTCCTAGTTGCAGACAATAACAAGGGCATCTACTTATTGATATTCTCCTGAGAATCCTAAGATTCTGATTTACATATGTTGTTTAACTCCATGTTTTCGATGTTTCCTGCAGTCAGCGCAAACCAAGTGATGATTTGTGTGCGTATGAAGTTTATGATCACTTAGGACCTATCAAGTAAATTGGAATGTTGTATATGACCAAGGCCTTGAAAAAAGGTGATTCTTCTTGTAACTCACAAACTCAGGACGGCCAACATTGTCCCTAGTGTGAGGCAAATTTTGAGCTGGTGCAAATTAACGTGAGAGCTAGGCAAATTTCTATATATGGGGGATCATGTATATTGATAGTACGTATCATCATATTAGCTTCAAAAAATTGGAACTATGCTACTGAAAAACGCGTTGTAGTTACAATTGACCACAATTGGCACACATGATATATAATGTCAGAAGTCTCTTGAGAGAAAAGATAATAATATTATGGCGTTACATAAATTTAAATGATAGCCATGTATGATAATTATATTCATTGTGAGTGCAATTGCCAGAAATGCTAGCCATGTACTAATATTTAGTATTTGATTATTTTTGGATATAATTCTACGCTAACCCCACTGATGAAAAGTAAACCCAAATTATTTAGTGCGTTTTTGGAAAATTTTATTGGATAATGATCAATAATAAAATAATGCGGTGATAACACCCTCTAGGAAAATGGAGCATTATTATTAGTGGAACATTAAACTAAACTTGATTTATTATTTATTTAATATATTTTGAAATTTATAGTTTTTTTTTTCTATGCATATATTTTACATTTAATATCTTATAATTTTTAAGAATTGTATTTTTCAAAGTATGTCTATATTGAACCAAGATATGTCCTACTCCTATACATCTATAAATATCCATGCATCTAGTCTATGTTGCAAACAAGCCAAGAAATCCAAATCAAGTGATTTTTTTTTAATAAAAAAATGAGTATTTTTCCACCTCTTTCTATGTCCCTTATTTCCTTCACATTCTACATGTATAAGTTGTAATATTATGTACTATTAGTTCAATAATATTTATACAGTCGGCCAATTAGAAATATTCTTATTTATGATTTTTAAATAGTTTTTATAAAAGTCAATATACTAATTATATATAACAATATTTATGTGATTAGGTAATAATGTAAAAATTACTAGTGCATTCTAATTGATATATTAAAAAATAATTTTTATTATAAATTATAATTATAATATAATATATTAAAAATATGTATTATTATAAACTTTAGTTATATAAAAATAAATATTTATCTTGTAAGTAAAATATTAGTTAAAAATAAATATTGATTTCTTAATGTTTGATCACATTTTAATAAATTCTTTATAATATTTGTTCCTTATTATTTTAATTATTATATATTTAAAAATATTTATTAAACATTAGTACTATATTTATTTAGTAATTAATGACTAATAAATGAAAACCTAGCGAAACCATGACAACATTGCCAATTAATTGTCAAGCAAGGAAAGCAAGCAAAGCAAAAAGCGATGTACGTAGATAAGATCAAACGAAAAAGGGATCACCCACTCACGATTTGCACGTTAATATATATTGTTAAGTGCCAATCCGGATATCCGTTTTAAATAATAGCCGAAAATTGAAAAGTGTTGGTTGGTTTCTTCCCCAGCCATTGGTGTAAACGATTAATAACAATAAAATGAAATGAAGTCTTATAAAAAGAAATAAAAAAATTATTGATTATGTCTTATAAATAGGAAGAAAGATAATAATATTTATTGAAAATTTATCAAAATATAACTTAACTATCTAATCATGATAAGGAATAATATTCAAAATATTGTACTAGTTAGTATGAGTTATATATATGTGTTGCATCTTGCATGCATGCAGAATGGTGGACTAAGTTGGCAAGTGCCCACTGGACGCAGAGATGGAAGCGTTTCAATTGGAACAGAAAGCCTTAACCTTGTTCAAGAGGCTTTGTTCATAAATACTTATGGCCACGGCTCCCTTCAAAGTCCAATTCGGAAAGTCTATGATCAATATGAGCAACATTGGTGTCAACAAGACCACCGGTTCTCTGGATGAAATTCTCAATAAATGTTCAGCTATTGATTAATTATTTAATTATTATAGTGAATTGCACACTCTTCTGCGATCGAGGTGCATGCCAAGATTAAACTTCTATACACCTCCTGAATTTATGTCAGCAAAGTATAAAGTATGAAGTGTTCATTCTTTACTTTATAAGTGGATAAACCAATAAAGATATTGGAGACAATGAAATAAAAACAAGAAATAAAAATCATTTAAGATCTGTTCATCGCAGAATTTGATTATGACCGCAGAAAAGCTAGTGAAATGAATGAAATGAAATTATTATATTTTTTACTTTTTGTTAGCTACTTACTAGTATCCATCATTTTTTCTAAACAAAAATCCCTAGTCTCTCCAAATGTAATGGGTAGTAATTTATTCTCCGTCTCTAATTATATTTTTTTAATTAATTCATATTCTTTAAAAATAATAATTAATTTAGTTAATCACATTAAAATTTTCAATTATTTATACTATCATTTTAAATTTACTTTTTCTTATCTCTTTATCCACTTAAAACATCTACAATACATGATTTTTTAAATGAGTTGTTTATCTTAAATTTGTGAGTTATATAATGTCACTTAAATTTAAAAACTTTATATAAAATTTACTTCTATGCTAAAATTGTTTGAGTAAGTGCTTAATTTGAATCATATTAAATTTGTAATTGAAAAATGATTCATTGGTAAAAATAAATTAAGCAACAATTATTTATATAAAAAAATGACTTAAACAATGCGTCAAATAATCTATCCAATGGCAAAAACTTGTTTCATGAAACACCTGTATTGAAATGCTGTTAGTTGTTTCATTAATGTTTGAAGTGAGAATAATTAAGAAAAAATATATAAGAAAAAGAATAATTAATATATCTAGAAATTAGAAGAGAATCTTATAAAAAAAACTAATAAATTTCTAAAAATAAACACAAATAAATTTCTAAAAATGATCTTAGGGAGGAAAACAAAGTCGTAAATACGATTTCTGATGTTCTTATTAACTTAGGTGTTTTTTAGTTAAAAGTACTATTTGGTAATTTAATTTCGTATGATTTTTGTTGTGGTGAAGCGGAAGCCAATGATCATCAGTGCTCCAGAAAATATACACGGGCTTGGATTTAAAGCAATTATATTAGGATGCTATAACTAAGTATGTATTACTAAATTGATTAAATATGGTGCGTTGCCGTCGAATAAAATATACGAGTTGCTTTAAATTTCTTAATACCTTTATTTGAATTTTATGGATAAAAAAACATATTGAACTACTTTATACACATGAAAAAACAGCGAAGATTTCTTTACTTGTGTCCACACTTATATCTTATTGTTTTAACGCAGTAAAAAAATCTTATTGCTTTAATGGCTTCTTATATAAAAACACACACAAGGATATACTCATATAAATTAAGAAGAAAAAAAGAATTATATATATATATATATATATATATATAATAAATTTGAATACAAAACATAAAATCATAAATCTATGTAAACATGTATGACTTGTATAAAATCTATCTTTGTTTTAAATTATTTTGAGGAAATTCATATATCTATGTAAACATGTATGACTAGTAGCTAAGAATTTCAAACGGTAAACAATTTTGTTGACATCTTGAAAATATTTGAATAAATTAGAAATGGAAGAAATAAACGCGTTAATTGGAAGTAATTATAATACCGTAATAATTTTAATTAGATGGTGGTTCTTGTGGTATAAAGAGAATGAACTTATTGACAAATACCTATGATAGATATACCTATGTGTACGTAGTAATTCTAAAGATTGCAACATAGGGGATTGATGATACTTATATGTGATAATAAAGGCTAGGAAATCTTTCTAGCATTGTTACTATGTAATATGTAAAGAAGTCTTTCAAAACTTAAGATGAGTACGTAAGCTTTAATTTTTTTTTTATTATGTTTATATAAAACATATGAAACATCATGTAAATTGTATAGATCCATTTTTGTACATATACTATTGTTCGCTGACATAGTCTTCTGCATGTGTTATCTACTTGATTTGAAAGCAATTTTAATAAAAGAAATAAAATTATTAACATTTAATATTTATCGATAAAAAAATAGGATATAAAACTATTTTTTTATTTTAATTTCAAAAATTCAAAAGACTAGATGAGGATAAATTTTAATCTTAGAAAGTTTTTAGCTAGGTTTGGTCAACATTAATAAATCAATGATTTTGACATATTTTTAATTGCTTATAAAATATTATTAATAATATACGCAGTTATTGTGACGGTTAAAAAAGTTTTCAAAATTAAAATTATTGAAATTTTATTTAAGATCAATTTTATTATACTGTAAATTGAATAAATTGGTTATATATATTAAAATTGCTTAATTATAATACCCATCAATAATTTTACAACTCAGATATTTATTTTAAAAAGAAATATGAATTATACTATTAGAATATTGTACGTATACATATAGAAATTTTGCCTGGAATTCTAAAAATTCTGTTGAAAACGCGTGCACCACCGAAAGCAAAGCGCAGTTTTTCAAAAAGCGCACAGTAACACGCATTATTTTATTATTTTGTTACTGTGCATACGCGTTTTGTAACTCCTATATAAAGGAGCGCTTGGCATTCGTTTTATGTATCCCACACTTGAGAATTACCAAGTGTTCTTCAATAACTAGAGTGAGTGAGAGTGTATTCTCCTAGTATAAGAGAGAGTGGTAAATTTGTACTCTCCTTATTTTAGAGAGAGGTGTGAAAATTTCTTCCACTTAGTGAAAATTCTTCTGGTCTTGCCCGTGGTTTTTCCCAAATTGGGTTTTCCACGTAAATTTTGTGTGTCCATTTCTCCTTTTCTCATCTCTTATTTTAGCTGTGTGTGTTATCACTTCGTCACTCTGGTACCTAACAAATTCTAATCACGGATCAATGCAATGGGATTATGGAATTAATGAATTAAAGCAATGCAGGTGATGATGCAGAAGTTCTCAAGGTGCTGGCCACATAACGATTTGGAATGGGCCTCTTGCTGACGTATACCTGCGTTAGTTTTTTGGGTTGTTTCTTAACTTCCATTGTTTACCGCTTCAAAAAAATATTTTAGTCTTCTTACTTCAGTTAATTGGATTGACAGGTATATATCTCGAATCAGAATGAATCTTTCCACGCTAGCTTAACAATCATAAATGCAATCATAGCTGCTCATATTGACAGGGAATTGGACTAATTAAAGTCTGTTGCTTAATTTGATATATATGGAAATTCATATGCACTATGAACCATAAATATTAATCTAAAGTGGGACAGATGCATCTTCAAATATTTATAAAGATTAAAATAAACAAAACTGAAAATATAATATAATAAATATTATTATTATTGTGAGAGCTAAAACATTTAGCTCGATCTCCTCATGTTTTTTGAAACTACTTACTAATGTATAAGTATTATGGTTGTGATAAACAGAGTGGAAAGGAGCATTAAAATAAAAGGAGTATTAATCACTTGGCAACAGAAAATTAATATTGATCTAAATGAATAAGTGAAACAGAGCTGATATTTAGACACCTATATCACACCCGTGTACAGAAATACGAGGTCTGATATTGAATGACCTTAGCTCTGGTGATAAGTATATGTTGCTTATGAGTGTTATACATTACTCTATCTGCTAAAACTACATGAATGAGGACTTGTTCAAGACTTATGAAAACAACAAATTAATTGCATGCATATTGGTTGCTACTCATTCTCATACAATAGTAATTAATGAGCCTATTAATACCTATACTTTTGCTTATAGTAAAATGGGTGGTGGTAATTTGTTGAACAAAGGAAGGCACAGATCGAGAATATTTGCCCTGCTGTTGTGGCTATCTTTAATATCTGATATCCTTGCCCTTGCTGCTAGCTCGTGATCGTGATGCCGTTGTTTTGGGAATTAACCCGTGCTTTGCCTGCTCCTAATGATACCATTGCAATCTAGAAGCACAAGTTTTCTCTTCTTGGTCTCAACATCCGACACCTCGTGGTTCGATCTTGACGGTAACTATACACTTTTTAATAATTCAAATTTTGTAAATTTATATATATTGCACAATTTGACGTATGAGTAATTTAATAAAGTTGGACTTCATCATATATATGGCTATTATGCACCACAACTTAATAATTAAGATTGATGTGATTAATTTATTTGTACCCATATATATATATATAGGCGGGCACACGACTGATAGAACAGCTTGGCAATTCTTCGCAGACAGAATATACAGTTCGATCGACCCTTCATTTGTTCCATTTATGCGACAAATTTAAACGGAATAAGGAAGCGAGTGGCACTAGACCCTGTAGCCAATTGTATTACTACGTTAATTAACCTGTTTGTTGCTTTGGAATGATGCTTCCACAAGGATCATTGTTAAGAAATATTTAGGCACATATCGCTTCAACCGTCTGATTTGGTAAATCCATGGTCAAGATCACCAACATCTCATGACGGCCACGTACTAAGGGTGAACTTCGAAGGACGACATTTCCGCTGTTATTAGTTATCACATATGTACTCAGCTTAGTATAAGAGAGATACATAAATATTGCTAGTGGTACGTACGTAGTATTAAGTTTATAGGTTTGCATTTGTATTAAATACATATCAAAACATGCCATTATAATATATTCTTTTAAGTAATATATAAGGTTAAGAGATCTAGTTAAATTGATTGTGTAAGAATAGGTGAGTTATTATAAATTTTTTGAGATTATTTTTTATTTATATGGATAAAAATAATTATATAAGACTTAAAAGAAATAAGATCTAATTAAAAATTAAAACTAATTAACAACAGTTGTAGATATATTTGGACATAATTACGGAAGGAATTAATATTCTACAACGTGAAAAATTAAGGTTAAAATATTTATTCGCATTTACAGTGTCACAGTATCTTCATCAGCATGATTATTACTTCTAAAAAGAGAATACTTCAGAAAGAAAATAATTTCCACGACCAAAATATATTTAAGGCGTGAATTAAGGATTAGTTTTAAAGATGTTAACGTGTCGTATATATATCATGGATGAAAGACCGATGAAAAGGGATAACTTACTATTTGTCAAATATGACCAACCTGTTACCCCTACCTAATTAGTAATAATTACAAGGAGAAAATCCCTAGTCGTTCATACATCTGCAATTTAATTTCACGTGCATGTATCATGTAATGATGCATATGGAGATATAACATCGCATAATTATTTCCACAATAATTGCCGTTCCTGATATGATATAAAATTATTTGTGTATGTTTTCTTAATATCCTATTTTATGTACCACGAAAAAAACTATACTTTAAAGTTTAAAGATAACTATTTTACTATTAAAGATGAAAACTTAATTTTCGAGAACTTATTACTTATCAAGTCTATCAATTAAATAAATTATTACATCAATACTTGTAAAAGCTTTTTTAATTGTTGAAATTAATAATTAAAGAATTGATAAATAATTTTTATTAGAAATATCATATTTAATTATTATCAATATACATTAGTTACTGTAATTTTTAATAAAAAATTATTTTATTAATTTTTTAAGCATTGTCTTGTTGGTTAGCCAAACTATAGCCACAGAGAATAAAGTATAATAACAAATGT
>PYAF01004126.1:3753611-3771664 GCA_007407185.1 Glycine tomentella | reverse complement strand
CAAAATGAAACTAACTAAAATCACAATAGTTTTAAAATATGGTTTATTTAATACACAGAATCAACATCTTTAACTTAATATGATGGTTCAAGATTCAAATTTTAATATTCAATTAAAATTTAAATTGTGTAAAGTATATGTATCAACTTTATTGATTATTTTTTATTGACTTTTATTTTTGGGTGGTCTCTTTTTTGGAGAATTTTTTATCCACAAAACTCAAAACTCAAATATTATTTAAGAAGTTTGAGTTGAGTTTTACTTAGATTAATGATATGTTGATTTAAATTAGGTTAATTAAATTTAAAGTAAAAAAAACATTTCAGAGAGAGAATAAATAAGTAGGTTATAAATAATTCTTAAAAGAAAAAAGTCTTGGGCATTAATGAAAAGGAAAATGACTCTAAATTTTTTTTTTATACTGAATAAAGACATCCCCCTCCCCTAAATTATAGGTGAAAATGTTCTACTTTCAAAATTTTAATTTAAAAGTATTCTCAAAGGACCCAGTCCATGTTCTTTTAATTTGTTGGATCCACTAACATTGTTAAGAAACTTAAAATATTATTAATCAAATATGCATTTTTAATTAATTTTTAAATCATTATTTTATAATAAAAATATATTATTATATTCCAAATGCTTACATCATAAACATATTTTTTTTAAGAAATCATAAACATATTTTTAATGTGACAATATTCATAACTAATTAATCATTCTGTCTTAGGTTTTACTTTTTGAGACTACCCACTTCAATCCAACTAATATATATGAATCATAATCTAATCATCTCGATCACTTAAAGAAATAAAGCTAGCGCTCTCTTAGTACTTTTCTTCTTCTTCACAATATTCAAACCGGCAATGTTATTTAAAGAGAAAGAAAGCCCTTACGTCTTACATCAATAGAATTGATCATAATTGATTTATTTTCAAATTCTAGATCTAATTTTAACCAAAAGAAAATTCTATATCTTCCATTCAAACAATAAATTCGGAATTAAATTTTATGAAACATAATTCCTAAAAAGCATAATATTTATGATAATGAATATTCATATTTAATTGTGATAAACTAAATTAAAATATTAATATATAATTTCAACCTCATCACAATCGAAAAATGTGATCCACAAAAATAAAAGATAAATATTTTTTAAAAAAGAAAGCAAAGAAAGTGCGGTAGGCCAGAAACATGACTCACGTTGAGATTCGTTCCCACCCAAAAAGAGAGATATCTCAAATGGAAAAACTTATGATGTGTTTGGGTTAGAACATTTAATGGATCGATGAAAATTAAAAAAAATTAAAATAAAATTGATTACTCTATAAAAATAAAATTTATTTCCAAATTATTTTTTATCTTCTCTTCCAAAAGCACACCCTTAATTAGTAATTTACTCAAGGTGGAGACTGGAGAAGTTCTTTGGTACTGTTCGCGGCAGCATCCAACTTCGTCGCCTACGAAAGCGACAAGCCAAGCGCAATAGCATTTCTTAGAAAGATTCCACCACTTATTGCAAGTGGAAGTGGATAATGAAAAAGAAAACACCACCCTTTGACAAAATGCACCCATTACGCGTAATCATTTGCATTATCATTGCATCCCAGTAGACAAAAGACGTGACCCCAGCTTCATGCACCCTTATTATATATTTGCACAAGCCGATTTTGCTTACTAGTTCTCCAAAAATTGACCAAACCATCCTTATAAATACTTCTCCACATCACATTATATTCATATTCAACACAAATTAAATTATCTATTTCATATAACGTTGCATTTCACTTCACTTAGGGTGGTGCATTTGCAACTCTTTAATTTCCTTACAAAAATGGAGGAACGTAGTTTGTACTCACTAGTTTTTCTTGTGCTTGCTTTGGCTATTGTGAACAAAGTGCATGGGCAAGGGACGCGTGTAGGGTTCTATTCGAGTACATGCCCACGCGCTGAGTCCATTGTTAAGTCCACAGTTACAACCCACGTTAATTCTGATAGTAGTTTGGCTGCTGGGTTGCTTCGGATGCACTTCCATGATTGCTTTGTGCAAGGTTGTGACGCTTCTGTTCTCATTGCCGGTTCTGGCACTGAGAGAACGGCATTTGCAAACCTTGGTTTACGAGGATTTGAGGTTATTGATGATGCAAAGAAACAGCTCGAGGCTGCATGCCCCGGTGTTGTGTCTTGCGCTGATATCCTTGCTCTTGCTGCTCGTGATTCCGTTGTTCTGGTAATTAATCAACACTCAAATTATATCCATTTTGAATTTATATATGTACTACAAATAATTAACATTGATATCATAATATATATGTCTATGCATGTTAGCAAATTAAGTGCTAGAGATTTTTTATTAATTTTTTGAATCAATAGCCAAGTTGATGAGTTCAATATATATATTTGTATGCATATCGTGCTTATATAATATATATATATATATATATATATATATATATATATAAAAATGTACTTATGAGTTTATAATTAATTAAAATTTGGCATTTTTGCATGGCAGAGTGGTGGACTGAGTTATCAAGTGCTTACTGGACGCAGAGATGGACGCATATCACAGGCTTCTGACGTGAGTAACTTGCCTGCTCCTTTTGACTCTGTTGATGTTCAGAAACAAAAGTTCTCAGCAAAGGGCCTCAACACTCAGGACCTCGTCACCCTTGTTGGTAATTACACTTACACATATATAAGTTTGTTTACACACTTCAAGTCAACGATCGAATTGATCATCATTTCAAATCGAACTCATACTTTTCACATAGTATATATCACGGTTGCTTTGTGACAGCTCAGTTCTAACTATAGGTAGTGGCAAAATGTAAATAGAATGACTTCACATTAGCTTTAATATAATTGTTGACTTATTCACTTTTTAGTACACTTTCTTATATATGTAACGCACATTAGAAAAACATCTTCTTTATGTCTTATTTTTCTTCATTGTCAAGTGATATGACATTTTTTAAAAGGATACGTGTTTGAAAAAAATTGAACGATGTTTTTCAATGGATATTAAAAAAAGGTACAAACAAAAGTGCCGTGGAAAAATCAACACTCAAATTAACTTCATACGACTATATCTTTTATGAAAACAAAAGTATGAGTTTTATGAAATTAAGATACAAGTTCACAATAAAAAGTTGAATTAATGGATTTTATTTTTGTGAATTAATGTGTATATATAGGTGCACATACCATTGGTACTACAGCTTGCCAGTTCTTCAGTAACAGATTGTACAACTTCACCGCGAATGGTCCTGACCCTTCCATCGACCCTTCATTTCTTTCCCAACTACAATCACTATGCCCTCAAAACGGTGACGGTTCAAAACGAGTAGCGCTAGATACGGGTAGTCAAACCAAATTTGATTTATCTTACTATAGTAATTTGAGGAATTCGCGTGGAATTCTGCAATCTGATCAAGCACTATGGAGTGATGCTTCCACAAAGACAACTGTTCAGAGGTACTTGGGCTTAATAAGAGGGTTACTTGGATTAACATTCAACGTGGAATTTGGAAAGTCTATGGTGAAAATGGGCAACATTGAGTTGAAAACCGGTGCTGATGGTGAAATTCGCAAGATATGTTCTGCCATCAACTAGACATATAGCCACTTCAAACAATTAATAATTAAATTGCTTCTAGAAGTGGTTTTATTTGTCTCTGTTGGCATTTGCCAGTGAAGTGTATCATATACATTTTGCTTCTTTTTTGCTGGCCAGACGAAATATTTTCATCTTGAAAGTGTACAAGTTACAGAAAATGTGATAGAATTAATAAATATATATATTTCTTGTTTTCGGCTCAGTTGTGGGTTTAAATTCTGTTCAATAATATTTACAGAAAAGGCTTTTAATTAAAAAAATAACTGCAAAATACTAATTCAAACACATCAAGCCTTTATTTCATTTTTCTCATCATTTTAACAGTTTTTCCCCTGCTAATCTTCTATATAGATATTTTGGCTTTTATTGAGATGTAAGTTATCTAGCTGTAATGTGTGATGTAGATATTAAAGCTACAGAATTACACAACTTGTCCAAAGTTGGCGGTTTTCTCAACCAACATTTGCATTAATTATAACTAATATTATAGAATGAGAAATTTTCATATTGGCCAACCAAAAATATGACGAGTTTGATTTTTTCATCGTGGGACATTAAATATAAGTTGTTGATATCATTACCTGATTGATGAGAATAAGCACGAAACGGAAATAATGGATGAAAATAGACAATTGCTTAGAAGTTTCAATCTAAGACAATGTCATATGTGTACTATGGGAAAGCAATATTAATTATTTTACGTTATTTTTATAGATATATTGAAATTATTATCACTTATCATGACTCATTATAAAACAATTTCTTATAAAATGAATTATTATTCAATTAAAAGACTCTTTTTCCTTAAAAAATTCATCTTTTGAATCATATTATTTGCTGAATTATTTTTGTATTTTTTTAAATTGTATGACCTAATTCAATTTCTATATATTTTCCTTTGTATGAATTGTATCCAATTCTAAGATTTTGCTTGTCTGACTTGTATCCAATCATATGATTTCCATTGTATGCTTGTATCCAATTATTAATAAAATATTAAAAATTGATTTTAAACAATATAAATTATTTAACTTATTTCTACTTTTTTTTGTAAAAAAAATTAAAACAATATTAATTTATTAAAATTTTGATTTTAAATAATATGAGTAAAATTCTTAATTTTTTTTACTAATTTTATAATATAAAATTTTAAAAAATTGTCCACTACTTTTAATCACATTGATTTCACCACAAATTTAGTCAAATTGCATGTTTAAACGCTTTTAATAGTATGGGAACTGATCATATCTAGGAAATGAACCCCATTTCTTAGTGTAACTATCTTATCAGTTATCAATAAAGAAATTATTGTGTTTACAATCAACTAATTTTTGGTTTAATTTACATTTAGTCAAATTATTCAACTGGCTGTGAGTTGACACTATCGAATCTTTGGGCAGGCCTATATAAATTGTAAAGGTTGCAAACAAATATATATTATTAAGAAAATTAGTTGACTTATATATATATATATATATATATATATTTAGGTAAAGAAATATTTTTAACTTAATTGTATTTTTATCAATTTTTTTGACTTATATTGTATATATTTTTCACTTAAAGTAAGTTACATCATTGATTCAGCATGATATTGTCTATTTTGATGTTCAATGATTTGTTGTTATCCTTATTAAAAGGTGTCTATCTGGGTTAAGGGAGAAGATATTTATAAATTATATCTTTAATCCTAACTGGAACTTTAGACATACCAAAATAAGTCTCATAGTCGAAGCTAAGAAAAAGAGTGGACTCCTAAATCCTCTTTCTTGCATTAATATTTTGACCTCAAACTCTTAGAACTCATTAGAATCACTTCATTCGAGAGATATTACCTGCTGTACTGTTCAATAACCGTCCTGATTTTATTCTTAACAAAGGGCACTTAATTGGTAGATTAAGGTAGGAGGATGTTTATAAATTATACTTGACATCGACTTCCAATTGCCAAATGTTACGTTCATGTAATCTCTTTTGTTTAGATTTTACTCCATCTTATTGTTGTGTTGAAATCTGGCCATTTTTTCACAAAAATATTCAGTTTAGCTTCTAAAAAATATATAATTTATTATATTTATATGTATTTTTCTTCTTTTCCTTATCTCTTTTGAGTCTACCAGGGTTCAGTGTCGATAAATTTTGTTCAGCAGAGGATTGAGCTTTCCCCCATAAAGCCCTACTTTTTGCAAGTGGTGTGCAGTGGTGTGGTGGTCACCAAAATGGGAAACTTTGACTAAACACACAGTCTCACGCGGTATCATTTGTATTTGCACAAGCTCCATCACAGTAGACCGTGCCTCGGCACAAGACAAAACCCGTGAGCCCGGTTTCATATGTAAGTGCACCCTTAGCTATATCATCATTTCAATACAATTGCATTGCATGTAGCCGGCTTTGCTTACTCTTTCTCCAAAAGTTGACTTTTGCTTTGTTGAGATACCCAAAAGTTGACTAAACCACACTTATAAATACCTCCTCCTCCTCATACTCTCTCTCACTGAGTGCCTAAACAAATATTATCCATTACATTTGCAACTGTTAATTTCCTCACAAAAATGGAGGGACAGAGTTTGTACTCACTAGTGTTTCTTGTGCTTGCTCTGGCCATTGTGAACACAGTGCATGGGCAAGGGACACGTGTAGGGTTCTATTCGAGTACATGCCCACGGGCTGAGTTCATTGTTAGGTCCACAGTTCAATCCCACGTTAGGTCTGATCCTACCGTGGCTGCTGGGTTGCTTCGGATGCATTTCCATGATTGCTTTGTGCAAGGTTGCGATGCTTCTGTTCTCATTGCCGGTGATGGAACTGAGAGAACAGCATTTGCAAACCTTGGTTTACGAGGATTTGAGGTTATTGATAATGCAAAGACACAGCTCGAGGCTGCGTGCCCCGGTGTTGTGTCTTGTGCTGATATCCTTGCTCTTGCAGCTCGTGATTCCGTTTCTCTGGTAGTACTTAAATCAAAATCCATCAATGTTTAAATTTATGTAATGTTGCAAATAATTAATCTCATAATATATATGTCTTTGTTAGCAAAGTGCAAGACATTTAGATTCACTAGTTGAATCAATTGCCAAGTTGAGGTCAATTAATTAATTAATATATTTGTATACATGTAATGAGGTTATAACTAAAATTTGGCTTATTAATTTGCATGCAGAGTGGTGGACCGAATTGGCAAGTGCCTACTGGACGCAGAGATGGACGCATATCACAGGCTTCCGATGTGAGTAACTTGCCTGCTCCTTTTGACTCTGTTGATGTTCAGAAACAAAAGTTCGCAGCAAAGGGTCTCAACACTCAAGACCTCGTCACCCTTGTCGGTAATTACTAATTATACAATCACATGCATATATAAGTTTGTTTACACATTTCAAATCAATGAATTGATCATCATTACAATTTCAATATAGTAGATATATATAAGATTGACCAAGAGTTCCTGAGTTAGAATTTCTTAGTTAATATTTTTAATTAATGAAACTAACAAATTAATATTTAATGATAAGAAAAATTCGGTGTTGCTTTGTGACAAGTGAGGTTCTAACTACGTAGTGGCAAAATGCTAATAGTATCACGATATTTAAACTGTATTGTTGACTTTCTCACGTCACTTTTCTTATATTGTCATTAGGAAACGTCTTTTTTGGGTCTTATTTTTCTCCCATTGTCAAGTGATTAATTGGATATTTTTATAGGGTGTTTTAAAAAATTAAAAGATGTTTTCCAACGGGTGTACAAAAAACTGAAAAAGTCTAATCACTCAAATTTACTCTAACTTTATCTTCTATGTACGAAAAGAAAAAATCATGTGAAACTAATGTACAAGTAATTTACCATAGAGTTGAAATAACGGATTTATTTTGGTGACTACATGTGTAGGTGGGCATACCATTGGTACTACAGCATGCCAATTCTTCAGTAACAGATTATACAACTTCACTGCAAATGGTCCTGACTCTTCCATCAACCCTTTATTTCTTTCTCAACTTAGAGCACTCTGCCCACAAAACAGTGGCGGTTCAAACCGAGTGGCTCTTGATACGGGTAGTCAAACCAGATTTGACACATCTTACTTTGCTAATTTGAGGATTGGCCGTGGAATTCTGCAGTCTGATCAAGCACTTTGGAATGATCCTTCCACAAAGTCATTTGTACAGAGGCACCTGGGCGGCTTCAAAGGCTTGCTTTTCAACGTGGAATTTGCAAAGTCTATGGTGAAGATGAGCAACATTGAGTTGAAGACCGATACTGATGGTGAAATTCGCAAGATATGCTCTGCCATTAACTAGCTAACATGTTAAAATAAATTTATACATTGCTTAGGAGAAGTGTGGTTTATTTGTCTTTGTTGAAGTGTATGATATGCATTTGTAGTTTCCAAAGTGTAAAAGATTACAGAAAATGTTATAGAATAAATAGTAACTTTTTTCTTTTTCAATGAAACTATTCTAATAATTATGGGCAAATACTCAAAAAATTCTCACTCCATATAATTTTAAACTATTCTCATTTTATCTTTATCTATGCCCTAAATTTTCTTTATTGTCAATTTCTTTCGATCTACCCTCCTTAACCTTTATATCTAAATTGAATTTTAAAAGAATTTTTAAAAGAAAAAGTTAATAGTTAACCTTATATTATAATTTATATTATTCATTATAAATCTAAAATATAATTTATATATTCAAAGACATTTATTTATTATGAAATTTAATTATAATATAACTTATATATTTGAAAATATTTGTTTGCTATAAATCTAATATTTCATTGAATTTAAAATCTTTTTCTCTCCTCTGAATTCTCTTAATATTTGTATAAAGGAAAAAATGACGACAAAGATACTCTAATTAATTCTGTCCAATTCCTTTTTAAACCCTAAGTACATTATTTTGAAACCCTCAAAATTCTTCTCTTCAATATCTTTCCCTTTAAACATATTAGATATCATGAATTCCATATATATATATATATATAGATTATTATAATTATAAAATGTAATTTTTCTGAAATATCACCGGAGGCATATACATATTAGATATGAATTCCATATAATTTCTATCTATTATTTTAGAGATTTATAATTCATTTATTTTACTGGACAGAATTTCTATGAATTACATTCATAAGAATCGAGTAATTAGTTTTTTAATAGACAAAAAGTTAAGCATATCAATAGATAGAAAGTTAAGCATTTTGGTTTTAACTTGGTTCAATCCGCAAGAGGAGGGTTTAAACTAAGCCTCAGCTATGTGGGTTAATAGTTTTTTTTGCCTGGTAGTCTTCTATAGATATTTGGGCTAATTCATTTCCTGAGCTGTAACTTAGCTAGCTATTGGTTGTAATCATTGGTGTTATATTTCCGATACATTGTTTAATTAGAAAATTGACAAGTGATAACTACAATATATATATAGCAGCTTCTGCCGTTGAATTTGTCTACAACAAAATGAAAGGTAGCTGTAATATTTACATGTATGATGTGGAGAAGCTACAGAATATATCAATATACAACTTGTCCGTAGTTATTTTTTGAAGTTTTCTCAATCAACAATATTTGCATTAATTATAACTCATATTATAGAACGAGTTATTACCATATTGGACCGCCTAATTAAATATGATGAGTTTGACCTTTTCATTGTTAGACAATGTCCTTTATCAGGTTGATGAGAATAAGTAGAAAGCCGAAATTATGGATGAAAATAGACAATTGCTTAGATGTTTCAATCTAAGACAATAATGTCATGTGCGTGTGGGAATGCAATACTAATTATTCATTCGCTGATGACGGTGATTTTCAAAAAGAGAGATGTTGACTTTTGTAGCAAACTATATCAAGCGATTTGTCAAACGGACCCGAAATCAAAATGAAGTTAAATAATTATTAGTACCTGTTAAACAACTCTTGAAATTAATAGTCCTAGTTGGATTACACTTCATATTTTTGAACTACAGACAATAGGCTAGTGCAAGTCTAGGTAACGGGAAATAATATATAACTGTAATTTTAATTTTTATAATTTTATTAAATATTATTTTAATTATTAAATTTTAATTAACAATTATAAAAAAATAATTTTGTACATAAATGATATGGAAAATAAAATAAAGATAATATATAAAATGTGATAGTCATAATATTAATGATAATTATTAGAATAATATAATTGTTTAAATTCTATTGATCAATAAAGATGGGGTGTTTAACCTCATTTTTACTTGGGATCAATTAGACAAATCCACTTATCAAGGCTAAAATCTTCTCGTTGTATTTATTCATGAATTTTTTTTAATAGAATAAATAATATAATCACAAATTAAATTAGCATGTAGAATAGATTTGTTAATTTTTTATTATAGGAAGTGAGAAAAATGTTCAAAGGGTGGGGATATAACTAAGGATACTATTGTCATTTCAGAAATTATAAAAAAAAAAGGGGTATGAACTTGGAGAAAAAAGGATGAGCATAACATGGGGCAAAGAAAGGCGTAACATATGGAGTGGGCCTAGACAGATCCAACAAAGATTGGGGTAAGAACTAAGAACCTTGTGGACTGAACTGGGCTCCATTGAAATAGTAACTAACATTCAAAGACATACAGTGAGTGTTGTACTTTTTATGGTCCAACAACACAACAGTGAACCTTGCTTGAACAAACAACAACAACAACAACAACATGGGAGGCTCCGCCCTGACTGAAACTCAAAACGTAGCATTCCTTTCCAACTTGCACTTTGCAGCCTTTTAACTTCAACTTCATTGTTTCTGTCGCCTTGCTTTGCTTTTAACGTTAACCTGCAATTGCATAAACTTTCAATAACTCAGTCCCTCACACTTCAATTACAAGCTTTGGTTTTTCACTTCACCCTTGAAACCCAATGGCAGCCTCAGCTTTCTCCAACACATTGGTTTCTCCCATTTCTCTTCCATCCAAAGCCAAAGCCATTTCCTTGCAACCCAAATTTCCACTTGTCAAATTCCCCAACACCAGATCCCATCCCTTATCGAGGAAAACGACGTCGCTCACCACGTTTTGTTCCTCCGATGCCGCCAATGCTCCTCAACATGACACCCCAATTGAAGTAAGTATGAATTTCATTTTGTTTTTCCCTTTTGATTCCTAGTCTTTTCTTTTTTGAGAAGCAATATCACGCGTTTTGCAGGGTATCCCGCATTCCCAACCGTCATGGACATCAACCAGATTCGTGACATTTTGCCTCACAGGTGCTCTCAACGTTTCTCATTTTCTAAATTGTTTTGTGAACATTGGTGAGATTCACATTCATCCTTTTTTCTTTTTGTCAGGTTTCCTTTTCTTCTGGTGGATAGAGTGATTGAATATAATCCTGGAGTTTGTGCAGTGGCCATAAAGAATGTGACAATAAATGACAACTTCTTTCCTGGACATTTTCCAGAAAGGCCAATCATGCCTGGTGTTCTAATGGTCGAGGTACTAAACTATACACTGTGCTGCCTGCTGCCTGCCCCTACCTTTGTTATATCTCTAATTATTTTGTCCTTTTCTTGTCTCTAAACATGTCATGTTAAAATGGAATCAATTTGTTACAATGTATAAGCTTGAATTTAATTGTTCAGAGGTTGTGGTATCTCGTCAATCTTTATTGCTCTACTTGGATTTATTCTCAGAATAGTAGCTCGTTTGAAACTATAAGAAGGAACAACCTTTTCTAAGCTTAATTTTGCATCTGCAAAAAGATGTATCCATTTATTTCAACTATGAAGTGTAGTGGTTGCAATTATCCTAGAGTCTTTGTGTTTGTGAAACTTGTTTTATTTGCAGCTTGAGTGGAACTTCTTAAATATAAATTTTAAATGATTCTAGGCATAATTGTATCAGGCAACAAAGTAGATTACCTTTGTTCTTACTTCTTAGGAAACCTCTCTTAAATTGATATACACCGGTGTGATTGTTCCAAGGACAATTTTCCACAATAAAAATGTACTCTGTTACAGAGCTCTGACTGTATTAACAAGTGAGAAAACATATGAATTTGACTACCCATGACCAATAAAAATAGTTAACGTAGATTCTTGTCAACATTGAATACATTCTTGCTTGCTGTATGGAGAAGTAAGTTTGACTGTTTTCTTCTACAAAATGAATCAGTGTTTTTATTATAATCTCACTCTTTTCCGTGTATGTCTCCTTACTAGTGTACTCACGTATATAGTATTGGATATGGTAAATGTAAAATTTTGACTATATTTATATATTTCTTTATCATATATTTTGGATGGATTCTAAGGTAGATCACTATCATAACTGGTCCATCATGTACCATTATTAAGATTCATCTAAGGTATACAATCTTATTATATACCCTCCACATCAGAACTTTATCCACCTGACTCTCCCTCCATCTTTGCCGCCTCTGGCGACTCCTCCACCGCCTTTGATTGCCCTGTCACCATCCACCACTGCCACAAACGCCAATGTCACCAACCAACCCTCATCCACACCCCCACTGTCACCTCACACGATGACCTCTCCACTGCCTACGAATTGGCCCTCCACCTTGGTGTCGTCTACAAATTCTTGAGCAATAAAGAAAAACACACGACCAAAACAAATTAACAAACACACGAGAGAACAAACAAACGAACAAGGGAAGGGGTGAAACAATTCCAAGTGCGTCCATCTACTTCTTACCGGAGTTGGGGGTGACCACGATGCTTCTTGGCAAGGTGTTCACTGGAAGAAGCTGGAGCGTGGGTCAGCCTAGGCCCAATGCAATGTAGCCATCGGGTGAATACTTTCTTGGTTGGACCTCTTCTTTGCTAAGGACACCAGCACACACGTCTTCAACGCCCTGTCTTTGAGATGCTCAGGAAGAGGAGGGTTGTTGTTGTTGTTGAAAGGGAATTAGGTAGTAGTTGTGACCATACATGGGCCTCGTACCCTTCAATAACAACTACTCTTCAATGATGGCCCTCGCCACCTCCTGATTCTCTTTCTAGAACGACAACTCTCTTTCTTCTAAGCCTTTTAACTTGAAGTCGTGCGTGTCGGTATCCTCAAAGAAAAAGAGGGGTTGGCCCATAAAGTACTTGCTCGATGGCAACATTTTGTTGGTCCTAGGCCCCAACCGCGCTCCCATTTCTTCCACTAGACCTCCCACCAAGATGCACCGCAGTCGCCCTCTGGCTTCGGAAAAAGGCAAATGGATGCACTCGATATTGTTTCATCACTTCCCTTGTTCGTACGTTCTCTCATGTGTTTGGTAATTTGTTTTGATAGTGTCTTTTTGTTTGTTGCTCAGGAAATGGTGGACGTCGCCAAGGTGGAGGCCGTATCTATAGGCAGTGGAGGAGCCACTTTGCGAGGCAGAGATAGGGGGGTGTGAGATTTAGAGAAGTGGGAGTGGACGAGGGTTGGTGGGGTACAAGAGGGGAATGGTGGTGGTAGGTGGTGAAGGGGTTGTCGGAGGAGGTAGAGGAGCCTTCAAAGACAGAGGGTAAAGTTTTTATGTGGAGGGTGTTTAATAAGATTGTGTACCTTAGATTAATCTAACGGCTCTTAATAATGGTGGTCCACCTTAGAATCTATCTAATATCTTATCATAAATTGAAAATGCACTAAAACAATGAATTAGTCTATTATAGGATAATAAAAAGGGCTTGAATTAGAGGACAAATATTTTTAGTCACATGGATTGTGGATAGGCATTTATGTAAGACAGTGACACATTCTCATATTAATGACTTTGTTTGGACACTCATTTTAAGCATTGAAATTAATTTTGACTCTCCTACAAAAAGAGAGTGGGACTGTGGGAGAGAGACATTTTCAGGACTTTGAAAAAGTTTTTACAAGAAGTACGCTAACAAGCTACACCTTTGGGTTTGGGAATATTTTAATAAATTTAAGTTTTAGCTTGCTAGAACTACCTTAAAAATAAATATTAGTATATTCTTTAGAAGGAGTATTTTTTCAAAGCTACAGCACCTTTGGGAGTATTTGATAAGCACCCAAGCACTTGGGAAACTCACCCTTAAAAGCTAGTTGTTATGGGAAGAGAATCAATTACTTAAATACTCCACCTAGTATCCCATATTACTCGATGTGGTACTTAAGCACCTCGTAATACCCAAGTCCCTATCAGTATTTTAACAATGCTATGGTATAGCTTGCTAAGACATTCCTTCTAAAAAAACAAGAGTATATTAACAAATCCTATATATGTGTGTATTGGAAATATACAAGGTTGTAGGTCTTGGCATCTACTTGAGTTCCCATACTTTTGCAGGTCTGTGTTTCATAAAATGAATGACATATACTAATTAATTAATTTTCAAATTAAGTTTCTTGAAACCAATGTAAAATTTGAAGATTGAAATTTGAGGTTCACAAGTACTTGTGACTAACTTCGTATTCATATATATCACCCTTGATTTAGGATATGATATTTATGTAGGTAACGTTCATTCTTTGTGTGTCAATTTTCTTTCATCTCTCATTTATGGCATCTTGGTTTATACTCATAGGAAATGAAATTTAATGGGTTGAGTGCATTATACTCAAATGACAGGTTGACCGTCTACTGTCTAGTTTAGATTTGTTTACCTTTTACCATTTTAAATGAGATAAGAACATCAGCAAGAGTCCAATATCTAGTCTCTGAAACTGGTTTTTGTACCTTCATATTGATTGGACCATCATACAATAATAACTTACGACTACTTGTTAGATGGTAAAGTTTATTTATATTTAATGAATTTTCTTAGGCTCCAACTTCTGAAAGACTTTGAGATGAACAACTAGTCTTGTATGATTTCTGTTGCAATAATCTGCTTTAAATGTGGACATGAACATGAGGTCTTTTGCTGCAGGCAATGGCACAAGTAGGTGGTTTGGTCATGTTGCAACCTGAAGTGGGAGGTTCTCGTGAAAACTTCTTCTTTGCTGGAATAGACAAAGTGCGGTTTCGTAAGCCTGTGATAGCAGGGGACACCTTAGTTATGAGAATGACACTTACTAAGCTGCAAAAGCGATTTGGAATAGCAAAGATGGAAGGGAAGGCATATGTTGGAGGTGAAGTTGTGTGTGAGGGTGAATTTTTGATGGCGATGGGGAGTGAATAAGTAGCACATTCCTTCCAACTGGAATAGAGTTGATTTTCTTGCATCTTTTAATTTAATGCTTCTGCCTTTTAATGCAGAACATCGTGAACATTTAATTTAATGTATGCATTTTCAATGAAATTTATCTGAACATTCTGTTCTATTTCTATATGGCTTCGCTTTGGCTATTTAGTGCGAAAATAATCTTTGATGGATGAAAACTTGGCATTTGACCTTGTGTGGTTGTATTCCCATCTGTTTCAAAGTATTTGTTTATGGCAATCCAATCCATGTAGACATTTTTTTACCCTATTGAGTATGACAAAGATTCTTAAAACTCTACTGGAATTGGCACACATATAGTAATATTTTTCAAGTCTCCCAATATTAGATCATAGAATTTGAATTTGTCATTAAGTAACACACGGGACAAACAAAGGTTGATTTGCAACTTTCTAGCCTCTCAATTCAATTATCTACATGAAATGTTTAGTTTACAAGCCAAGAGCACCAAGGGGGGTCTTCCCTTGTCCAGCCTCAAAGTAGAAAATCAGCATGGCCAACATAGCAATCCTGGCATGCTTAATCTCAGCCAATTTCAATCTTTCCAGCTTCTCTGTATCCGGAATGTAAACTCCATCCTTGATAGTGCCAGCAAAGCTCAAAGGGTCAAAGAATTTGCCTCCTGGGTAGCCTTGCTCACCAGTGGCATTGGCAAAGTTCTCAGCTGTTTTTGACCATGGAGTGGCCCATTCCACTGACTGTGAGTCTGGGTTGAAGAAGTCCACCCATCTCTTGCTCTCAACCCACCCCATGAGGATCAACTGGGTTCCCAGAAGAGTACCAAAGGAGAAAGGAGCAATTGCATTTGGGTCAGCTCCAGCCTCAAACCATGGCACTCCACTCCATGCCTGCCCCACAAAGATTCCTAGAACTGCAGCCATTGCCCACCTCCCATGAATGAGCTCAGCTTCTCTGTACCATTTGAGGAATGCTGGGTCCTTCCCAAGGCCTAGTGGGTCAAAACCATAGTCACCTGGTAGCCTGCAATTGAAACATAATAAATCAAGTTCTGAAGAGAAACTCAGAGGGAAAAGTGAGTAAAATTGTCTTCAGTTTTCAAAATATACAGACTACACCAAGTTCATGCCTCACCATTTAACATCATTTCAAATGACTCACACCCTTAAGTTAGGACCACATTCAACACCAATACAGATGACTCACACCCTTAAGCTCAGACCACAAAACATTTAATTTTAGAAACAATTTTCAGAATATGAAAAATGGATTGCTGAATAGGCATGGACTTATTATAGAAAACACATTTTGAAACCAAAAAGTGGGAAGGAATTTGGGTGGACTCACGATCCATCAAGCCATTCTGGGTCGACAAGATTGCCACCACCTCTAACACCAGGGAGCCATGACTTCTTTGGTGCAGCAGCAGCTATCACAATGAGTCTTCTAGGATTAACAGTAACAGCAGCACCAACTTTGCCTCCAATAGCAGTGGCCAGAAGGGTTTGGCTCCTGTTTCCTCCACTCAAGAAGGAAGATCCCAACCCATTTAATACAGCACCAGATGTTGCAGCTGCCATCTCTCTATCAAGTTCTCTGGAGAGACAGTGAGAAAAATATTAGAGGCTGCTTTTGAGGTTCACTTTGCAAATGCACCACTTGGAGAGATTTTATGTGTGAGTGGATGTGAAGTGAAGTGGGAGAAAATCTAAGGGACTCTCACAGAAGGCCAAGTAGGACAATGAAATCTGTAGAAGAAATCTGAAGCTATCGTGGATAGATTTCGGACCAATAGGAACTAGATGTCCATCCTCATCCCATGTTGCTTCCTGCCACGTGGACAACTCAACCACCGATTCCACTCCACTTACTTACGTTGTTCTTTGATTCTATCTTTTCCTGTTGTCCATTTTTAGTTCCTTAGGAAGATAATTTGCAAGAGGAGAAGCACATCCCAACAAAACCATGTTAATTAATGAAGCTAGACTATGTGGATAAGCATAGACGAGCTTCTTCACCTCACAAAATACTGCATGGTATCTTCGTTTATTCAAATTTCACGGGCAATATCTAACAGCCACCAAAGAAGTGAATATAATTTATAAGAAAATATAAGAACTAAGAATAAAGAGAAGTTTTAAGTAACAACCTGGGATATTTTGATTGAAAGAGTTATTACAAGGAAGATGAATGATACATATTACACTCCTTCTAACACATTTTCTATTAAATATTACAAGTTACAAAACCATGTGTGTATTTATTAAAATTTTGTATCTTTTAATAAATTTCAGTTAATAATATAAAAAATATTTAAAAGAATGTGTTAATTAATAAATTGCTAATGTTTCTCTTGCAAGGAATATCAACTAGATTTGTACTCAGTTCATGATAAGAGGAAATATATCCAACTTTTTCGAAATAACCCAGCTAAACCAAACCGACGCAATATTAATGATCTCTTCCTCTCAATAAACCCAAACCCGTTCATATAAGCTTTCAACCAATGCACCGTGCCTCTCACTCTAACAAGGACAAAACCCTAGCATCCTGTCTCATTCTCAACAACAACCACACGCTAATTCTTCACTCTTCTATTCTCTCAAATTTTTACCCACTTAGAAACCATGAAACAACTACCCTTTGAGCCACCATGAGCAGTTAAAAAGAGGTGGAGGCCTGGCCAGTTTCTTTCCCTTTACATAGTAAAAACGATTTTATATATTCAAGTTTTGTGTATGATTTTTTTTTAAATAACTAATTTTATTACTATCTAAATGTTTCATTTTGAATATCAAAAATTATATTTCTACTCCTATTTTTTCTTTGTATATTTAATGTTTATTGAATATATTTTTTAAGAAACGAGATATTGCTTATAACATAAAAATTAAAATAATAATAATACATAAATTTATGCTAACAAAAAATAATGGTGTAAAAAGTTCACTTCCTTTAAGTGATTCTTTAATTAAATATAAAAATATTTTTATATTATTTATTTTCGCTTTCTCTTTCATGCATCTAAATAAGTAGCGGGGAATACTTATATATATTTTTTATTTCTATATCCATACATATTATATATCTTTCTTAATCTACTTTTCTTTTACATGCATTATTTCTATTTATTTCACTCTTATTTCCTTTCTCAATATTTCATCTCAATTTTACGTAATTTTCTTAATATTAATACACATTAATTAATAATAAAACACGGGTTTAATTAATTTTTTCCTCTAATTTATTTTTAGGTTCAATATTTAATCATTTTATTATTTGAATATTTTATTAGGTCTATTTTCTTAAAAGAGATT
>PYAF01004126.1:3730045-3743111 GCA_007407185.1 Glycine tomentella | reverse complement strand
TAATAAATAAATAAAAATCCCCACAATGTTAAAACATATAAATAAATTTGTATTAATTATTTTTCAAACAAATAAAGATACAAAAATATAAAATATTTATATGTCATAAAAAATTGATTTATTAAATTTACTAGTTAGGGAATATTTATACAATAATGTTAAAATATCAACATAATATTTTCATTGTAAAAAAAATAAAAAAATACTGCATCAAACAAGTACTAATATGCCAAGAAAATAAAATGAGTATCACATATTAAATTATAGAATTTACAATAAACACTTTGTATTTATGTGTCCCAAATTGTAACTCAAACTTAAAGAAACGTAGTTTTTACATAGAAAAATTACAGGTTTCACTAAATTAACTTTTGTTTGGATTTATGAGATTGAATTATTTTAGTTTATTGCTTTTTGTTTGGTCTCATGGGATTGAAGTATTTTACATTTAAAATTTTATTTCTAAATTGAAATATTGTCTTTATTAGTATAATTGTGTGGAATATTAGAATAATTTTAATTTTGACCTTCAAACTATTTTTTAAAGAAATAAATAAAATTGTTAGCTAAAGTGTATTTTGAATTCCTTTTATGGTAAGTATCAATTGGAGTGTCAACCTAGTTAGAATTTTAATAGATATTGTGATGTAGCGTAACAAAGTTAGACTAATTAAAAAGCAACCAAGGATTATACCTATTTCATGGAAGACCAAGTTAGGGGAAGATTTGAGCGTGGAAAACAATTTTTCCAAGGCTAAATGCAAATGAAGTCATGATTTCCTAAAAAATAAGAGAAGTAGATAATGAAACTTAACAACTGTCTTTTTTGTATGAAGTATATGAAGCAAACAGGGATCAAAATATGGGACAATGTTCAAGGCAATTTTCATAAGACTACCCATGATGGAAGTATGTTTCCAAAACTTTCAAACATGGGTAGTAATCAAAAAATGACTTATGCTCGTAATTGCTTAAAAAATATTATAAATAGTAGAAAACTTGATGTAGATCAAGTCTTTAACCAAAACAATTAAAATGATATTTTCTAGTAATTTATCTTTTATTTATAACTTTCTTTATCTCTTTCCTTTTAAGTTTTTGATCATTTATAACTTTCCTTAGTGTAATTTTCATAGGAATAACATAATATCGAAACTTCAGTTCAACAAGTATTAGAAAGTTCTTTGGAGCGGATTAGAAATCCAATTAAGAAATATAATTCATTCTTTTAATCAATCGCCTAAAGATAATTACTGATAGAAAATTAATCGATACAACTACTGATGAATTGACTAATTTTCACACCAACAAATAAGTACCTATGCGAGTACGGGGAATGCATGGAGTGGATATTTATTCAGCGAGGTGGGTAGTGAGGAGATACTACCAGTATCCACCTCACCTTACTGACATCCTTACATTAGGTTGACTTAGCATTTAGGTCAAGGATGAGGTAATTTGTTATATATATACCAATTATGCCTTAAGTCAAATCTAGAATAAGTTAATAGTATAAAAATCTTTACAATGATAATACAAGCAAATTAAACTTATTTATTTTATTATAAGAGTAAAATAGTGAATGTATTGTCATTTAATCATAAATTGTAAATTATGATAAATTTGTCAAATTTTATAATAATATTTTAAATTCACATTATTGATGATTTTTAACTGGCCAACAGTTTAAAAATTTCTACATTAGAAATACATAAAAATTAAACTCATTGTATATATGAATTTAATTAAATACACTAACAAATTATTATTTTTATAATAATTAATTCAAAAGTTATATTTAAAATATTTTTTAGTTATATACTAATATAATTTTTATTCTAACAATGTATAGAAAATAAATTCTATTTATATAATGTATTGTTTGTTTATCATGCTTTATATAATATTTTTCTATTTCTTTCTATTTCATTTTCCACATTTTTTCTTATATCTTATTACTGTATATTTTGTTATAAAAATATAAAATTGTTGCCATTTTATTAACTCAAATTAAGTTAGCCGGAAATAACCGAGCTAATTAAGATGCTCCGAATTTGACACTGTCAAGTGTTAACCCTTGCATGAACGTGTTAATTTGATGACTTTTCACCTCAGAACTTAGAAGTCTAAAAAAAACCGAAAGTGACTGGAATGGAAATTGGGAAACAACCTCACACGTTCACATCGATACTAAGATTTCTAAATCTGTCATATGTCATGCGTGGTGGGTGATGAGGGAAACTTACAACAGTCGGACACGTATACATTATGCATTTGAACCTGAAGAGTGAAAATACTTTCTTTTCTTTTAACTATGGTTACTTTTGAGTTAAAAGTGAAAGTCTAATTAATTCTTTTTTGTTAGCATAGAAAAAGAGAAGAATAAAAGAGAATTGTGTAAAAGTGTATTGTGCATATGTTTAGTTATGTAAAATTGTGTAGATATTTTTGAATTATAATGTGAATTTTATGTCTTTTATTTCTTACTCATTAAATAATTTTAATTAAAATATTTTCTTTTTATTTCATTTTAATTTTTGTTACAATCAAATACATACTAATTTCTTTAAGTTACTAATATTTATATAAGAGATTATTATCTTTCGATATATTTTTTCCATACTCATGAATTTATTATCAAATTATGAGACAGATTGTAGAAACATAAAAATTACAAAAGTAAATTTTATCTCATTCAATAAAATCTTCTCAATCAATAACATCAGAAAATCCAATCCTATCAAAATAGGGTTATCAAACTCGATCTAAATCTATTGGTTAGATTGGGACCTGATGGTTTAACCAGGTCAATTTTACTTTCAAATTGGTTACGTAGTTGATTTGAGTGTAGTTGATTTGAGTGTAGTTGATTTGAGTTGATCTGGTCAAACTCGGTCGAGTTGATCATCAGATCCTATTGAACTGGTTTGATTGACCAATTTAAAAAAATGAAAAAAAATTGATTTTTTTTTTTAAATTTATATTTTAGATTGTGGATGAATTTTTATTACTTAAATAATATTAGTTATATATTTATATATAATAAATATATATAATTTTAAATTAACCGAATTTCACAAATATATATATATATATATATATATATCAAAGTATCAAATGTGCTGGCGCTTGTTGGTTGCTTTTATTTTTTATTGTTTATATACACCTTAAAATAATTAATTGAAAATATTAATTACACTAATAACACGCTTTATTTTTTCTGACATAAAGGACCACCTCACACTCACACTCCTCCTCCATTACTCCACTGCAGCTTCTTCCTGTCCTGAAGATGGCAGCAAAGTGGTATCTCATTGTGTGTGTTGTAGCGATTTGGGCCGTTAATCTGGGTTCATCATCACACCATGCCCGTGCCCCAGCACCAGCACCAGCACCGTCAGTGGAGTGTTCAAACCTGGTATTGACCTTAGGGGATTGCCTCACCTTCGTTAGCAACGGCAGCACCGTCACCAAGCCACAGGGAACATGCTGCTCTTCCTTGAAAACTGTGCTCAACACTGCCCCTAACTGCCTCTGCGAGGCTTTCAACAGCAGCGCTCAGTTCGGTTTCGCCATCAATGTCACCAAGGCTGTCACGCTTCCCGCTGCTTGCAAACTCTCTACTCCTTCTGCCGCTATTTGTGGACGTGAGTTCTTTCTCTTCCCCCCATTTCGGTTTTCTCACGTTTTATTCTTCTGTTTGACTCATACGAGAGTATTTTCCTGGAAACTTTTCTTTCTTCTTCTTTTTTGACGTTCTGTTGAAGAAAAATTTCGATCCTTTCTAGATTTATGTCGGTAATGAGGCTTTTTTCATGTTTTGCAGTGTCTGCAACGCCTGCTGCTGCTCCTGGTATTTCCTAACACATTTTAATCCTTCTCGCTTCCCGTTTATGTAATGTACCATCTTTGGTTTTCTAGTTTTATGTTCAGTTTTGTACCAAATTAAAATGGTTTTGGGCTTGGTGGGGGTGTATATTTGTTTAGTCCCAAAATATTGACGGCCATATCTGATTTGTTGTTTTCTTTCTTCTGCCTGTCTAGATAATCATTTTGTGAACAGTTTTAAAATTAATTAAACATCATTATATTATATGTACTTGTGGAATGTGGACCTTACTGCATTTGCTATATGCAGAATTTCTGTTCATGAGTGCATGCACTACTGACTTACACAAAATTTTGTTTAAAGAATCGTGTCAATAATTTAAACTTGATTGTCGACATTATTCATTGTTGTCAATAATTTAGTTCTTCTTTTCTTTTCGGGGATTTAGTGTATGTTTATTTGATTGTGACAAAGAGGCATTTGATTTTCTTTATGGTACGGTGTTGGTTTTGGAGATTACAGGATATGATATTCATTTTCTTTATGAATAATGAAGTGTAGGCATCATCAAGGTAGAAGGAAAATCAAAAGCTGTTATGTTAGTCATCCTACATATATCTTCTGCGTGTCAATTAAGCATGCTTTTGATCAATCACTTGTTCTTTTCCCACATATGCTACCCGTGAGTTAATAATCTATTGAGTTGTGTGAAAGATCTTGAAGCTTCTGATCTTTGTTGTTAGGTACTCAATTTCTCGCATGATTGGTGTTTCTGATTTGAATCATTACAAATTTTGCTTGCAGGCCCCTTTCCTACATCTGCTACCCCAACTGTTGGGACTCCAGGAGGAGCTCCATCATCAACTCCCGGGAACGCAGCATCAGCATTAATCCCCTTATCAGCTGGATCCTCTATTGTTTGCCTTTTAGTAGCTCTATCTCTCGTTTCACTTTCAGAGTAGAGGGACATGACATTAGAGACTACTTTCATATCTTCTGATTTTTCCATCTTCTATGTGAGACTTAATGAAGTAGATAAAGTCATTCAGTGACTCGAATTTATTTCATGGTTGTATATTTATTAAGTTATAATATATATGTATATGAGTGAATGATTTTAGCGTTATTATTAAATGTTGGAATGATATTGATGTGTGTGATTTGATTTCTTGTTGACTAATACATGTGCCACCAGACACAAGGGAGAACATGTTTGTGGTTGAAATGTAATCTATATCCTTAAATAAAGGTTATATATATTATGCCGATGTATATATTTCTTTAGATTATTTTATCTTTTAATTAATTTAAAAAACTATCTTCAAATCAAACAGTTATTAGAAAAAATAATTCCTCAAATGCAATTATTAGAAATAATAATTTTTTTAATGTGACAGTTATTTACATCTTTTAATTTAAAACTAAAAAATAAAAGAAATTGATAGTTAATTAGCATGTAGTGCCTTTTGTTTACAACTGGTAACTTATAAAACGAAGGCGAACTCCATTTAGATACATGACCCACAAATGGTAGAAGAAGCTTCTTTCTCATATGATCTTTATTGTCACAATAAGTCCACAACTAACTCCCCGTGCTACATTATTGCTAGACGTGGACTACTGCTAGATGTGTTTCAGAGCTTTCAACTGTAAGATTTTGAAATGGATCTACTTTGGCAATTCATTTGAATAAAAAGTTAATGCTTTTTTTTTTTTTCTGTGTGAACCAATTTATACAATCTTTACAAATGGAACTGATATTTCTCTCTTTGTTTTTCACCAGATCGACAAAATTTTGAGCCTTGCAAGCCATTAAGTGATTTTATTTTTGGCACAAAATTATGACTGCTAACTTACACTCTTCAAAAGCGACCGCCATATTGTGGTCCTTTATCTAAGCCGAAAGGCATTTATTTGTTGTCCACTTTTACCACGTACGTCAGAAATGAGGATGAATGCATTGCCACTATATTTCGCAATTCTTTGCCACGAAGCAAATGCCAAATTCGGTGGGTATCTAAAAAAAATGCCAAATTCGGTGATGATATGGACCACATAATGTTTGTCTGCAACCAGGATTGGAAGATTTGGAGATCAATTTTCTATAGGGATAGGACCATGTGATTACCTATTCTTTTATCTCATCTCGTGAATGTATAAACTGAAAAGTAACAAAAACGACCATTTCTTGGAAGCATTCGAATAAAACATGGGAAGGCATCATCGACCCATAAAAGGGTGTTTTGGTCAAGCACCATTGATTGAACACACAATAAAGTAGATATATAATATAGCCAGATCTTGAAACTGAACCACTGAAGATGCCTGCTGCCTGTTTGCTGTCCTATTTCATAGTTGGTATTATCATTATTATTCTTAGCACATCAGATTACCCTACCTTACCACATTCAAACTCAATGTTAGAAGCTTTTTAAAAAAAGTTATTGTTTGATAAAGTTTTTATTATATGATAAACCCAATATTTTCAATGTATAATAAAATATATTCAATATTTTTTAATCAGTGTCCTTAAGGACACTCCTTAACAAAAACACTTAAAGTTGTAAAATAACCATTCTAATTTCTTTAAACCTAGCGATAACATAAATAAGCTCCAAATTTTGAAATAGGCACTTGCATCTAAATTAATTTCTGGCTATTTCTATTTGATCCAGGTCTTATGTGAGCAAATGCCAAGGGATTTGTAGTGGTACATGTCACCGTGTCATTGAACAAGGCATGCTACTTCTGCTAGCATACTATTTTCTTGTTACACTCTTGACTCTCTTCTTTTCCCTTTCTTTCTTCCTATTTTCGGGCTAACAAATGGTTTGCCAGTTGCAACCCATAGGAAGTCCATGTACATCTATTGGTTTTGGCCTTGAAAGGTTGGTTGTAAGGCATGAACTGTACCTTCTAAGGTAATAAATGAACAGTATAAGGAAAGCATCCTTCTTACCACCCCATAATTTTATTATGTCATTGAAGGCCAGTATATAAATTAAAAATATATAATTCATTACTTGATCATTTAGAGTTCTATTAATAAGTGTTTCAAAAACACTAGCTGAAAAAATATAAATAAAAAGTTAAATTTTATAATATTGATTTCTTTATATTTTTTTTACTTATTACTCTTACATTTTCTATATATCATTTCTCTCTTTTTATTTGTAAGGAAAAATATAAGAATATAATTAAATAATAATTAATATGCCAATATATTGTTGGTCCAAGTGAAATTGAGCTCAAATCTTTTAAATTAGTCTTAGTTTGTGCCTTGTTATCAAATGTTACGGTGACAAAAAAATTAATTAATACATGATAGAAAAGTAAAGACAAAAATAAATTCTTTCAGAATAAAATATAAAAAAGCAATGGGAGTATATTCAGGGTCCATTTGCTTAAGCTTTTAAAAATCATTTAAGAATGTATAAAAAAATATTTTTAAAATATTTTATATAAAATAAAAGCTAATCTTTGTATATTTACAATTATGCAAATATTTTTGTTTTGTTTTATAATGTAGTTAAAATTATAGCATTTTTTAGAAGTTATTTAAAGTAGCTTCTTAAAATAATTATTTTTGGTTTAACTACATTTTCTCTAGAGTGTGATGGACTCTTGACGTGTACAATTATAAATCAAATAAGCTTTTTCTGATATTTAACCCTTAGAACTTTTCTGGTGTGTGCCAAGGTCCAGGCTCTATAGTAGGAGCAGAAGTCTTGGTAGCACACTAGCAAGATCTTAACTTGGCCTAATTAATCCAGGGTAGAACTGAAGTGACATGCTTGTTTTTGGGTGTCTTAAGATGACTTGTACCTCATAGTTTGGCATCAGCCCAAACTTCCAATTGTTCTATCAGAGGACGTTAACTAATGGGAGTTAGGTTGGATCTTAATTATAGCAAAAGGATCTATGTTTTACCGACTCCAAGAAATGCCTTTTCCTATTCTCTTGATCGCCATCACAACATATATATGATATGCATTTGTGAAAAGAAAAATCATCATTAGTGTTTTAAAGACATTGATTAATAAATTTAAAGTTGAAATATTTTTTATTGGAAGATAAAAAATTGTGTTGTCTATAATTTTTTTTACTTTTCTTAAAATTTACATAATAAATATTTTTGCCTTTTACTTCTTCGGTATCTAATTATAAGATCCATTTATTTGCATTATCATTTTAAAATTATTCTTTTCTTATCTCTCTATCTACTTAGTTGTTTCTAATTGCTGTTTGGAGAGAAAATAGTTAAGGATATATAGAGAAAAAAATTAATTAATGCATCTAGAAATCAGAAAAATATCTTATACAAATGAATGAATAAATTTCTGAATTTTTTATATAATTAAAAACGAAAAGAATAATTCTTTAATCAATAATTGAAGGACACTGATTAACAAACTTCGTATGCAAAACCAAGTGTCAAAAGAACTACGACAATTAATTATAATGATGTGTTCCCACTCTAAATTATGAAGTTAGCTGGTCCAAATTGTCTTTTTCATTAATTCTATTTCCTAAAAAAGACCTGCAGAAATCCTCGCTTAATTCTTAAATAAAGCATAAGGTCATCCCTAATTAATGAGAATATATGATCAATTAATGTACTTTTTATCCAAGAAGGCAGGAACTATATGTGCCAAGAAAATTCTCAATAAGAGACAATAACGCAACCTTAACTACCTCTTTTGACCTTGGTCATCTTCAACTGCGCGTGTTACTGCCTGCATACTAACAACAAATATTCATTTCTTGCATTCTTTTTGACATTTTTTTTATACCTCTGTCACATGTGATAAAAAGTCATGTGAAATAGAGACCGAGAGGAAAAGCGAAAGGGAGATAGCTAGCTGTGTGCTAATAAAGGATGAAAAACAAGTAATGTAAAATGGTTCCTCTCATTTCTCTACGACACCACCTCGTACCTGTTAATTAGGTGTGTAAAAACTATATATACCAAATACCAATCATAAATGCAATAACTGAAATGGTGGTGACTGGCCGTTTGCTCTCCAATGGTCATGAACCACATGGGTTTAGGTAGAGTAATAAAGCAGAAAATGTATAAAAAAGATAAGGTGATTCTTTTACAAACATAGAGGATTTTTTCCCCCTTAATAAATATGATCTCTACAGGGAGAATTGGCATGGAATAAGCTTATCTTAATCTTTGGTGAACTAAATTTTTTAATAAGTCATTTATTTGAATCTAAATACAAAGTGATTAACATCCAATAAGGTGAAGTCCAAATTTGTTGAAATAATATATTAAATGATAATTTTATGCATAAATAAATTCAAAATTAAAAATATAAAACTAAATTTGAGGTGTATTTTATAGTAATATTTTTAAAAATAATATAAATATAAATATAATACAGTACTATGCTTTGTAAATTCTTATTCATTAAAAAAATCATTATTAATATATCATAATTTTCTTAAGAAAATACAGACAAATTTATTATTCCGATGTGGTACCTAGTGCCTGTTTGCTTGTGTATCCCTTACATGCATGTTTTCTACTATTCTTTTTCACGTTCAATTCAGAATTCACGTAGAAATAAAAAAAGTTGCTTCCATCAGACATGGATAATCATATCATAAATTTCAATCCAAACATGCTGTAAATAGAAAGATTTTAATTTTTATTCACGTGGTTAGCATAACATTTCAATAATAGATTCCTAGAAATGTCCGAGCACCTTGGCGCGCGCGCATATATATATATACCACACGTGAATTCTAAAAAGTAGATAGACAAAAAACAAACAATTAGATTTGGAGCAATGGATGTTGTAACCTTCAGCTCCAGCCTTAGCATTCATTTCCTTCCACTCTCAAAGAAACACCAAAGTGTAAGACATCCCCGTACGCAGTTTGCTGTTTCATGCAGAGCCACAAAACAGCTTCTTCGAGGTGTGGACGACAACTTGTACAAGGTACTGAGTTTGAGTCCAAATAGTGCAACAATGGATGACATAAAGAAAGCATACAGATCAATGGCGCTTCGGTACCACCCTGATATGTGCCATGATGATTCCAAGAAGGAGGAAACAACGAGGATGTTTGTGCAACTCAACGCAGCTTACAGGACCCTATCGAATCCGAGGCTTCGAGCAGAGTATGACTATGAATTGGGTTTGAGAAGTGAGAAGAGTGTTGTTGGTGATGAGAGTTGGAGATGTATATGGCAGGAGCAAGTGGCTGAGTTGAAGAGAAGGTCCAACATACGTATGGCCCAAAAGGAGGGTTCGTGGGGCAGTAGAATTAGAGCACAAAACATGAATTGAAATCAAATATCACAACTTCTTTTCTTCCATTCAGAAGAACAGGGGAACATGGGGGGGTGGTGAAAATCCAGAATAATCCGAACTTGTAGCACCCTCCTTTTTTTTAAACAAAATATAATTTTTGCTATATTATTTTGGTTAAATCGAGTTAGAAATTTAAAATTCTGACGGCATAGTTGTATCTGGAATGTTTCAAAAGAACTTAGAAATTTTTTTTGGGGAACTAGGACAAATAATTATTAAAATGACAATTTTATCCTTAACTGAAATAAATAAAACTAAAAATTAAAAAAATACTAAATAGTGAAAATAATAATAATTTTAAGCTTAAAATGTATTTAAAATAAAAACTAATATTAGGAACTTTTCTTAGATTTTTTTAAAGTTTTAGTATAGAAAGATGAAAATACTCCTAAAACACCGGAAGTACTTAAGCAGTTACTTAATGACTAACCAAAATTCTAGAAAAAATTATCTAAATAATAATTTTAGGTAAGTAATTGTAAAATTTATTTATTCAATAATTTAATAATAAAATTAAAATATATAACTTAAATAATTAATATATTATTTTTAATAAAATAAATAAAAATGAGTTAATAAAATTTAAAGATATTTTTGGGACTACACAACTACATGGGCTGGACGTATGACCATAGCCCAAAAACACTAACATAAAGCCAAGCCCAATTAAGCGAACATAAAAAAAAAATCAAAATAAAGAGATAAAATTACACGACATTTACCATGACATTTAATGCTTAAGACCACATGGTCTGATGGTCATAATAGGAAGTTTTTACCTAACTTCTTAATTTAATGCAATAAATATTTATAGAATTAACAAAATCAAAAAGAAAATGTAAATTATCACACAGGAAAGCCAGTGACAATTTTTCAGACACCTTTTTTTAAAATTTTTTTTAGGATTGATTAAAATTTATTGTAAATTATTAATTTTGATGAGTTTCAATTAAAAAAAAAAAAAGAATCGTAAGATAAGAAGTTATCTCAGTTCAAAATTAGGAAAAATAATAGTTAAGTAAAAAATGATAAAGTATGTCAAAAACTCAAAATGCCTCCCTTTTTTCTCTGCCTTTAATGCTCATATAATTAAGGATAAATCATATATTTTTTCTTTTATAATTTTACATCACTCTAAGTTATTTTCTTATGTTTTTTTCATCAAATTTCCTTGCACTTTGTTTTATTATTTTGATTCAGGTGACAAATTTGGGTGATTTGGTCAGCAACTTAGGTGTAGTGTGTGACAGAATAAAAGTTGATGATAACAGTTAATTTGGAGCGATGTGCTTGGTGAGTTGTTTTTGTGGAGTGCGGAAGTGACATCTTTTGTGATGGTGAATGGTTTTGTGGCGTAGTAAAAACTTGATGCCGATCATGGTTAGAGCCTAGAGGAGGTACCTCTCTCCAGATTTTACTTTTCGGAAAGGAGGCATTACGTGAATTTTTTATTTTTTTTATTTTTATATAAAAACTGCACAAGGTAAGAATATTTAACATTTAGGGAATGTATATTTAACAATAGCCTATACCAATATATATAGTACTAGGTCCGTAATAAGTTTGGCCCAATTCTTTCCCTATTTTTTTTTTCATTTTTGTCTGGTAATTCAATATGTGACCCAATTAATCCAACAAAATAGAATAAAAACATGTCAAAAAAAGAAGAGGAAAATGAATCATGAATCGATACAGCCCAAAAAGTTTTATTCAATTCAAGTTTTGATTATATTTTTTAAACCCAACGAAATTCCTACATTATGAATCTAAATCATTATTCTTAAAGGTTAAAAAAAGTCTTCAATTATAAATTCAATCAAGAATATCTATTAGATGAATCTTCAGTTAAGTGTTTTTTAATAGGTATATTTATATTTTATTTGTATTTAAAGGCACTCTATATGAAATACGTATTTATTTTAGATATATTTTCCTTATAAATTATAATTATAACTTTTTCTAAAATTAAAAATCTAAATATAATGCTCGGATTACTTGTTAAAATTTAATAGACTTAAATATATTTTTAATATCTCAAATCTAGGATAAGTGTGCTTTTGATCCTTCAAATTCAAACAATGACCCCTTCTATAAACAAATAATATAAGTAATTTAGTTACAACAATTCCAATCCTTATTATATATTTAAATAAAGTTAGCTAAAAGTAGATATGTGGTTACTAATATTTTTTGGAAGGCAAACAATATGTTATTATGTTGGTTTGAATAAACAAATAAATCATGTTTGGGACATACAGATGAATTTTGATAAATAAGAGATTGTATGAAACACCTGCAAAGAGTCTCATGAACAGGAAGGTGGAAATCTAATCTTATTGTTTTCTTCTAATTATAAAAGCCTCTGCCTCTAGAAACCTTATAAAAATTAATAAAAGTTGAAAAAGTAGTCGTGGACGAAGACTTACATGAGAATTCAGAAACATGCTACGGGCAAAGACATTCCCTATTCTCTTCATCACCATGCATTACGCAAACGAATTGTCAAATGAACTATAAACAATGACGCATTTCGTTTTTACTTTTAACATAAAAAATGAATTATTAAACTAAATTAGTGACTTGTAATCATAAAATTTTGTATATGTAAGTTAATACATTAGAGGGTTAAATATATTTTTAGTTCTTAATAGATTCCTAACTTTTGTTTTGATTCTTAATAAATTTTTCTTAACTCTTGATCCCTAATAAAAAAAATTATTTTATTTTTAGTCTCAAAAACATTATCTAAATCACTTTGCTTCAATTTTCAAAATATTTTTTAAATAAATTTAAGGACAATAATGAAAAAATATATAAAAGAGTGCATCTCTTTCTGCAAATATTAATAGGAGTAGAGAAAAACCTTCTTTTCTTATATTCCTTCTAATTCTTAATATAATTAAGACAT
>PYAF01004126.1:3697896-3729945 GCA_007407185.1 Glycine tomentella | reverse complement strand
AACTTATTTTTTTTCCATTATTTTATCTTACTTAATACTTTAAGTATGTTAAGAGGTCTAACTCAATTGATTGAACACTGTATAATAATTATTATAAACTTTTTGACAATATCATCAATTCTCTCAAATGAAAAAAATTACTTTAAACATGTATTTTTTTTATTAATAGTGATGTATAATACTCTTAGGCTATAATATTTTGACATTATCCAAAATAACAAAATAGTTAATTAATAATTATTAACAAGGATACAATTGATATATTAGTAATAGTTTTTTTTCAAAAACTAACAAAACTAATTAATTTATCTATTTGTATTGATCTATGTAATTATGTTACAAGTACTTTATATTAAGAACTAGAGAGATTAATAAGTTTTGGTAAGGATAATAAAGCGTTGATAAATTTTTAAACCTTAAAAAGAAAGTAAGACAAAGAAGAAAACAAAAACTAAAATATACTATAACCGTTCGTTTGGATTTGGATTGAAGGAAAGAAAATGAAAAAAAATTGAAAAAAAAAGTATTTATTTCTATAAATTAATCTTTCTCTTTTTTTTTTCTCTTTTTCTTTTTAACCAAATAATAAAAAATTAATTATCTGTGTTTGTTATTATCTTTCAAACATATAATCATAAAGGGCAGAAGAGAAGAGCGAGAACTTTTCTGCAAACATGGCCACGTGTCGAGTAGAACCTTTTTTATAGACAGAAAGTCTAACGTGTAATCAACAGTATTTGACTACTGATAACTGCAGCTGGACACGGCGAAGAAAAATAAAGCTAAAAATATGTACGTGAATGACTGGTTCATGTTAACAATTGACGGAAGTTGATTTAAAGAATAATTAAGTTTGTAAAAGTAAGAGTATTAGAGAAACAATTCAGGATTGGTTATTTTTTAATTGGTGTGCTTTTTTATTGTGTACGTAGTTTAGTTCAGTTCTAGATTTGGTTCATAATCTTTTTTCCCTTTATCCCTACCGCAGCATCAAACACATATCGGTGTTGTATCAGTCAAAAAAGGCTGCCTATTCCCTCTAGATTAATTTTATGACGCCTGTTATCAGAAGCCTTGTTTGCTTTATGCACTTTCTGTTGGTTTTGTATTTTTAAAAAGATATTTGATAAAGATAGGGATAAATAAAAGATATGAATATTTAGATATTTATTTTATATTTTATATTTTATAAAGATAAAAATATTCAAATATTTAGTTTATATCTTTTTAGGAAAACTTTTTTTATATATGGTTTATTTATTGGACATGTTCATCCATTAACTCATTATCTTATTTCACCTTTATTGAGTTCTATGATGGGCAGAACTCTATAAATAGAACTGGACACTTTTTATTTTAGATCACCAAGTTTATTCCTCTCTTTATAAAACACACTATAGAATTTGAGCGAATGAGGGACTAGAAAACTAAAACTCCGAAGATTACTTGAAGGTTATTAGCAATGACTGGAGGTAGATATCTCTGAAATTTATTTTTCTATTTTTGCTTCCGCTATTTGATTTGAATGTATTGTTTATGTTTGTTAAATGTTCAAATTAGTATAAATATTTTACACTTTATGCCTCTTCTAAACATATAATATGGTTGTCCCAAAACATCTTCTCATATTATAAAATACTTTCATGATTAAAGCTTATTTGGATACAATACTAGAAGTACTTTTGGGAGCTTTTTTACTAAAAAAAGTACTATATTTCTAATAGAGAAGCTCTCAAAAGCACTTCTAAATTGTATCCAAACAAAGCCTTAGTCACTAACTTGATTTTACTTTTTCTTCCTTAATTTAAGAGAGGAAAACTTGAATTTTTCTTTATACTTATGTAACCAAAATAGAAGATTCGACTTAGATTGATGACCATTTCTCATACCATTTGAAGTCCTCGATAATTTTGCCCAAGAATTTTCAACTTTGAAGCAGTGATTCAATACACATATTGGATGTGTACATGTCTAATAATACGTTGATGTCATTATTCTAGAAATATATAGGATAATACGTGAAAGATATTTATATAATCATGTCCTAAAACTTGTTAAAAACCGTTGGTACAAAGATAAGGAATAGAACATGTAAATTCGTTGAGACAACAATATTGTTACAATTTAATTAGTCGTATCTAGTTTGAGGTTTCTTGCATTAAATATTCAAAATAAAAACTTTTTTCCTTATTATAACTATATCTAACAAGAGCAAAATTACTTTTCATAAAAGATATACATGTGATTCCATGCCAAAGTATATTTTATAATACATGTTTTAAACAAGAGACCAAAAAAAAGATCAAAAAATACAAATTTTTATTGCATTATCATTTAATTATAAATTATTATTTATGATTAATATTTTGACTTTGATAATGATCTGTTGATCATTCTAAAAGTTACATCAAAGTTTATTTTTAATTGATTGACAATATAATTATTTTTCATATTGATAATATATTTCTGTTAAACTCTTTAAACAAATGATACCAACGTAAATATAATATCATGTTATACTAAATATTGTCTATTAAATTAAAAAAATATTATTATATATATTGTAAATATTAAAAGAATATAAAACACCAATGAAAATTAAATCAAACTAAAATATACTCCAAAATTATTTTCAAAAACACATTAACTATAACTTTTAAAATAAAAATCTACCAACAAATTGCGTTTATTATATTTACTAGATGGTGACCGAAAAAAATTACTAGATAGCTTTAGTTTAGCCAAAAAGAAATTAGCCGCAGCTAGACATAACGAAAACGCGTAGGAGGCTTTGAATAATTTATTCAATAAGAAATCATTTCTTTTTCCTTAATTAAAATTATCTTGAGTAAGATTTCAATAGAAGTTCTAGAAACGTTCAAGCTCTTTCTTCGCATATATATACCCCCCTTACTAAAAAGTGGAGACACAGTGAACTAGAGCAATGGATGCTTTAACCTTAAGCTCAAGTCTGAACATATCCAAACTTCCAATCTCAAAGAAACACCAAAGAGTAAGACATCCTCGTACGCAGTTTGCTGTTTCATGCAGAGCCACAAAACAGCTTCTTCGAGGTGTGGACGACAACTTGTACAAGGTACTGAGTTTGAGTCCAAATAGTGCAACAATGGATGACATAAAGAAAGCATACAGATCAATGGCGCTTCGGTACCACCCTGATATGTGCCATGATGATTCCAAGAAGGAGGAAACAACGAGGATGTTTGTGCAACTCAACGCAGCTTACAGGACCCTATCGAATCCGAGGCTTCGAGCAGAGTATGACTATGAATTGGGTTTGAGAAGTGAGAAGAGTGTTGTTGGTGATGAGAGTTGGAGATGTATATGGCAGGAGCAAGTGGCTGAGTTGAAGAGAAGGTCCAACATACGTATGGCCCAAAAGGAGGGTTCGTGGGGCAGTAGAATTAGAGCGCAAAACATGAACTGAAATCAAATGACTTCACCATTACTTTTCTTTCCGCATCGGATCATTACCTGTCATGTAATATATATGTTGTCGAGTTTTTTAATATAATGATATGAGTTATGAGAAGTTCATGGTGATCTATCATGCAATAATTGTTTTTGCAAGTTACCTACTTGAAATTCGTCAACTTTTTAGGAGAAGAAATTGCAACGTCAACTTCCACTCCTATTCTTAAAGAGAGGTGCTATATATGTGTTAAAATCCCTCAAGCACGAAATGCACTAACAGCGTGCAAATCTTTCTCCCACACGTGCATATGTTATTTATTTTAATTATATGCATGCACAGCTTATTAAATCAAAAATAACTTTTTTGACAGGAAAAAAAAACATATTAAATAAAATGAAAATATGGTAGTATATTATATATGTCGCTCACACTACAATACACACAACAAAACCAATCGAAACCATGTGTTTGTGCTTCTTACACCTGCCTTTATGGTGCACGACATGCGGTGGCAGCATCCTTGTTGTCATGGCACTTGCTTCTAATTTCGCATTCTTAAGCATGGTTTTCTGCACTCCCTTCTCTCTTGATTGCTTTTGCTGCATAGGTTAGGTATGTGGTGGGAGGATAAAACAGCCCCAAAAAAAGGAAAATTTGAGAGAAATAGGCAGAAGGAGAAAAAAGATAGAATCTTCTGTGTCATTCGTGTGATATGCACGAATTTTACTTTCTTAACATTTAGCATTTTTCATTCTTAAATCCATTTTTCACCAACTTCTTGTAATTGCGAGATTTTATTTATGATCTGCAAATTTGCCTAATTAACTGCAGTTTGTGTGGAATGAACACAAGAATAAAGAAATTATTCTTGTGGCTCAAATATAATTTTGATCTTTTTATTTATAAAGTTTGTAATTTTAGCCTCTTATTTCAAAATGGAGATATTTTGTCTTCCTATTTTATAGAAAATCAGTAATTTTGGTATAATTTTCAAATTTTCATATATATATATATATATATTTATTTATTTTATTCCAAAAAAAAAATTTCAAAATAAATTGACAAAAATATTCCTAGTGCATCTCAACAAAATCTTGTTGAGATCCAATAGAAATACAAATACGTTTTCGTCTTGTATGTTAACTAATCTTGTTGAAATACACAACCAAAATGTATTTTCGTCGAGAGTATTTTTGTTAAACTTCTTTTTTTCTAAAACAAAATAGGGGTGAACTTAACACAATTTTGAGGTGAAAATAACAATTGCATCACGTTAAACTTTCGAGCCCAACACAAACCAAACCTAAACGGACCAAGCTGTCCATATTCGTAAGTCTAAAGTTAGCTTCTGTTTTATTAGGCTTAATACATATAAAACTTACGATGTGAATGGAGTTATGGAGGCGGGTTTGATATGGCTTGAAAAGGAATTACTCATACGAGAAGACTTAATTACTATGAAGAATGGAAATAATAAATATTAACGACTGAATTTTATTTAGAGGATTACAACTTAAACATAACTACATATATATTTTTTAAAATAGTTGGATGATCAATAATTAAATTTTAATTTTAACCATTCATGTATGGTTATATATATAATCAAGATTTATTTTTCTCATATTTAAAAATGAAAATTGTTTTCATTATATAATACATCCTCTAATTAACTTAATATACTATTAAAATACCTTTCATTACTTGCTTGATATGGCTTGGAAAGGAATTACTCATACGAGAATACTTAATTCGATGAAGTCATTTGTTAAGGAGAAAAGTGAAGCAAACATGATTGTGAAGACCGGTTTTTTCTTCATAAACTAGAATCAAACAGAACTACTGATAACAAATCCAGATAAGACTCTGCTCTTTAGCTTTCACAATTCTAATTAATGAGCTCCTTGAACAGCTTGTCACCTTATACAACATCTTTGTCTTAACGGTTGAATTGAAACAGTTATTTTCTTCATACTACTCCTTCACACTTTGGACCAAAATTAAAGTTGAAACAGCATCAGCCAATGAATGTCATCACAATTATTTATTACAAGTTCTTTTGTACAACACCACCGCTACCACCAATAATAATAATAATATTGGCAATAATAATATTGTCCAGTCAATTTTTTTATCAATAAATATTAATAATTAGTTTATTAATTTTTTTTAGTAGGAATTGAAAAAAATCAATCCTGTAACTCTTATCTTCTTCCTTTCTTTCTTTACCAACCAATCAATTTTATATCTCTTAAGCCAATACAATATTGGTCATGGATTTAAGAATTCTTTAACGTTTGTGGCAAATTTTAAGACGATATAAAGGACAGAGTTTGATCTGTACGTAGCTAGAGATTTTCCATAAGAATTCCTATAGTAATTAGGAATGACTAATGATGGAAAAAAAATCTATGATTATTTAATTTGTTTGTTACCTAGACTTCTCTTTTCTTTAGGCTCTTATATAATTCTTCAGTGCGTCTTCATTAAATATAAGAAATAATATATAGTCGTAATCATATGAGCAATTGCTTATTAGGTGATTATCAAACACAAGTTGAACAAAGAAAATATTTAAGCAAAATTGCCTCCAAAACAACAATGAAGTTACATGTGTACGTAAGTCTATGACTAAATTAAGCTCATTATTTTAATAACAGAAAAAAAATATTTTTATTTTTTTGTAGGATATCAAACGAGGAAAATTTATGTTACCACTGAATTGATTTGTTTCTATTTGGCTAATACAAACATACATAGTTTATAGTACAAAACTTACGACGTGAATGAAATGCTTGGTTCAGCTTGCATTGATAAAGACATGATCGATATACTTAATTATTCTGAAAGTTGAGAAAAAAACATTTTATTGAATTTTATTTAAAGGGTTAAAATTAAAATATAAATGAACATTTTTTTAAGTAATCATATAATTAGTAATTAATATTTAATTTTAACCATTCATATACAATAACGTAATTAAGATTTAGGCTATATTTGACAAAACTAGCTAAAAGGATAGTTGGAAGTTGGAAAAAATAACTTATTAAATTATAAGTATGTAATAAAATTAGTTTTTGAAGTAATTAAAAAATATAAAATGAAAGAAAAATAATAAAATCATTATTTATTTAAAAGGATAATAAAAAAATTAGATAAATATATTGAGGATAAAAATGCAAGAGAACATAAAGAATTAGAAGATAGAAGCTAGTGTTTTTCTTAAAAAAAATATTACTTCAAGTAACATTTTGTCAAAAATTACTATAAAAAATTCTTTATAAAAAATAAAATATATTTTTCAGTTAGTAAAAAAAATTAAAACTAGCTCAAATGTCCTGTACAACGTAACCTTATTCTATTCATCATACAATCCTAACGATATATTCTATTTCCCCAAAAAAAAAACTTGATATATTCTATCAAAATACCTTTTGAAAACAATTATCTGTAACAAAACACTACACACACGAGGTCAATTGTATTATTAAACATTTAACCTTTACCGCATATATACGAGACATACGAAATGAGAACAACAAATTTAAATTATAGATGAAAAGTCAAATTTTAATTTTGACTATAAATATATGAATATATGATCGATATTTATTATTTTCTTGATAACAAGTGAGAATGGTGTGTGTGTTCGTGTATGCGGTAAGATTTTTGGACATAAACAATAACTTAGTATTTACTGTAGGCACTTAATACGTATTTGAAGGATTTTATTTGAAAAATTATTTTTAACAACTTAATGGGGGGAAAACATGGTTAGATCATTAAATATTCAACGCTTATTACATGTGAGGCAATACATAGAAAGTTAAGGAACATGTCAAATAAGAACAATAAATTTATATCATGCATAGAAATTTAACATTAATATCTAATTTTAATTTTGATTATTTATATAGTTATATAGTCCACATTTCTTATCATCTTGGTGTATGAATGCGCGTGTAATTTTTTTTTATTTATTGTAGAGATACTTAATAAGTGTTTCACAACACACTTTAATTTTTATTTTTTTTTATATTCTAATAATTTGTTGATGGTGATTGCGGTATGTCATATTGTTAATCTTGTGGTATGCGTTGATCATCAGGTATAATAAATTCTAACTCTAAAACATTTTTTATTTGACACATTCGCATCTTACCCATTTAGAAATTCATTATAATTAACTCAATCCATCAAATCATGAAGTCAATTAATTTTCTTTCTTCTACAATCATTGAGCATATATGTAAATCATAAATAAAATATTTAGTTCCACAAAGTAAGCTGATAAACAGATAAAAACAAGGTATATAATCAAGCCAGAACACATTTTTCTTTCCCTACTGTTTTTATACATCAACTGGGGCTATAACTCAAAGAGAATGAACCAAACATATATGTTTACTGAAGACAAAGTTACATCACATAATGCTCAAATAAGCTTTCGAATGAGCTCCTTGAACAGCCTCCCACTCTGTACTGCATCTTTGACTTCAACGGTTGAATTGAAGCAGTTATTTAATTAATAGTTTATTCATACTACTGCTTCACCCTTTGGACCAAAAGTTGAAACTGCATCCGCCACTGTTAGAAATATTTTATCTTCCCCAATTAAGTCTGCTAACTTGGATGCGTGGAGCTTCTCCATTACAATTGGCCCGGGATTTGCCAAGATAAGCTGTGGAAAGACCAAAGAGATGAACGTCATTACAATTATTTAATTAGTACATGTTGTGTTTTTTGCTGCATAATAATACTATCATTATCGATTGTATTAATTGTTTGCACGCAAGCAAAGTCATTTAATTAATTAATTGACTTAAACTATATATCTTTGCCAAGCAAATATAATTATATAGGACATGGGTTGAGGAATTCCTTAACATTTTTGGCATATTTTAAGATCATTGGACAAAGCTTGATCTGTACCTAGAGACTTTTCCAGCAGAATTTCTACAGTAATTAGAAGTGACTAATGATGTAGAAAAAGTTAAATTCTATGATTATTTATTAATTTATTACCTGTATTTTTCTTTTCTGAAGAGTCTTGTATAACTCTTCAAAAGCATGGATGCCACTAGTGTCAATATCAGTAACAGCTGCAAGAATATGGTTTGGTGAATAAATTCATTCATCAAAATTAACCATGAAAAACAGGATGAAAGGATTTGGTAGAAAGCCTTACGTGACATTTCAACAGTGAGATACTCTATTCTTGACGATCCACTTGTCCTTTGGGCTTCTTCATCAGCCAGCCATCTCAAAATTCTGCAAATTGTGATGGAATTATTCATCAAGCTAAATTTAATCAAGTGAATCAACATCTAGACTTTCTTAACCTTGAAGTGGGAGTGTCCACAAAACTTAATTAAAGATAATGTTATACCTCAATGAGACAAAATTTAAATACAACAGTTCTATAGGGTGCTCTTGAGTGTTGATCTTCTATTAGAATTAGAATTTTACCTCTGTAATTTATGTTTATCTTAAATGCCATCCTTTACTAGTATATTAAGCAAGGTGAAACTCGTTAGAAAACAGTATCAAAAGCACTTAACAAACAACATTTAAATTTTATGGTAAAACTTATCCATGAAAACACTTGATTCCAAAAGGTTCCCACCTCAAATGTCATAGTAATAATTGTTTCCAAGTTCCAATAGACAGCACAAGGTTCTTAAATTGTCATATTAGCCACTTCTATTTAGTATATGGAGTGTACAATTCTACATGCATGAACATATTTATTGGGAATAACAGTTATTTACCTCTCCTTGATATAGTTGGAGTTTGAGAAGTAGATTGCAGAGTCAACCCTTATAATGAGCATGCCATTAATTTGGGTTGCTTTGGGGTATTGCTGGATGTTCCTATAAACAGTAGTCCCTGGAAGTTTCCCTAGTACTGCAGTTCTTGGCCTTGTCACTTGTAAGAGGATTTTGGCAAAAGATATAGCCACCTGCATAAAGAAGGTTAAGTAAATACGGCCAAATTGAATATGCAAAAATGACAGATATCTTTTCTCTTTGTTTTCTCATTACCGCAATTAGAAGGCCAATCTCAACACTTATGAAGATCACACCAAAGAAGGCTCCCATGCAAGCAACAAAATCGAATTTGTCAATCTTCCACAGCAGAATAACTGCTTCAATGTTCACAAGGCCAAGCACCGCAGCTATTATAATAGATGCAAGCACAGCATTTGGAGTGTACTTAAATAGTGGCGTAATGAGTAGCAGTGTCAATAACACAACAATGGACATAACGATGTTTGATACAGCAGTTTTACAACCAGCCATGTAGTTCACTGCCGAGCGAGAGAAAGATCCTACATAAAGATCAGAAACAAAACAACGCTTATTAATATGACAGTGATATGATAGGAAAGAGAAATTTGTATAAATTAAGAAGTGAGTCCACTTTTGTAATTGTACCTGTAGCCACATAACAAGATGTTAGCGAACCAATGATGTTCATTGCTCCCATTGCCACCATTTCTTTGTTACCATCCAGTGAATAGTCTTTCATGGCAGCAAATGTTCTCCCAATTGCTACAGCTTCCTGAAAGTTTAACGAATTTGGCCATCAGAGAGAAAGGAAAGAAAAGGGAATCTGGCTCCTCTAAAGTGGGTAAGGATAATCTGAGTAATCTCGATCGATAATGAGAAAATCAACAATTGATATTCCAACACATCCATGACTTTTGTTATGTATGTGCATGTAATATCAATAATTGATTTTTTTAACCAATGACTAAAATTGCTCAATTTAGCCTCAAGTGAACAACTCACTTTAGAGGAGCTAGATCCAGGAAAAGGAATGAGGAATCATCAGTGAAATTTTCTTACCGTGAGTGCTACCATACCAGATACCACACCAACCCGAATACCAGGGCCTAGATATTTTCCACTGAAAAAAATCTCACTAGCAGATGATGGATTCACACCCTTCTTAACATGTTTCACCTGAAATACCATACTTTTCAGTTTCACGGTGCTTAATTTTGTTTCAACTATTCAATCAATTTTATGCTACTTACAATTGCCACGCCTTTCTTGTCTGCCCTGGTAATGTAGACAAAAAGGGTAGACAATATAACAGAGATCATAGGAGAAATTGCAGAGACCCAAAAGAGCTTCTTATTCTTTTTAGCCTGTCCATTACAACAGAAAATTTAAGTGATGATAATGAAAGTTCCAATGGAAAGGAGCAGAAAAGAAGGAAAGTTGTTCTTGGCATTCTTACAATATACTTGGTTATAAGAAGGAAAGCCAAGAATGCTACTCCAATGACTATTGTCTCCCAATTCCACTGCAAGGAAAGATTAAGCAAATGAATATGATCCCCATTTTGAAGTGAACTTCTAAACAGAAATGAAACCTTACCCCATGGTGTGCTGCATTGAAAACCGAGCGCATGACAGAAACAATATCAGTTTTCTTGGTGAACTTTTTTATGCCAAGAAAACCCTTAAGCTGTTGCAGTGCAATAGTAATGGCAGCTCCAGCCATGAATCCCACAATGGCAGCATGGGACAAAAAGTCAATCAAGAAACCAAGCCTGCAAAAATTCACGTTTAGATTGTAGCACAAGAAGAATTTAGGCAAAGCAAGAAAGAACAATGCATGAGAGAGAATCATTTACTATACCTGAGAACACCGAGTGCCATTTGAGTGACTCCTGCGAAGAAGGTGGCAGTAAATGCAAGACGCAGGTATTCATGAGTATGAAAGTCACTGATCTCATCGGTTAGCATAGTCCCAAGCAAGAGGGACACCACAGCTACGGGTCCTATGGCAATATCTCTTGAGCTTCCCATGAAAGCATACACAAGAGGACACACAAAACTGGTGTCTGCACAGAGTGAAGGAAAGCCAAGTCAAACACAACTGAAGAACTAATATATCCAAGTTTTGCTTTCTTAAAACAAATCAAGATGCTCACAGAGTGCATATTGGGGATCCAAATTTGCAAGCTTTGCGTATGCAATGTCCTGCCATGTATTCATATGTTAGAAATTGATCATCCAAATTCGCAAAATCAACATATTTTTTAACACATTCTTTTCAACATATATTCCTTTTTTTCCAGTTGAAATTCATGTAGGTCTCACTAGTTTGGACTGAGACTCCAAATGAGAAATAGGATCTACATATTTCACGTGGTAAACATGAACTTCATCTGATAAGAAAATGTCGAAAAAGAGTGCTATAAAGTATAAACTATAAATTTTTTCATTTCAATATTTCGGCTAAAAATACATTTTCGATTTCTCACCTTATTTTTTTATTTTTTTTTTGTTTCAGTTCAATTCTTAAGTCTAAAAAGTTTTACTTTAGTCCCTTAGAAGTATTTTTGTAAAATCAAATTTATCAAGTTGATCAAGTTAGTATGATAATATAACACTATGACCAACTATGTTAAGTGACCCATTTAAAAGAAGAAGAAAAATGAGGACGAAAAGGTATTTTAGTCGGAATTAATAAATATCTAAATAATATCATTGAGAAGTGACTACTTACCTGAGGGATACATAGACTTGCAATGGTTAGTCCAGAAATGAAATCACCTCTGAATTTTTGAAGATTGTAATCTCTTCCCCATCCAAAAATGGGGAAGAGAGATTGCAGGCCTAAAAGAAACTTTCTAGAGCCGGTTTGGTCCTTAAAATGTTCGAAGGGTTTGTCTGGGAAGAAAGTCTCAACCACAGAATCTTTGATCTCTTGGAAAAGTGTCTGCTTAGGAGGAGCTCCCACCTTGTGAATATGTGGCAAAGTATCTCCATGCCTACGTGAAGAAGGCCCACTTTTTATTTCTTTTTCCCCCATGGCCTTCGCCACAGCCTCGTCACTCACACGCTGACTCATTTAATATATCACCTGCAAATTCAAGTAGCTAATTGAGTTAGTATATAGCGTTCTATTTCAAGAGTCAAGTGCTTGAAATGCTGCATGCATGCATGGTCACATTTTGTCATGTGAAGTTTCTTATATGACTATAAATGAAACGAAAAGGCACAGTGAAAGTACCAAATGATGTTACAAGATCTGATACCCCACGATCGAACTTGCTGTTTTGTGATGAGGCCAATGCTTATATTTATAGAATCAGAAATGAGAAATGATGGGAAATGTCAACTGTATCTGATGTAACGTGTGAGGCTCAACTTCAATTAAACCAAATGTAGTTCTATTTATTAATGCAAGTCAACCACACCAATTTAGTGCTTAGGATTTCGTAGACAAACGGTTCTGCAATTTCTTTATCGTTTGAGTGGGAGGGCGAAAAGGTTGAATGACAACATAAAAAAGGGGTTATGTAGAACACTTCAAAACGAATTCTCGTATATATCAACTATAGTTTTTTCTTCTTCTTGACAAATGACACCTGGATAAGCTTAATTATTGCCATTAATCATAATTATTGATTAATTAATTTTTTTAATCACCATAATATTTGTAAGAAATATTTACCAATTTTATTGATAATTAATATATATCGAAAACCTAACTTTTTATCTTTAATGGAGTTTCTTTTTTTAATTATTATTTTTATTCACAAAACTCAAACACAAAAATTTTGTTATAGAAGATTAAATTCATAACCACTTAGCCTAACGATTTGTTAGTTATCGATTAATTAATTTACACAATGGGTGGGAGCATTTACACAATGGGTGGGAGTGTGCTCGTTTCCTTTCCCCTCGAATGTTACACTTACATGTTGGCCATTCAATCATTCATTGAATGTGTAAGAAAATGACCGAACCAAAGAACAAAGACGAGTTTCATCATTTGGCTTTCCATAATAAGTCTAACTAGATATATAGACCTACCAGATCTACAGGAAATTAAATTAAATTGTTATAAATTTTATTTGATTAGAAAGAAAACTTGATTTTTATACATTTTAGATTGTTAAAAAATACAATAACTAATTTTATGTATCATTTTTTTAATTAATTAAGGTAATTGTATTTACATTATATGTTTATATATATGAATTATTTGATAATTCTTTCACAATAAAGTACTACTATATTATTAATTTTTACAGTTGCAATAGATGAATCACTTATTATATATTAGTTGTTGCTTTTAACATTTTTCAATATTCTTTTAATGATTTTGTAGTGGATGTTGAAGCTTTTTACACCAAAGACGTGTCCACTTTCCAATAAAAAGGCCCAGGAACATGTTATAATAATGTCATTGTATTTATCATATATTACAATATTTTTAAAAATCATTCTTTCAATTAAAAAAAACATTTCTTTGATTACACTTATAATTTTGTTAAAAACACTAACTTACATATATAATTGATCACACCATGATTTTTACAATTAAAACTAATTGAAATTAAACCCTAACAATATTTTTTCCATCTATATATACAGAATAAACATATCATTCTCGATCAATAGGAAAAAGAAATTAGACATTAATAAACATATATCAATAATATTATTCATTTTTTTTCCTTTGAGTGAACGAAACTAAACTCTTCACATCCACTCACATCTCACAGTATCTAATTAATTTAGCGATATTGAATAAATATAGATCATGAAATAAACAAATTACACAATTGAAACATCGATCTTAAAATACCAAGATCTATTTCAAGCATAATCTTGAACAAATTGGAAAACACAATACCAGCAAATAGTGAGTTAGTAAGTGGAAAATATTTATTGTGATAGTTGGTAGTTTTACAGTCAGATAACTTAAAGGAAATATAACTAAATAATGAAACTTTTAAAAAGCTCTATCGAATACACCAAATATTTGGTAAGGTGACAGGAAAAAAGAAGAAATTTAAAGAGAAGCTAACAAATTAGCAATATTTATGATACGAGGGAAAAAAAAATGGATGTTACTACATATTTCAATCGTACAATCCATTCTTCAGTTTGTAAATGTTTTTTTGATGTAGATTGTAATAAGTAAATGAATTTCTGAAAGTAGAAAGGAAGATTGTAATAAGTAGTAATAGTTAAAATAAAAAGAGAAATATTTTCAGTTCTTGGAGTTATACACACACAACTATGAATTTACAAAAATTGCAATAAAGGATTTTATTTGGTTAATGTAATTAACTATTTTTTTCGTTTTAATATGTATTCTGATTACCCTATTAAATATTTGAAACAAGTTGTTATTAAAATTTTATTTAGAGAATCTATAATGAAAAATAGTAAAAATCAAACATGTTGTAGTATTTTATATATACTCCACCCTACGCAAAGGCGTTGTATGAAATGAATGGGGCCTACATTGTGTCTAAGTTCATGAAGAGTGTAGCCGTTGACCGCCAATTTTTAATCATGGGATTGCAGCATACATACATGAAAGGGAATTGCCTACTTGTTGCTGTCTGATTGTGCTACAGAAAAATAACGTTTAGGTTTATTAGGTGGCGTTGACTCTATAGAGAGTTGGGTCATGGGTGTAGGCATTTAGCTTTGGAGGGAGGGAGATACTACAATATATAGTTGAGATTTTTGAGAATGAGAACGGATATATAATTAAATATGATACTACATGTTATTCAGATAACAACTCAAACACTAATTAATTTATACTATTACTATAATAATATTTTTTGTCTTTTTCTTTATTATGTCATTAATATATTACGTGTTATTTATTAAAAAACTATTTTTTCTCTTAATTGTAAAATTTATTATATAAATGACATTTCTCATTAAATATTGATTTGTACCAACAACAAATTCTTTATTGCATTATTTTAATACCATAATATTTATTTAATAAATTAGTTAAAATTTATTAAAATTTATAAAATTATGAAAGAGACTCGTTAAATAAAAAATTAACTGATTTAAAAAATATTTTTTAATAATTTTAATAATAATAAGTAATGTGTAGAAAAAATGTGTTATGAAATTCAATATAATATTTTTCTTAAATATGTACAGCCTTTATTTTAAAATAAACATTAAAAACTCATTATATGGAATAAATAAATAATAAAACATTTAACCACGTACACTCATGATTTCAAATGGTCATTAAAAATTCTGTACTAAAAATGAGTCATTAAAAATTGGCCACCAGAATCTCCAACTGCAATTATGAAAAGTTAAAGTTAGAGAAAATGATTGCACATTCATATGTTATTATGTTTGATTATTCAAATTCGCCTTAAGCTACTTTCGGTTTAGTGGACATTTTTCTGGAAGCTATCTATTGATAACTAAGAACTAGTTGAATAATTATAATTGAGTAAAATTAATTACAGTTTATATTTATATAATTTTCTAAGTAAGTTTCTACTAACAACTCCAGCATGTTATTAACATGCCCTATGAAATTAATGTATATAATATTTTAGAAAATGAATTAACTCTTTTTTAGAGACTATTAAAATTAAATAATGTTAATTAATTTTTTTATAGTGTTATTCATTTTTTCTTCTTTTTATATTCTAGAGAGTAGTATTTAAGATTTGAACTCGATATTATTAATTAAATTAAAATAATATCATTTCAGTCAAATTAATTCATTTCCTTTGATAAATAAAAAATATATAACTTTTTAAATTATAGTTATTCTTTTCTTTTTCAAAATATATTAAATATAAAATAAAATTCATATAGTATGAGGTTTTGAAATCTTTTAACATATTTATAAAATAGCTGTACATTTTTAGTATTATTGATCTCTAGTAAGTAGCCAACATCGTTGTGATTGAAATGAATTTTGATCATCCAACCATTCAAAAATTTTCCTATCCGTTGCATTTGTGTTATGGTTAGCACCATCAATTTTTTCTATTTCTAAAGACACCTAGAAGTTATTGAATTGAATATATAGCAATTTTTTATTTTATCAAAAGGATAGCATTTTTTTTAATGATAACATATTATTGGTAGGATAACAAAATTTAGTAAAAGATGTAATGCCAACAAAGATTAATTCAGTTGGTAAAAAAGTAATCATATATCAAAATGATATAAGTTTGATTGTGAGTTTTTAGATTCAATTCATATAAATATTTTATCATCAAAAAATAAATGTAACAAATATTTTAAAAGAATTATGGATTCTTTTTTTTACAGCAAAATTATGGATCCTACTATCCCTAAATCAGAGAAATTCAAATGATAATGTGGACCGTATATTCTTCACCATTTCTCGAATCTCAACAACCCATTACTGCTTGTTTTGCTATTAGCTTATTATAGTCCTTAGACAATGTAACTTCAACCCAAAAAAGGAAAAACCCGTCGTCAACATTAAAACAGGCTTTGACTTCAAAGATTTGTTTTAATACAACATGAGTATAGAACTTTTTACATTATTATCAAAAACATATTTATTAGATTAATAAAATTTCCACTATCAGGTTATTTAAGAAATCTCGTTTTTTAATTGATGTATGAACATATCATTAAATAATATGTTTAAAAACTTCATACTGTAACAATGCGTGGTCATATTATTAAACTTAGTTAGCATCAATAAAAATCTTTTTAATGTACTAATACGTTCGTAGTTACTATATCATTAAGTATATATTTGATAGAATTGAATGAAAAAAGGTGAAAATTTTAAATTAAAATAGAGAGTAAAAATATAAATCTCACAAAATTTTAATGTTGATTTCATCTTTTTTCCTTTCTCTTTCGCGTCTATGAATAGACCTTAAACTTACCAACATTTTACACGCTGATAGCAAGATGTAAAAAGTAAGCAGGTATCATAAAGTTGTAGTTTTCTTTATATCATGCATTTCACCTGATTTTTGGATTGGGCTTCACTTTCTGTGTTTCCCATTTATATTTTAAACATTTTATTTTTAACTAATTTTCACATGTATTTATTGTGAAGTTAAAAAAGAAAAGAATTAAATAAGAAATGATACAACTACTTTAAGAGAATAAAAAATATATTACATTTCTTAATTTTTATTACATAGTAAACTAAAAAGATAAATAATAAGGAACAGAAGCAATATATACTAATTTTAAGGATTGAAAAATTATTTTAACCTTCATTATAAGGGAGAATAATATGTATGTCTACATTCATTGAATCTCCAGAAGTAGTCCTAATGAGACTTGAGTTTTAATTTGTATCTTTTAGTAACAACTGGCAACTACTATTTCGTAGTCCTAATGAGACTTGAGTTTTAATTTGTATCTTTCAGTAACAACTGGCAACTACTATTTCGTTGCGCATGCACTTTGCCTCTCTTCGTCTTTGATTAATTGACTTTTGGATATTTTATTTATCAATCACCGAGTTTTCTTAATGATCCACTTCGTCTATAATTATTGGCCATGTCATTTTTATGAAATTTGCGTTAGCACATACTCCAAGTGTTCATTTTAATATTTTATGCTAATGGCACCTTTGACAAATTAATTAAAAGAGAGCAAAAAGGTAAAACAATAAATTGAGTTTAGGACTTTTTAGTTTTTACCTTGAGAAAATGAAAAAGAAGGATAAAATGGAGTAAAAAAAGTACTATTCAGTTGACAAACACAAATATTCATTTATTACTAGTGTCGATTTGGATGAGAAGAGATGATTGACGGAAAAATAAATAAATAAATAAATAGAATGTTTCATTTTTTTCCGTGGGTGGACAGAAAAAAAAAACATTAATATTTTAATTGATTAATTAAATAAAAAGTAAAATGAATTAACAGTGCATATTCCACGTGATATGGTGTGTCCATTTGATGAAGGTGCACACGAAATAATAATATGAAATGATATAGACTTACAAGAAGGGAAAGAAAAGAAATACTGAAAACTGAAAAGCAGAAGTAAATTTCAATATTCTTACCGTCAAGTTTGTAGCTTCGTTTAGTTCCTTCCATCCCGATGGCCGCAACAACATAATAAATTTTAATTTGCTAAATTTGGAGCTGGCCGAGAATCTTCAATCTGCAGCTTCGTTTAATTTTAATTGCTAAATTATTGGCATCTATCTCTCCAATACAAAACGGCAGAACATGAATTAATTGAAGTTTGGAGATGAGGATATAGAGTTCAAGATATGTGTGCAGCGTGCTTACTTATGGACTTCGAAACCTCCTATAACAACAAAAACTGTATCGATAGAAAATTATCAAAATGATCATTTTCAGTTGAAAGAAAACAAAAGTAAAACCTCTGTCAATCAGAAGAGGAATGCAAATATATCTATTGTAAAATACATTAATTGGATTATCGTATACGGAATATTTTAAACGTACTCTCATGTGGGTCGTGCTTTCTGGTGAGAATTAATTAGTTAATAAAATATGACGTTGCCTTGTTATTGTTACAATTGAACTAGCTAGGTGCCAATACAGCAACCTTCATCAGATTCTGATTCTTAATTTAGACATGAACGGAATATTAAAAGTAAGATTAATTTGGTCAAATATGTTGGTTATTTCTGCAAGGTCTCTTTTAATTCATGCATATTATATATATATATATATATTCCTTGTAAATTGATTCATAATTTTATAATAATAATAGCAGATACAATTTTAAATGTTGTATTCCACAATATTGATGGACAGAGGCAAAGAAAATAGGAAATGGTGTCAATAGGAATATCTTGTAGACTTGTAGTGTCTCTTATTACTGATAGTAGCCAGCTGGTTTTGGACTTCTTCATGTGAGCTGAGAGACTTGTTCACATTCACAATGGACCCCTTTTCCAAAATATCCCTCGTGACGAACCCCTATTCCATAAAATGAAAATTATATTCTGGAATAGGTTTTCAGATTGAAGAGTATCCTATTACGGAATAGGCAGAATACCTATTCCATAAACCTATTACAGCTGGGTGATTCGACGTGCGGTGAAGACAACACGCACATCCTACTTCTTTGCCTACTTTGGCATGCTGCTTTATAGATTCCTTCATTATGATAATTATTTTGTCAAGTCTATCGGTCGTGGCTGTGCAAGGAAGGGTTCTTGCTATTCCTGGATAGGTTTCGTTCCTCCACTCTTGTGCCACGGATGCCTTTGGATGCTTGTCTCTGGGATTCCTTAGGAACACACATACAAAACATTAAACGAAAATACTTTTCATGTATAAAATCTACAATTTGACGTGTTTTCATTATTGATTTTTGTACGCACCGCTTTTAGTACAACGGAAATACATTTTTACTACAGATTTTAGCGTATGATGCACTACAAGTTACAATGTTCTTGGTGAGAGTGAAAACATTAAGGTATCAATTGGAGGAGTGTAGATTGATAAGATATTTTTCTTAAATTTATTTTTGATTGTTCCATTTTTATTTTACTTTTCCATGCCTTCTATTTCCTTTCTAATTTTTGTTTTCTTTATATCGTCGTCTTCTATTTATAAAAGAAAAATGAAATGTACTTTCGTTGAAAGAACATTCTGAAAAAATAGCAAAACGTGGGGTCAGAATAGGAACTCTTCCCATTCTGTTGGGCCACGACTAAGCAGCTAGGCCCCCAATACTTGTGAACGACTATTGTAATGGGTATTATTATTGATCCTTGCTCTTAGCTACTAAGAGTAATTATCAAATTATCCTTCTCCTTCCACCCCACCCTTTTCCAACTCTCCTACCTTTATTCTCCTCCTCTCCCTCTTTCTCTTTTTTCATTCATTCTTCCTTTTCTCTCTTTCTTTGTTTCCGCTCTTCAGTCACACTATCAGGTATTTTTTTTTTTCTCTTCACTTTCATGGTTAAACAGAATCATGATTCTTTTGTCGTGAAATTTCACGTAGTAGAGTCACAAATCTATTATTTTTGGTGGTGTTGATGCACAACAGAATCGTGATTTCATTTAGTATTTTTTCAAAGAAAAAAAGTACATCAAAAGTATAATTTTGTTATAAATTTCTTTTTTTCAAGAACAAAATACGTTGTACAACGAAATCACACTTCTGTAGTATCGTCATGTTTTAACGCCCCTTATACAATGATATCAAGAATTTTGCATATCCTTTTGTGCAATGGAAACACCATGGCATAATGCTTTTCAAGGAGGGATAATCTTGACATTTTAAGGGATTGTAAGGACCAATAACAAAAGCTATTAGGGTCAATAGCAATTGCCTTGTTGTAAGTTGTGACCTCCCATTTTATTATTCTCTAAATATAAGATGTTGTTTTACCATTAATTTCTGTTTTTTAAAAACTTTATGACAACATATTAATATTATGGAGAGAAACATTGTTATTAATTTTTTTTCACTTTCATCTAATTATTAATTATTATATATAATATTTTATTTATTTTGTAATAATCATCCTAAAAATTACATCAAAATTATTTTTTAATTGGACATGATATTGTAGAAATATTTTATATTAATAATTTATATCTATTAAAATCTAATATTATTAATATTATATATTTTAAGAAAAGCAATGTTCATTTTATTTAAAGGAAAGGGATATAAACTAAAAGCATGATCACTCAATATTTTTTGTGTTTGAAATTACTCGTTTTTATTTCTTTCAAAATCTATATTAGATATACATGCCTCAGTGCATATTAATGACATAATTAAACTTAAAACTATATAATATTCATCCAATAAACAAAATTAATTAATTGTCTTGGTGAATCAATATGGCATATGTTTACTTGTAGAGATTTTTTCATTGATAATTACTTTCAATGGAAAAGAAAACTAAAAGACAAGAAGTGAGGGACGTACAATGCTAAAAAATGTCATAAGAAAGAAATTGCGAAATGGAAATGAAAGGCTAGATATCGTTAAATTGTCTATGAACACCGTAATCACATGTTTTTGAATCACCTAATTAACATGAATGCAAACCCACACTTAATATAAGGTTCCAGAGGAGGCAGAGGCAAAGGCAAAGACAAATTTCCAACATGTTTAGTCTAGCTGTGCATCTCGCTGTTGCTAACGATAAAGGTACTCTTAATCTTAGGTGCTTAATTAACAATTCCAGAACTCAGCCCTCTTCACCTTTGAAATGCTCTCAAGAACTCCCACCGGAGAAATGTGTCCCATTACTGTCACCCTCTTGGACTCTACATCTACACTGAATGATGTAACTCCTGAGATTGTATGTTAAAAAACTAAAGCATGTTAATTACGAGTTGTTCAGATTATCATTTGAACCTATACATAAATTTTATTTCAGATTATGAAAATATATATAATATGTTACACGAATTATTCATTTTACAGGAATGGTATTGATGATGAGATTACCTTCCATCTTAGATAGATGCTTTTTCACTTTATCCGCGCATCCTTGACAATGAATAGCAACCCGCATCACAACCACCTTCAAAATTAGTAAAAGTAAAATGCAAAAATAAGAGAGTTAACAAATACTGGTGTCCTAACCAATGTATTTGATCTTACAATGGGTAATTAGTGAAGAGAAAGAGGGAAAGTCATTTTTTTTTTACCAAACTGGCCAAACAACCCTGACATGTAAACATAAACAATGACTAAAGTCAAAATGATAAATGGACACCAACAAGCTATTTGATATCTAGTGAGGAAAAGAAAGAGAATGATATGATGAGAAAGAAAGAGACTGGAAATTTGTAAGTATTAATTTGGTGTAGAAATTAAGATGTCTACAAATCATTATTTTATAAAAAAAAAAAAGTTAAATTCAAATATTATTTCACAAAATCACATAAATAAGAGAACTTAAATTGGTTACTCAATTTAGATTCCACCACGAATGTATGCTCAGGAACAAACAACTAGTAACTAATAGCATTACGTACTCATGAAAAAAATAAAGAAAATGTTTCCATGGTAAAATGTCATTTGTATTGCATCTGACGTAAAGTGTAAAGTAATCTAACCTGGAAGACATTATCTGTTGGCTTTTTCTGAATTTCCCTTGATTCATTCTCTTGATGCTTGATGTTTGGTACAGAGTCAGAGACACATTTCTTGTGAGATGAATTGAACCTGCTGCTAGTGCTAGAGTCAACAAGTTTGGAGTACTTGGCATAGTTGATCAACCTTGTATCATCAAGAGAAACACTTCTTTGATGCCTCCTACTCCTAGTCCTAGGCACAACCACAGACCCAGTAATGCACACTGCTGTTGATGCCTCTGAGTGGCACATGAAACCATTCCTCATTCTCCTCTTGCTGCTTTTCAGGCTCATCACAAATGAAGAGGGTTACATTACAATATTTACCAACCGTGATGTTTTGAAGATGCAATGTTCTAATGCTAATGCTGGTTTTGGAAGTGGGAGACAGTGACTGTAGAATAGAAGAGACGTACTGCCATTATGACTTGGCTAACAAAATAACAATGAGTATGGAATCTTTTTGGCATTTTATCTATTATGCATGTGTCTGTGTTATTAAAACACTCCCAAATCATGTCCTTTTCAGCTCTTAATGCTGAAAATTGACATTAGCCTTTTTTGCTATTATGAACAGGTTTGAGAAAATCATATTAAAACAAGAAGAACATGGATTGTCTTGTTTTATGTTTTTCTCTTACCAAAATACATTTTTTTATTTTTTATTTTTGGGGTCATTGGATGAGGGTTGGGCTGTGTGTGGATATTAAAACCGGAAATTAAGTTTTTTTTTTTGGTCCACTCCTTATATTTTTTGGCCCTATGCAAGCAAGAAAAATACAAAGGAGCATCTCATCCGTATCCTCCACAAAAATGAGGTATGCTCAAGAAGTAGGACACCCTTTGTTACAAAGCTAGTGGATACGGTCGTTTTCTCTTGTCTTCTGCAAAAAGGTTATAACCACTATTTAAGCATGGGCGTTCGGCAGCACATAGTGGGAAAAGCTGAAAATGTAGTTGGACAGCTATGGATGAACATGATGCATCAAAAGTATTTAGTTGATGTACAAAACTGGCTAAATTCAGTGAGGAGATGCAGAGCAGCGTTGAGTCTTATGTTACAGTTTTAGTAGAAGCGAATGCTCTTACTATGTTCAGCAAAGAATCAAAGTAATATAATATACTATCTAACATATTCCTTATAATAAATATACTTGTTAATGTAGCTAACAAATTATTGGAATCTACCAAATCATGAGTGGAGTTTATTAAATTAAAGGTAGAACTCAAAATCTGATGATTTTTAATAAATTTTAGCTAATAATAAAAGTATGTTAAAAATTTGTTGCTAATATTTCTCATATAACTATAGATAGTGGAGAAGAACCAAATCATGCTAGCAATAATAGCATTATATTTTGATTTGGCAGGATGCATTAGTATGTAGCATTGTATGTAGTTTACAGTTAGGAGATAATTAATTACCAAGGAATGTAGTTTCCAGTCATGCCACCAAACTATAGAAGAATCAAATTACTAAATCTACTCTAGACTATGATTATGCAATAATACTAAAATGAAAATGAGGCCAAGCTATGATCTTTGGTGATCTAACAGTGTTTCCATGTACCGAACAGCAAACCATCGTCACTCACATTATAGATTCAATCAAGAAAATATGGTAGGATTAATGTGTTTCATGAAGCAGTGCGTAGAAAAAAACTTAAATGTAACGATTAGAACGTCAGCGAAGCAGGAAGACATGACTCATCGAAACTTAGCAAATGATGATTGAATGCACACACACTGTTTTGTCTGAGGGATGCCATGTGACATTATTTTAGTGGGTTCAGTCTTTTAATTCGTTCCTCTGTTCCATCCTGCTTTCAGCAGCAAAGTATGACATCCAAGGACCACCACTATTTGTAGCTCTTCTGCAAGTTCCACAAAACCTTAGCAGTTAGCTGTAACTAGTGAGTTCAAGTGAAATTTACTTTATATATATATTCACGTAACATGAGTTTAAGAATATAATTATATAATACATTTGAAAAAAAAATCTTTTGTACTTTATACTCAGTTATCATATTTTAATTTGAATAAAAAAATATATAAAATGAGAAACAATTTCAATTCATTTATGAAAATAACATAACATAGTATATAATTTTATTTTTTTGGTCTCTTTTAGTCATGGAAACATGGACCCTGGACCGTCACACCTCTGGAAATGCCTAGGGCCGGCCTGCATGCATATTGATTAGCTTCTATGTCCAAGCCATTGTTATCACCAGATAATTCATTCAGTGAGAAATTTGGAGGGTTTTTGCTTATTGGGGTGGTAGATCTTATGAGATAGTTAGCCTCTAAGTGATCACAATGTTAGTCATGATTTCAAAATTGTAAATGGTCCATTTCTTCACTGCGTGATTGATCCATAAGATTTCTCAAGTCATCATGTAAATATGAGTACGTTATGCAATCTAATATCTCACGAATTTGATAGCTTTGGATAAACTGTTTATTAGTGTCTCTTGAGTACCTTGACAGAAAAGCCACACGACATGCATGATGAATAAAGCCATCTTTTAGCAATAACTAATTAAGGAAAGGGAGAAGAATTAATATAAAGCAAAAGAGAGAGAACGCTATATATCCTTAAATAATTCTATTAGCAAGCCTTCTCGTTTGTTAAATGTTGGTCCTGTGACTCTCAGTTTAGATAGGAGCAATATTATCAAGTATTTATTGCACTGCAGAGATGCAATATATTACAAGTATAGTTCGCACGGGAATCCTCTTATAACTAGAAGTAGTGAAGACTCAGATTTTCCATTAATTTTGCTTTATTTCATTCATAGACTCATAAAACTGACAGAAGTAGACAGCATTAGTTTTGCTCCTGATAGATAAGGTATTTGAGTCTCTGTGAGGCTTCAAGGATGGAATCTCTCTGGCCAAAAGCACTAATTCTTATATACTCTTCACCACCTGGTCCAAAACCACTACCCGGGACTGTAATTATGTGAGTCTTCTCAAGAATTTCAGCAAAAACATTCCAAGATTTTGAGCCAGGAAAATGGACCCAAACATAGGGTGCATTTTTACCACCGTACACTGTCAGACCAAGAGAAGTCAAAGCATCAACTAGTATCCTTGCATTCTCCATGTAGTAGTCAACAAGGGACTGCATGGCCTGAGAAATTCTCCAAAACATTATTTCGCAATATTTTGAAATAAATCTAGGAACTAGTTTAAATGAAACATAATGATAGCAAGAATTTTGATTAGTTATATAATCATCGAGAGAGAGACAGAGAGCATATCATATAAGAATAGTCATCTTATTTGAGAATGAGAATGACTAATCTCAACTGTTAAATTAAAATGAAAAGATAAGATTAAAACATTTTAAATTCAAATTAAAACTTCATTAAACCATAAAATTTTCATAAGATTTACCAAACAAAAAATAAAATATCTTACAGATTTTATTTAGGTTAAGATCGCCACCACAACCACCACCATCGTTGTCACCATCATCACCACCATTACAATGATCGCTGTCATGACCACCAGTATCGCCATCAACATGACTGTTGCCGCCGCCGATAGTGGTGGCGATGACAGTCATGTTGGTAGCGACGATGTTGGTCACGACGACGATCACAATGGTGGCAACAATAATCATGTTGGGGGCGATGGTGGCAGTGGTTGACGATCATGATGGTGATTGCAGGTGACTGTCATGACAGTTATGGCAGAAACAGTGATCACAATGGTGGTGGTCATAGTAATTATATATTTGAGATATTTTAGGATGTCATAGATTAAATCTTTAAGATATTTGACTTTTGTTGATAAATCTTATGGAAATTTTATGATTAAATGAAGTTTTAATTTGAATTTAAAATGTTTTAATCTTAGTCTTTCATTTTAATCTAACGATTGAGATTAATAATTTTCATTCTCACATAATATGAACATTTTCATATGATATGCCCTTTATATATACACACACACACACACACTGATACTTAGGAACTAGAATTTCTCCCTTAAACACTCTGAGGAAAGGCATGCTAGTCCACCAGCTTGAGCTATGTTGGATGCTCCATTAAAAGATGTGCACATTATATGGTTGAAATCAAGCACAACAGGAAAGCCATTTGAATACAAGAGTTCTTAAGGACCACTGTCCAACCAAGCCGGACACCTGTGAAGCCAGCAAATTTTGAGAAGGATGACACTTCAATTGCAACCTGAAAGCATATCAAGGAAAAAAAAGATGTTAAAGCTTGACATTATGGAAAATAGTACATGCTAGATACCAAAAAAGATGTCATGCAAAAATAATGTTGCATATGTCACGAGGAAAAAGATGTACAAGTTTCCCTTCATATTAAGCAGGAAATGAGGTTTTACAAAAAAAAAAAAAAAAATAATAATAATAATAATAGTTGTAGAGGAGGGGAAATTCTGCAAACAAGTCACACTTTTGTTTAGAACAGCTAAGAAAATTGGGAAAACTGTTTAGTGTGCTAGGGGTTAAAATTGTAAGTGACAATCAAGAAATAAAAAGGAAATTTAAAGGTGAAACTAAATGATTTATATAACATTTTGATGGACCAATCATGTGTCAAGATTGAAAGACTACTAGAATAGGTTTACATAATGCTAGTGAAAACAACATAAAACAGAATGGGACTTGGCTAGATAAACGAGCATGGGCATACCTCTCTGGCTCCAGGAATTTCTCGTAGATTTATTTGGAACTATCATCAGTGATGTATGATGAATATGCAGATCGAGTCAAAGATAATGATTGATCCATTCACTTTGGCAAAATCCACAAGTTGTTCTAATTGCTTCCTTGTTGCTGCATGACCAGTGGGATTGTTTGGAGAATTGAAGAAAATGAGTTCAGTCCTTGAGGAAGAACAGGAAAGAAGTCACTTTGAGGTCACATGTCATGTATTCTATGTTTTGTACTTCCCAGATTTATCTACAAACTTGCCGGCCTGACCAATTATGACACTCGAATCTATGTAGGCCTGCCTTAGAAGAATTTGCCATGATTAAAAACACTTTCTGTTTGGTGAAATGATGCATGCATGCATTCAGTCTAAGAGAACATTTCAACAAGTTGCTCATTATAGAATAAGCACGATGGAAGACTATAGTTTATACAATTCAAATGCAATCAAGCAATTAGAACAACATTACCAACAAATACTAAAATCTAGGCCTTGTTTGTTTACTGTTTTGAAAAAAAGTTTTGTGTTTTCTAAAATTTGTTTGTTCTTTGAGCAAATTCGGAAGTTGTTAACTGCTAACATCTAGATAATTGACCATATTGATTAGATAGTAATTACAATACCGGAAAGGATGGATCATTTTCCCCAGCTATCTTTAGATTGGGACCCATAAGAAGCTACACATATTGAGACAAATCAAATTCAGTACTTTATATTAATTTGAGCACTTAGCAAAGGAATCTACTTTACAATGACGATGAGAGGCATCAGGATATTAACGCCTATTTCGTGTAATGGGTAGGTGAAAAGTTACCAAGACAAGGGAAGAAAAATGAATTAGAATACAACAAACAAATATGATTATGAAATAGTAGAATATAATAGAATATCTGAAGACTAGTAATATCACACTGCACCATCCGAAACAAAATCCTCAGAAGGTTTTATCCCCAGATCTTTGTAGAATGCAACAGAAATCGCTTTCCTCAAGGTCTAAAATGTTGTTTTCGCAGGATATATACATTTGATTACTTGAATGACATATATTATATATAGTGATCTAAATAATAACACAAATAAAAGTAGATAAAGATGAGTTGCTAGACTCAAATGTTAATAGCATGTCCTTCCAAAACAGAAGCACTTTAAACTCATGCATAAAAAGAAAGTAGTTTCTATTTTTTATGAGGATTTCATTTTGTGGTCCGTACAAACGAGAAAAAAAAAAAGTGCTAATTGCTCAAACAAACTCCAAGATACCTTTTCACCTTGCTCTGGTCCATATCCTTTATAACCTGTTGCTGTTGAAAGGCCATGCACAAACTGCAAAACACCATATGAGTGCAACCAAATCAGGGGACATTCGTCTTCCAGACCATTCCTTCTGGTTATTAGCTATCTCAATTCAAGAATTGACTGGAATCCTTTCTCTTCAAATATTAGGCGAAAGATAATCCTTTCTCTTCTGTATTAGAACCTTTTTTTCTCCCACAGATATAATCAGTAGAAAGAGTTTTTTTTTTATAATTATTATTATGTTGGGGTAAAAAAATTTAGTTACCAATTTTGTATATATTTCTTAAAAAGATACTAATTTCAAGTCATACTTAAAAAAACACAACTTTATACTATGTTACAATATCAAAATGTGTAAAAATATAAGTATGTCAATTATTTTTTTTGTCATGAAATTATTATTTTGTCAAAATTTATAATATTTTTCTTCTATGAAATATTAAAAAATATATTTTTTGTCCCACTAATTTTTTTAAACTCATCATTGCTTGAGCTCCTAATAGTTTTTTTTATATGTACATACCTATAATTAAATATTTGACTATATATCTAAAGAATAAAATTATTGTCAATTACTAATGGATAGTAGTTTTAGATGAATAAGAGATTTTTTTTTTTTTGTGTTCACATATTAGTGCATCATTATGTCCTTTAGTGGATAACATTGCATCAACAAAATAAATGGTCAAAATTACATTTGAATAACTGATTTAATGCATTAATAATTATGTCATTTTTAATCAAAATTAATTTGAATTATTCATGCGCTATTATACTTATTCATGGTCCGTTTTTATTTACTCATAATTTATTCATGTTCATATTGTTAATGTTGATATTGGTATTAATACTCATAATTTATATTGACAATTGTTTGGAATTCAAAATTCGCAATGAAAATATATTTTGTGTGTATTCTGGATTAATAGTTTAATATACAACGTACGTAATTTTCTTATGTATTGACCACATCATCAGGGGTATTTTTGGAGTGTGATAATAACACTAGTAAAAAAAAAAATTCAAAAAAAGATTGGGTGTGTTAATAGTAATTTCCAAAAACATATATTTAGGGTCGTAATAAACAGCAGCCCAATTGCAGTTAAGAGAACAAAACCCAAAAACAGGCGTGGTAATAACGCTATGTGGGAGTAGTATTTAATCCCTACACCTCCCCTCACCCGCGCGAAACCTTTCCTTTACTCAAGTCAACTCCCTCCAAACTCCAAGCTCTCTATTTTCTCTGAGAAAATTTGCAAATGTCGAATTTCCTGAGCAACACTAATCCGAACCCTAACAAGTCCTTCGAGGTACCTGAACTCAATGTCAATGTTCCAGTTTATGAGAAGTTTGCGAGTGATTGTTTTAAGGCGTGAATTTTGCTTTTGCAGGTGAATCAGCCTCCCACTGATTCCGTCTCCAGTCTCAGCTTCAGTCCCAAAGCCAACTTCCTCGTTGCCACTTCTTGGGACAATCAGGTGCGTCTCTCTCTCTCTCTCTCTCTCTCTCTCTCTACTTCGATAGATAGGCATAGGCTTATGAGCAACTTTTGCAGGTTCGTTGTTGGGAAGTAGCACGGAATGGAGTAAATGTTGCCACTGTTCCCAAAGCTTCTATAACGCACGATCATCCGGTAAGGTCTTTTACTTTCATTATTATCACCTTATTTTCTCTTCATTACTCAATGTATGCATTTTCATGAGTTACTATTCTAGTATATGCAATGCAAGGTGGTTTATATTGGGATTCAAAAGTAGATGGTGTTAGGGTTAGGGTAGAAGAATCAGGTTGCTTTCTGTGGCAAAGACATAGAGGAATGGCTTGATGCAGCTAATGAATTATGATATGCATTGACCATTGAGCTGATTATTAGGTTGATAAATTAGTAGTACTTGACTATTGAATTTCGTGATCTTGCTGATCTGCCTTGTCCTGAAACAGTGAACTTTTAATAGTTTATATCTCTTAAATTCATAATGTGTATTTCTTTGCGTAGGTTTTGTGCTCTACATGGAAGGATGATGGCACAACTGTCTTCTCTGGTGGATGTGACAAGCAAGTGAAGATGTGGCCTCTGTTATCTGGAGGCCAACCAATGACTGTTGCCATGCATGATGCACCCATCAAAGAAGTTGCTTGGATTCCTGAAATGAACCTTTTAGTCACAGGAAGCTGGGACAAGACTATGAAGTAATGCGCTAGCATTTGCTGCCTTTACAGCAATTTGTTTTTAAATTGTATCTTTAGAAATTAGAATATATGAAAAATATCCCGTAATATTAACATTATATCTTTTAGAATATCTTAGGTGATATTGGAGTAGTTTCCATATCTCGTTATAGTTTCATGATTTGTTTTATTTAATTTGAATTTAGAATTTACTGAGTATAGATAGGGATTTGTGTTTTGTCTTTTGTATCAAATTCATCATGTCATTTTTTTTACCCAAGAAAATATTATTCAGAATCTGTATTTTCTCTTTTCTTCTTTCCATACCTAAATCCCTATAATTTGAACACAGTATCAGAGTGTTACCTTGGTCATGCCACTATTCTGCTGCCAAGTTCCTTTTCCTTGTTTGTATCATACACCAACCTTACTTTCAAATTTCAATTTCAAAATTCAAATTATTTTTGGTTCTCCTAAGTTCTTTTGTAGCTTGAAGCAAATGCCATTCTTGATTAATTTAGAGAAGTTGTAGTTCTTTCTGCATATATTTTGCTTGCCAGGAAATTTCCACTAATGATCATTACAGTGTAATCTCTTCTTCCTTGTTTATGTAACAGTCCAATAAGCTCTTCAGTTTAGGCTGATTTTTGTTCCGTGCATCAAGTGTTCCCTATTACCTTTGCACATTATGGGATTAGTATTTTTTGATGCTGATATGTATTGTATCCTTCTGATTAAATATGGTATGAAAGCTAACAATTTGCTTGATCTGATGCTTCTGTCCTCTCCACATGACTCTTTCTGGCTACTTTTAGATACTGGGATACAAGGCAGTCAAATCCAGTGCACACACAGCAACTCCCAGAGCGCTGCTATGCTATGACAGTGAGACATCCTCTGATGGTTGTTGGCACTGCTGATAGAAATCTTATTGTTTACAACTTGCAAAATCCTCAGGTAATACTTTCCTAAACAATATTCACTCTGTTGATTTTTCATTTCTTTTCATTTCAATTTTTGCAAGTGTCTCCTACCTTTGACCATTGTTCATTTGCTACAGGTTGAATTCAAGAGAATTGTTTCACCCTTAAAGTATCAAACAAGGTGCCTTGCTGCATTCCCTGACCAACAAGGTTTCTTGGTATGCATCTTTCCCCACTCCTTTAAGATCTTCAATCCTTTTCTGTATTTGGGTAATTTTATTTCCCATCTTTATTTTATCAGTGAAAAGCAATATTCAATTGTTTCCCAACAGTGGGTTCCTATTTAGTATCTGTAAGGACTTGTTTTCTGTAACCAATTTTTAGGTTGCTTTTATTTATCTATTTTTTCACCAAAACATAAGTCCGATGGTAATCATGAAAATACAAAAAATTGTTTTTTTCTATATCTATTCCAGCTAAGAAGGGGAAGTATGCTCTACTTTTTGTCCTTTTTCTTTAACTTTTTGACACCAACTAATGTTTGTTTCCCTAACTTATCCTACATTTATGATTTATAGGAATAATATACAAAATATATGTCTTCCAGATTCTTGTTTGTAAAAAAAAAAAAAAAAAAAAAAAAAAAAAAAAAAAAAAAAAAAAAAAAAAAAAAAAA
>PYAF01004126.1:3579632-3695311 GCA_007407185.1 Glycine tomentella | reverse complement strand
CTACTACCAACCATTATTAAGTGTAATTTGTAGATAACATATGAAAGAAACCAAGAATGAAAAAGAAAATCATTAGATATGTTTGTTCATTTTCTTTAGTGGCCTTCAATAAATAATAAAATAAACACTCAAAGTTGATTTATTGATATTGAGATTTATTAATCTACATTCACTTGTATTAAAAAAATACCAAGCTATACTTTATAGAGCATTTTAAAGAAGAAAACAAAGTTATATAACTGATTAAACTTCTCCATCTTAAAAACAAGTAACTTTATTAGCATCAACCCACATTTAAGAGCACTTTTTAAAAGAAATATTTTAGTAAATGTATAATCAAACTTGCTAAAACATTCTTTTAAAAACACAAATGAATGTAAGTTAATAATTTCGTTTATAAATCCTTAGTCACTGAATATTATTTGCAAGGAAATTAATGGACACCATGCTATCAAAGTAGGTACTAGCATTCCAGTTTAATGGATGTATTGATGTACACTAAACATGATTTGTGCTTCCAGAATCTAAACCAAACAAGATATTAGTATTTGGAGAAATTGAAAAACCGATTGCATGGCCATTCAGGCATATTTTCACAGATAATAAATGCAATGCCAACCATTAAGTCAATGACTCAATTAGTACTGATTTCCAAACCTCCATAAATAAATACTAACATAAATATAATAAAATAATCTGTAATCGCCAATAGATTTGAATTTATTTCCATAAAGCTCTATACTAATTCCTCATACATACAATGACAAAAGTTGCTTGTAACATACACTTCATCCTGCAACTTGACACCCAATAGAAATTACAATCTTCTTTCTTTAATAATCACAACCTTACCAATGGGCATGTAATATGAGCACAGAAGATAATTTCAAAAGGATGAAAACAAGAGAAAAGGTAGACCGGAAGAAAATTATATGCACAAATCAGAAGTATATCTCTTTCCAACAGAAAGCTTTGTCAGGCAAGATCGTGTATTCACTTGTCCATAGAATGTTAAATGGATCATCTAGGACCTGATAGTTCATCTGCCTGTATATGGGAAGTTGAATCTACTATCCAATTTGCATTAGGGTGATGTATGTTGTTATTGAAGTCTTGCCGGAATGTTTCGTCTTTCTGCCATTGCTCCCATTTCTCAGCCAAACCATCACCTTCTAGCATTCTGACCACCTCGGACATCTTAGGTCTTTCCATAGGAGACCCTTGTGTGCATAGTAAGGCCACTTGGATTAACTGCTCTACCTCGTCATCAATATAGTTGCCCTGTAAATCTGCATCTACCAATGTTTCCAATTTCCTGTCTTTGAGAAGTCCTTTAACCTGGACTCAAAACAAGGTCAGTTGACAACATTGATTAGTCATTCATTGGTGGTGTTAATGTTACATATAACATTAGAAACACTGATCTAAGGAAAAGTCAGTCAAAAGAGATTCAAGAATTTGTGACAGAAATAGAAATACCAAATCAATTTGTTGCACAATATAACTTTAAAGGAAATGTTACAAGAACTCCTACGCTGAAATGAGATTATCAGTCTCTACAAGAAATCAATAAACAACAAGGTATTGAAACAGAATAATACTGTTTCCTTTGAGAATATAATTTTCTCCCTTTGTTCTTCTTCAACTTTGTAAATCTTACAAAAAAAAAAAAAAAAAGACATTTAATTGAATTCTTAAATTAGCACAAGGCAAAGTTTCCGGGTTGAAGAAGGGACCTCAGAAAACAAGAATAAAAACAAATCAGCAAGGGATACTGTAAGCTAGATAATTTCTTAGGCATAAGGAACCATGTGAAGAGATTAATAGATAGTATGGTTAGTGTAAGTTGTTCAAGTATTAATGACATATTTAGGGTAAACTGAATACCTACCCAATCAAGCAACATGACATCATCATCATTGGCAAGTCGAGCTAGATCAAAAGCCCTTTGTCCAGTTATTAGTTCAAGAAGCATCACACCATATCCAAAAACATCAGTCTTCTCTGAAGACTTTCCAGTTGAGAGGTACTCTGGTGCTATATGTCCAATTGTTCCACGTACAGCAGTAGTGACATGTGTATCTTTATAATCCATAAGTTTAGCTAAACCAAAATCTCCAACAACTGCTTCAAATTCCTCGTCCAACAATATATTTGCTGCTTTGACATCACGGTGAATAATCTTAGGGTCACAATGATCATGCAAATAAGCAAGCCCCCTTGCAGATCCCAGTGCAATACGCTTCCGTTCTGGCCAGCCAAGTGGCGGTTGGGATTCTTGACGTTCTACAACAACACAATCAATATACATAAAAACAGTTTTGGTATAAAGTTGAAATTCAACAGAAAGAGCATTCATCTGTATTTGAAATTTTGAGCTATTAAGAAATTTCCTTATTTATTGTGTTTAAGTTGCTGCCAGATAACATCTGGGAAATACATAATTCTTATTTCTTCAATAATAAATCAGCATACACCAGAAATAAATTTTACATTGAACACTAACACTAACATTGCTACTAGAAAAAGGATACATGAGAGAAACGTTTTATATATGAAAAAGACAAGTATATTACTAATAAAAGCAATTCAAATACAGCATTAATAGGGATACCTCGTAAACATGATGCTACACTTCCGTTAGCCATGTAAGGATACACAAGCAACCGCTCAGTAGGTGTCATACAAAAACCACGAAGCCGAAGCAAATTACGATGCACAGCCATGCTGATCATTTCCACTTCGGTTTGAAATTGCAGCTCCCCACCCTGCGTGCGTTCCTCTTTAAGTCTTTTTACTGCTACAAGAGATCCGTCAGCTAAGCGTCCTTTATAAACCTTTCCAAATCCACCTCTACCCAGAATGTGTTTGTTACTAAAGTTATCTGTTGCAACTTGCAGCTCGCGCAGAGAAAACCTTTTAAGCTGACCAAGGTGAACTTCAGGATCCTCCTCAGCTGCCAGTAAAAGACAAAAAATGTCAGTAAATCAGTTATAGCTATCATATACAGCATTTATCAGCATGTATGCCTTGTTTTCTGTTATTCAACTAACCAGGAACATCAAAGAAATGATCCTGAGGTTTCCTTCTTCGCCAATAAGCAAGTGCAATTGCAGGGGCTGCAAACAACAGAGCAGCACCAGCAGCAACTCCTCCAGCAATAGCTCCAGTATTACTGTTACCTGAAAAAGGATAAATGGTTTAAATAAGAAAATATAACTCCATTCATATCAGAATTCCACTTTAAATTCAACCATGAGACACCAACCTCAAGAAGTGACACATTTAAACATGAGACATAATGCAACTGACCCCAAGAAGCTAAGCTTAAGCTAAGTTTGTCTTCAGGAGATCACTGTTAAAAAAAAAATTCCATCCTTTTCCACAATTACAGAATAAATATCTAGAAAAAAGCTACGTAGCCTGTACCAATCAATTATCAACTCTTACATTTCTCCTCATCCTTTAGAGGGAAAAGGGTAAATGTAATTAATACCATAGGTAAGGGAAAGGTTGGAGGCAGTTTATAAAAGAAACAAAGGTAGAAAAATAAAAATAAACTACGTACCCCATTGCCCAGAGGCTTCTTACTATGCGAAGGTAAAGGGGAGAGATATTGTACGCAACCTTACCCTTGCATATGCAAAGAGACTGTTTTCGGATTCAAACCCATGATCAACAAGTCACCAAGGCACAACTTTACCGCTGTGCCAGGACTCGCCCATAAGAAAACTACGTACTCCATTGCCCATAGGCTCCTCACTATGCGAAGGTAAGGGAGAAAGATATTGTACGCAGCCTTACCCTTGCATATGCAAATAGGTTGTTTCCGGATTCGAACCCATGACCAACAAGTCACCAAGGCACAACTTTACCGTTGTGCCAAGGCTCATCCATAAACAAAGGTAAAGTACAAGAAAAATAGATTAGCTGCTTCCCATAGCACTAATAACATAACTATGTACCCCATTGCCCAGAGGTTCGCCCTCTTCCCATAGCATTAATGGAGTTATTAAATAAAAAATTCTTGTCTTTTGCTTAGAAGCATAAACTTTTAGGTCAAGTCGTTATTTAACACTGTATCAAAATATAGTTGGCCTAATAGTTTGGATTTGGAGTTTGGTTTCTGCAGCCCCAGGTCTTAAAACAAAGTTGAGTCCGGTTTCAATTCAAGATAGCTGTGAAGATGCTAGAGTTATATTTTGAATTGAAGCTGTCACCTCAAGTTATTATCGAATAATTTTAAACCATTGTGAATGATAAACAGGCATCAACAAACCTGAAGAAGCTGGTGGTGGTGTTGGAGAAACTGGAGATGGAGTGTTTTTTGGTTGTATCAAGCCAGGATTGTTTTGATAACTGTAAAGTGGAACAGGGGATTAGCAAAATTTTCAGGTCATCCCTCAACAATAACCATAGATAAGAACTTAATTATTTGTACTAACCTGATGGGGGTAAATAATGAAAATGAACCATTCACAGGGACTTCCCCTTTTAGATTGTTATTTGAGAGATCACTGTATTCCAAAATGACAGTTGTCAGGTTACACTTATAAAAATAAATGACACTAGTATAAATAGAAATTTATTCTGGCATTAACTCATGGAAAATGTACATATAGGAGTAACACTCACAGAACTTGCAGTGAAGAAACATTTGTCAAAGACATGGGTATGCCTCCTGTCAAGCTATTATTATTGAGACGCCTATTTTGGAGAGCAAAATGAATCAGTTTGCAGTAATAAGCTACTGATAGAGTAGAGTAATAAGACATGACAGCAAACAATTGTCAAATATTCAAATAGAGAACGTGTTTATTGGCACCAGGGTATATAACAAAGATTCTACTTTGTAAAGTGAATTGGTCAAAAAAAGGAGAGTATGTCTAACTCCTGGAACAACGGATACATTCATAATTTAACTCCTAATTCCAAGTACATGAATGAATTAGATGATCATGATAGGATATTTTACAGACAAGGTAGTATAAAATTTCCTCAACCCACCACCAACAGACACACACAGTAAAATTCCCTTTTGCATATATAAATTTGCAGGGAAAAAACTGTGAGAAAAATGGGGCTTTAACCTTCAAAATACTGTCAGGTTCATAGCCTTGATTGTTTAAAATATGGGGTGAGAGAACATGCATAAAAGAAAAGCAATTCCATTTGTGGTTATAGTAAATAAAGCTACATTACAGATCAGTCACACCAGACACTTGAAGAAACTTCTGCCAGTTGTGGTTATATAGGAAATAAAGCTACATTAATCATTGCCGAACTCTGACAACCTGATCAATAGCCTTAAGTCCTTACTTTCAAGCTTTAATTGCATTTTTCTCCTCTTGTTTGGACTGTGTGCGATTCTGGTCCCCAATTTTTTTTTAGTTAATTGAATCCCTTTATTTTTAAAATTAGGAAAATTTGATTCCCTATCAAATTTCTTCTCCCTAAAACCCTTAAATTCTCAAATTTTTAATTCAAAATATTTATAGATTAAATTATCTTCTGCTCAAAACTCACCAACCAAAACATCAAATTTCACTTAAAAAATCTCAAATTTTCCCTTCTTCAAACCCTAATCTCGCATCATATAAAATCCTTCAAAATTTATCAAGTTTTCTCTAAGTTTCTTAGTTCTAAAATTATTTCATATCCCAAACTCATCATAAACCCCCATAAATATTTGGATAACAGAGGGACTTAATTGACTAAAAAAAACTTGAGGGACCAAAATCACAGTCTGAGCTAAAGGGACCAAATGTGCATTAAAACTACTTTTAACAAGAGCAACCTCAAGTATTTCACTTGATTACATTTGTGCATATAGTCACACTATTGCATCAAATATCCAGTAATAATAACAATAGCAAGTATCAAGTAACAATAACAATAGCAATAGCTGCAACAGTAAAAATACTATTGATGCTTATCTATAGGCATCTGCACATGTATATAGTTCATTATTGAAAATTAAATGGGCATGTAGTAGGCTACAAAATCTACCACCGTTGCATGGGAAAGTGGAAAAAAAAGGGTGGAAAGCTGAAGGAAGAAACAAAATGGAACCGAGTTAAATAAATTTTGCACATCGAAGACATGAGAATGAGGAAAGTATGTCGTACAGGAAGCGTAGTTTTGCAAGTTTGCCCAAAGTAGTCGGTATGGGACCATTTAAAGTGTTCAAGTAAAGATCCAAGCTCACCAAATTTGTTAAGTTCCCAAGCTCATCTGGAATTTTTCCAGTTATATTATTACTATAAAGTTCCCTGTCATTAAAAGGGGGAAATAAAATCAGATTTGTGCAGGTAAAATTATCCAACAATTAATTAAAAAGTTCACATGATTTGAGAGTGGAACCAAACAAACAGATATTGGTGATTATGTACAATATAACTTTCCTAATCTCTGCTTTAGCAATGTATACAACTATCTACAAAACCAAATTGATTTAAAGTTGGTCATATGAAAATGCCAGAAGTTTCTGTCTTCAACAATAAAAGTCATGGGAGTAGGACAGGCATTGCTTATAAGGCCTTTGAATTTTTATACTGAGATTGAGAAGGCAAACAAAAGCACAATGCGAGTGTGAAAAGTTTTGTCTCAATACCATAAATAAATAATGTATAACATAGGTATATTAAGGGGTCAATTGCAATATGCCACCCTGATTTATCAATTGCTTTCTCTTATTCCCTTAATTTACAAAATTAAGTGCATGTCCCTCTGATTCAAATAACTTTCTCTCATGTCCAGCTGGTCTGGGTTTAATTCTCACAATTTTGAGAAGCAGATACACAATAGGTATTTTTTATGATTGGAAAATAAAAGATTATCCAAATACATTTCTTAGATCCTATAAGCTCCATTCCTATTCAATGGTCAATGAATAACAGCCCAAAATTTTTGCCATGAACAAGAGCATCTAAAAATAAAAGAACAAAATGTGCAACTAATCTACCGCATTTTGGGAATGAGGAAGGGTGTGCATGCTCTAAAAGAAGTGCAACTTATCTATTTTGGGGAATAGGGGAATGAGGAAGGGTGTGTGTGCACACGCACAAGGGTGTGGAAGTGAACAAAAAAATGGATTTGATGCCTGGCCACTCAATATAGAGATACTGTTTATAAGAACATTTAATAAAGCAACAACAAAGGAAATACAAGAATATCAATCAAGAAATAAGGCTAAGCATGATATGCAAGAAAGAGACAAGTTTACTCAACAATTTCATATATGATTCATAACTTACAAGTACTGCAAATTTGTAAGTTGACCAAGTTGTGGAACCAGTTGACCAGAAAGATCTGCATTTCCAAGATCACTGACCAAACACAAATAAATAATTCACCATGTCGACAAACAGTTGTAAAACTACAGGTAAAAATCGCATATGAACTTACACACGGGTCACACTGTTATCACCGTTGCATGTAACATGAAACCACGTGCAGGGATTGACAAGGGTAGCATCCCAGCTTTGAAGGACATTGTTAGGATCTTGCAAGTTGCTCTTCAGTGCATTCAGGGCATCGCCTGTTATAGAAAGAAGCAACATTCAGGCACAATCATCCCCAACATTAAATTGTATGGAGAAGGAGATCAAATACATGTTTGACATATCAAGGGTGCAATGTTAAGATTCAGGAATCAGAAACATGAAGCCCAACTTCCACTAGTCAGCCTTAGTAGCATACTCCTTAGATACTATGCCAACTATGGAAAATTGAAAGCAAATGGAAAGAAACATTTTTTTTTACAAGAATAAAACCATTTTGACAAGCCATTCTGAGATAATGAAGTCCTATGAACTGTCAAACCCAAGCCATTGTTATCTCACAAAGTATTACAACAAAAATTTGGCTAACTCCCTACTAAGCTTAGGATTAAATAATTATATGATCATATTCTGCTTACTAACATTACAGCTACGGAAGATTTGAAACTGAAATATCACAAAAAACTACTCCAACTGTAACATTAACTTCTTCTCGAGTTCTATCTGGCAATTAAACACATGAACCAGTAATAATTAAGCTGAAGGGCAACCTTGACCTATTCCATATTAAAAGGGGGAGAAATAATAAAAACACAATTGAGTGAATTTTCCTAATCCTGGTCATTTAAAGAACCTGTTTAACGGAAAGACATTTATGGAACAATTAAAACCTCAAAAAGTTAGGTAAGCACCCACCTTCCTGATTGCCAGAAGCCTTAAGTACCAAATCAAGTACCAAAATTGCCCAAACAAAAAAGGAACCCATAAAAGATGAAGTTACTCTCTCCATGCTTCTTCAACTTCATAAACAATTGCTTCCCCAATCCACACACCCCTCTTGATCTACATGATACCCATCAAGCTCAGAAACATCTTGACCTTGTTGAACAACCCAAAATCGAACTCTGGGTAGCTCCAAGTTCTCTTATTTCTGCTCTTACCTCGGAATCTGAAGCTAAAATCTCAGTTGGGTGTGCCCAGGTTTAGCTGAAAATGCAGAGAACGGTTTTGAGAGAGAAGGGTCGAGGAGGAGAAGAGAGAGCTTAAGTCAACGAATGTTGCATCCTTTGTTGAGAAATTTCTCCCTCTATTCTGATTATTCTTTTCTTCTTTTTTTAATTTTTAAAAAAATTATTATATTTCACTATTCTGGTTTTTATTTGTTTTATAAATTATGAAGTATGAACTGTGATTAGAAAGTAAAATTCAGACGAAAATGATAAGAAGAAAGAGAGTGTTTGGTATTTTTGGAACGGTGAGAATTAAGAAAGTTTGGTCAAACACGCACGCTTGCACGCCAGTGACTGTCCCCACACCGTTCCCCAAGAAGCTTTCAATGTTCAAACTTCAAACCTAGAACGAACAAACAAACAAACAAAACACGTTTTTGTCAAAATTAGTAATGAATAATTTATGAAAACTATTGAATAAAATACACACAATTATTACACAGTAATTTATCGTGTGAAAAAATTTCTATAGGAGTTTTAGAATTCGGCTTAATCACTTTTTAATTGAAAATTTTAGTCAACTAATTGTTGTTTTTTTCTTGTTCTGTTTTTTTCTTCTTTCAGATTACGGCGTTTTACACTTACATTACATAACTTGCTGTTGAAGCTAGTCTCAATATTGAATTATACTAGTATTCATCACCATGTGACAAGCACGTTATTGTTCAGTTTTCCTTTTTTTCTTGTTTATCCCTTCTCTATTAGTACACCGCAACAATTAGTAAATTTGTCTTCGGTCTATAAATGTCAAAGTGTCGAGTTTTCTTTTACTCGTGAGGTTTCCTTTATTAGTAACTCTCTCGTAAATTTCTATTCAATATCTTGGGGTATCCATATCTTGCATTTCTTTCATGTAGAATTTATGTAAGACATGGGAAACATGATTCATTGTTGTAAAAGATAAGCTTTATTTTTTTCTTGATTTAAGATACTAGCTTGTAGCAAGCAAAGATAGATACTATTATAGTAGTACATTGTTATATTATTTTTTTATCCTAAAAAGTATGTTGACATTTACAAATCTTGATATCAAAACCCTTTGAAGTTACCTTTTTAAATATTACCTAAAGATACATATTTTATAAAATTAAGTTTAATTCGTAAATTTTAAAATTTATCCAAAATCGAAGATACCCATAAGCGTAATGTTTTTTAGTACAAACTACCACTGGTTAAATTATTAATAAATTACTTTTTAAAAAAATAATAAATTCGCGTAAGTTGATCCATAGTGGTAAGCATAATATTCGCTAGTTGAGGAGTAAAAAAAAATATTAGCTAGTTGAAATACTAAATAAAGACTTAAAAAAAAGAAATGGTAAATAATTAAATAATGTTTCACGGACTATTTTATTTAGGAAAGTACAAAATAATTAAATAACAAAATTTGAACATATATAAGAGTAACAGCAACCTGACCTCCCAAATAAGCAATAGTTTCTTCTATATGGCACCGTGTCTTGTTAAAAAAAGGAGCTCAATTGTATTGTAATTTTATGAAACACAGCAACCAAAAATAAATAAATTGTTCAAACGTTAAGTTAAAATAAAAATAATTTAATGAATTTTTTAGAGTTATACATATTTATCATTGTTTTGAAAATACCGGTCTAAGCGGTTCAATCATAAACCATCACGTGTCCGACTTAATGCTTTCTAAAAAATGACGATTAAGTGGTTTAACCAATTTCACTTAAAAACTGTTTTTTTTTTTTTACTTTTAAAACAATATTATTTTGATTTAAAAAAATGATAATTTATGATATTTTTAAGTGAAATTTATTTTTTATTATTATCAATTTATATATATTATATTATTATTTATTCAATATCATTAAAATATTATATCAAAATATTAACATATATATATTTTATTAAAATTGATTCGATTCCAATCGATTGAATCATTGATCGTTATTATAATATTTAATCATATTTTAGTAGAATAATTGACCCCGATGTTATTTTATTATTTTACTAGAATATTTTATTTATACTGTTAGAGAGGACAATTACTTTAATTGTATATAGTAAAAAAGAAATAATATATCATGACGAGACCCATAAAAAATCAGAAGAAAAAAAAAAGAACTTAAAATATGCAGGATTGTACCAAATTCCACTCCAAAATGGAGTAAACCATTGGACCAAGTAATAATGTATACGTACATTGATCTTCTAACGGATTATTAAACTGACCAAGTCATTCATATGCCCAATACATTGTTGAGTGTTGACCGACAACATGAGTCAGCAAACCGAAACCAACCACTCCATTTATGTCATACACTATAGCTTGAAATTGAACATTAACACAAAATCTTGCTATCTGTTTAGACTTTAGAGTCTAAACTTGCATGCCCTAAACGAATCCATGATGCTACATTTTACCCGAATCCCATCAGTATATTTTTCATTAAAAAATAATAATATAGAATAATAGCTTAGTGTACATAATTAATAAGCACATCAACTAACATTTGTATGAGGTAGTATTAGAAATGTATGTATAAACAAATAGAAAATAAATTTAATGGTTTATAATATTGCATACTAGATTAATTTTTATTAATTGTTTATGTTTAAATAATACTACTAGAATTATTTCGTCCCCATGGTGGTTGTATATTGTACAACCGAATCCAAACTTACATATACGGGGGGGATCTTTAATTTTCCAAAATCTGCTTTCCTCTTAAGCATTATTTACTACGTACCACCTCTCTCACTATGAATGTCACCACAAGTAACACATTGTTTTCATTTATCTCGTTTGGTCATTTGCACCATCGTAAAGGAGAAATATATTCCAACCCTCAAACACCTTGGTATGACTTATGAGACTGAGGTGGTAACAATTATGATTAAATGATAGGCGTTAAGGTGTTTTACTATCCGCGTATTAATTCTTTAAGACTCTAGCTTGATCTGTTACGACTTGAGAGTATTAAATATACTTATATAAAATATCTTAAATTAAAAAAATATTTTATGCTTTTATATCTTAAATGCTTACTCTAAAAATACTCTATCGTCAACATGCATTATCATAGAAGTTATAGAAAGGTCAAATAATCTTCTTATTTAAATTACAAATAATTAATACTATATTTAACATTATATTTTATTGTCAGTTATATATATATAATAAAAAATTTAATTAAAAGAAAGAACAAAAGTTGTTTCACTTTTATTGTAAAATAATAATTTCCAACGTAAAGTTACAAGTATAAATGTTTGTGAACAACATTATTCAACTTATATATGAATTTTTTTATCCACATGAATAAAAAAAACAGATATCAAAAGTTTTCAATAATTCATACATGTTTTTCAATCAACTAAATTAAACTCTCTTGATATATAGAGTTTATATTGTCATATCAACAATGAATTTATGAAGTGTAAAGTTTGCTAAAGTTTCAAATCAAACAAAATAGAGTTGCTTCAATTTTACCTAATATCCTGTTGTAATTTGACTGGGTCGCTAAAGAAGGAGCGAGAAGGGATGCTCATTTACATTTTGTAGTCTTAGACACTTGCCCAGCTTGTCTTAAACCTAAGTTGTTGGCAGATGCCCTAGGAGTTTTGTTAATGAGGCACTGATTGTTTTTCCTGTTTTCTGTCTTTTGTTCTCAGCATAAAAAAAATAATTGAACATCTTTGTTCATTTCATTACATCGCAGTAAATAGATTTAAAGCCACTAAAAGAATTTGGACAAATGGAGTTCAGAGGGTAAAACTTTAATAAATAACCTATTGGTTACTATACTATAAAGTACATAAATCCTACTACCAGTTTTATGAACAATCCTACTTACTGCTAGATGGAAAATACACCATGTTTCAATTGCACAATTGCACAGCTTGAGTAATTTTTTTATAGGCCTGGCCTCTGGGCCTAGCTATATTCGGGTCCTCATCCGGAATATTTTCGGGAGCTTCTTCTTGTACCCCTTTCTTTTTCTAAATACACTTCCTGTAGTTTTCTTTTAAAATCACCATGGTACGCGTGGGGATTCAACATTCTAAAGATTAAATTTCAGAAGTATGAAAAATGTTAATAATTCTGAATTTAATTTCCTGAAATATGTAAATATGTTTCAAAAATTAAATTCTTGAAGTATTAACATTTAATTTTTGGAATGTTACTTCAATTTGGAGAGAGAGATGTCCTGAAAAGGAAAGATTTTATAAAAATATCTCTACTCTTTGTGGGTCGCAAATAGCATCTAACATACGTCAGTTTATGAATCCTCCTATCTCCAACTATAGACCTCTATTTTCAAGTCAACTTCCACCTTTAATGCTGCTGTTCAAGCAGTTTTTTTAGTTATGTTTTAATCTCTATAAATGTCTTTATTTGATTGTATGTATGTTATGTTATACTTAACCGATAACATTGAATTATTTTAAAAATATTTAAAAAAATTTAAATTTTTTGAATAAATCAAATCAAATAAATTCATATTAAATATTTTAGCTTTTTTTTCATAGCTCAAACAGACTTGTCAATAGTTAACACACTAAATGGGCCCAAAATACAGAAGATGGACTTTCAAATATTGGGCCTATAAATTTTGGTGGAGAAGTTGGATTGTACGGATGGTATTGTGGTTCGCCCTTTTCCTGTCATTTTTATTTTATTTTTCCCAGGTTTTCTCCGAAAAACAATCTTATTTAAGATACGTAAATGTGAAACAAAAATCCAAACTTTGATATTACCATTTAAAGATGTATTATAAGAATTAAAAAATTAAAAATATAATTAATATTCTAATTTTCATGAAAGATGTTACGGAGTAACTAAGTTATCTTAAAATATACCTTATTCATTATTAAGGATGAAATTGAATAAAATATTTAATTATCCATCGATATTAGTGTAACCAAACAATAAAAATGACTGAAATAAAGATAAAAGGAAATTACTGGAACGTTAATAGAAAAAGGAGTAAATAATATGTTAGCTTACATACATTGCTTTATTGCTGGGAATGGCATGTTAGCCCTTTTGTTTCGAAGTGCAGTGTGTTATACCATGGATCTGAAAGAGATCTGCTCTGTTAGACAAAAAAATAAAGAGGCTTCTGTTTGTTTGATCCAAAGTAAACAATGTAAAAATATTAATAAATAAAATATTAATGATAAAAAGTTTAATGATGATGTATTGTCGTTTTCAAACAATCATAGATCATAGATGATATGATTTAACGTAGTTATTATATATAATAATATGAGGTTATAAGGTTAGTTTACTATAAAAAGAAGAAGAAAAAAAATTGTAAGTTTGAATCTTCCTTGCTATGGATACATAAATTTTTAATAAGAAGTCAGGTAAGGATTTAGATAAGATTTAATACAAGGTTTTAATATTATCGAAAAGGTAACATAAAATAATTTTTTTATATTTGTAGAAGAAAATATTTTTTTTTCAAGAATGTTAATTTATTAATGAGTAAAGATAAAAAAATCATATTAACAAGTTATTTTCATGATAAAAATTATAAATTCATTATTTTTGTTCATGTTGGGAGGACACATGAGGGAGTGTCTTGAGGCTTAGCAGCTTCACTTTGCTCCCCTAGCTTGTCCTAACCATGAACATGAGATGTAGCATGAAATTCACCTTTATATGGAGCATCTCCTAACAATACTTTATACGTGTCCTTATAGCATTGGTCCTCAAGGGACACATTCTGTGTGATTCAGTCGGTTCCATATGTAGTATGGTGTACCACTTGATTTGTCGCCAGGCTTGGTCATGACTCAGTCGACCGTTAGAGATGAATCAGTTATATCCCTAGCTTAAATGCTTAAGCGTGAGACGACCTCTATGGGATATTTGGCCAGGACGACATGGAGTTCTTCAAACATTAAGTCTTGTAGCGTAAATGTTTATAAGAGAGTCAATTTTTTTGAGAGATTTGATTAGAATGTTGTATAATCCTCTAAACATTGAATCATATGGCGTAAATATTTTTATGTATAGATCAATTCTTCATCTTAAGGAAGAATCAAAGGATAATATACAATTTTCAAAGAAGAAATCATATTTTTTTAAATTTCCTAAAAATTTCATTCAAAAAAGGTAATTTAGGGAATAAATGAAGTATTGGAAACTAAAGGTTCACTACCCAGCCATGTGCACAAGTTAGGTAAGCAACCACTGCCCCGTCTTATTTTCCAAGCCAAAAATAACCAATTCTTATTGTCCCACCTCACTAAATCAATATCATCATCATTCTTTGATCTTTCCACATTTTCATCCTTTGTGTTGGGTTCTTCGCATGCCACGGTTCTCTCTATTTGGGCCCTCTGCAGTAGAAACTTGTAAAATCGGCTTCCTTAGACCCTTACCCTGCCTCATGAAGCTAATCAATAATCATTGAAACGGTTGTTAACCCTCACCCTTTTAAATATATTGCATGGGGATAACTTTATTCTTTGAACATTTTAGCATTATTCGAGCCTCTTGAAAATATAAAAAATGGTAACACTTCCCTGTTTGTTCTACACTTCTTTTTTTCTTCTTTTGGTTTGGGTGCTCTATAGGAAATTAGAGGAATAACCATGACATGTTTTCCTTAAACAATCACACGTCATCAATATATCTTGAAAGGAAGAAGGTCAATTCAAAAGGATTAGTATGCTTTTAAATTTGATTGATAATATGATGGTGCTAACTAGTAACAAACCTCCGTCCTAATTAAAAGGGTCATTAAAAAATTAAATCTGGTTCAAAATATCCGAGGATAGGATTTAACTTTTGATAAGTGGCAATGATGTAACCGAAGAAACAACAAGTTGGATTGTGAGGCTGTCCAAATCGCTTTAATGCCAATTAAATGATGATGAAATATCAATCCACCGAACCTTGTTCATACATTACTCTTTCTGCAACAAGTGCACAAGCTTTGGGATATTTCATTAACATAACATCGATTACGTCCGTGATGGGCAGCTACTTTTTGTAAAGTTGGGTTAAGAATAGAATGTGGCCCAATTTTGTTCTATGGCCCAGTCCGACGTCTTTTCAAGCATGTGTCTCAACGTTGAAAAAAATAATTCAACGCTTAATTACATTTAGTCACTTTATTTTGTCAATTTTACAAATTTTGTTCCTCTATGTTTTCTTACAAATTTGATTCCTTAATATTTTTAATGTGCAATAATCACCATCAAATATGTGAATCAACCTACATGTGAATGTTCTAGTTTAATTAAATTGAAGTGTCTTTTATTACATAATTAATTGAAATGTTGTCAAAAATGAGGAAAAAATTGAAGATAAGATATTCAAGAAATTGAAAAAAGTAAGGAACAAAAAGATTAAAAGAGTAACTTAGTATTATTACAAAGCATATAATATTTTATGAGTATTATTTATTTTTAAATATTATCTATGTTTAAAAAATTAAGATATATTAATTAAAATTTAACAATTTTTTATTGATATCTTACCTAAATGTTAATTATACTATTTTATTAGTCAATTTATTTTTCTTAATAATTTTTTTAATTAAAAAAGACTATTTTTGTCATAATAATTATTGCCAATAGAGATTTTCTTAAAAAGGTATGAATAATAAATATTTTTTTTAGTACAGAAAATGATAATGATAATATAGTAATTTAAAAGGAATGGAGTAACTATTATGCATGCAGCTGCCTTGAGTTTCGGATAGAATTTCTATAGGGTCACATGAAGGTGAGTAGGTGACTCTCCAACCAAGGGTGTTCACGGGTATGGGTCATTCGTGAACTCGAATTGATCTGAACTGATGAAAACTATTTGGGTTAGATCATTTATGTATTTGGGTTAAAATCGAATCGAATCGATCAAAATCGATCATGTACGGATTGGGTCACGGGTTTAGATTTATAGATCCGCTGACCCGATCCGTGAACCTGTAATAATAATATAAATTTTATTATATATATATATATATTAAAATTAGTTTTTTTTTCTCCCCATAGTTTAGCATATGGCCCAATTAATTTGTTTCTTTTGCAAAAAAATTAATAGAAACAACATTTTATTTGTTACTAAATTTGGACAAAATAATGAACAATTTTAGGCAGTAGCACAACAAAATTTTAATAGATAAATAGTATACTTGAATTTTGATTTTTTTAAAATAAATAATATTAAGTCTAACTCTTCACTTCTAATAAAATACTTGAGTTCATGCACATGCAATGTTCTGCTCATATTTTGAATTTAATTGTTAGTGATGGATTAAAAGAAATTAACCTATCCATTAGAAAAATAAGAGATGCATGCAAGTTTGTGAAGTATTCTCCAAGTAGATTTGCAAGTTTTAAGAGATGTGCTGAAGAAGTAAGTGCATCCACTAAGGCCATGTTAATACTTGATGTACCAATTAGGTGAAACTCAACTTATTTGATGTTAGATATTGCTGAAAAATATGAACATGCATTTTATCGCTAGGAATATGTTGAAGCTTCATATGTGTTAAATCTCATATATAGTGAAGGGGGAGGATGTCCCAAAGGCATTGATTGGCAACGTGCTCGTATTTTTATTAACTTTTTGAAGACTTTCTATGATGCAACTCTTTCCTTTTCTAGTTCATTACATGTTACTGCTAACACCTTTTCTAAGAAGCTAGTTAGTATTCAAAAATCACTAAATAAGTGGAAGCATAATAATGACATAGTGATACAAAGAATGACAATAAATATACCGTTAAAGTTTAACAAATATTTAAAAAGTGGTAGAATTAACTACCTTTTGCTTGTTGCTATTTTTCTTGATCTTCGTTATAAATGTGAGTACATACAATTTTATTTTAATTGTATGTGTGGTGTCGAGGAGAGCATGAACATGATGAAAAAATTGAAAGACCTTATTTAGAAACTAATTCAACAATATTTACTAGAACATCTCATTTCTCATTCTAGTAACAATTCAGCTAATTCTAGTACATTAGATTCAAATAGGTCTCACAACATAATGATGACAAAGGTGATAAGAATGATGATTGGGATGATGAATTTAGAATGAAAATCAAGAAAAAACAGGATGAGGTGCAAAAAAAATGAGTTAGATAAGTATTTGGAGGATGATGTTAAAGATGATCACCTGAGTTTGACATTTTGAATTGGTGAAAATTGAAAACATCTAAATATTATATTATTTTCTGTATGGCTAGAGATATATTGGTCATTCTTGTATTTACTGTATCATCTGAGTCTGTATTTTTGGATTCATTTCGTAGTTTCTTGAGTTCTACTACCGCTGAAGCTCTCATTTGTGTCCAAAATTAGCTTAGATTTACTATACAAAATATTAATGATTTGCAAGTTAAAATAAATGAAACGGATATTTGTATAGGATATTAGAAAAAATTATGATATAAAATAGTAATTCTAAAAAAAAAATTAAATAAGTAACCCGTTGAACTGAACTAAATTGAACTGATGATGAATGGATTGGACTTCAAATTTTTTTTTTCTTCTAAAAATCAAACTGATTAAATTTGATTGAATAGACTAATAAATTTAATCAAAATCGATCTGAATCGAATCGTAAAAACCCCTATCTCCATCTTACAACAGCACCAGCTTGCTGCAATGATGTTTTGGTCTCTGTTTCTGTCAATACGGTTAGAAAATAATTTGGTAAAAGGGAAGCAAGTAAACCCCGCTGGCGAATCTTCTGTCTTCTTGTCACAAACACTGACAATTCTTTTCTGCACTCGAATTTTTAGGTTATATGTCAATTAGTGAAAAGTGACACAACGAGATTTTAATTTGTTTTTTTAATATATTAAATCAGAAAGGAATGAAATACATATAATTAATATATATAAACAATAAAACAGAGCACTTTTATTTCATTTCATTCTAGTATTAGATATTCAAACATATTCCTAATCATCTGTGTAAGAAATTTATTTGTTTAATATACATTTATGGTTTAGTTCAATTAAATTTCCTTCACTGCTATTATATTCTTCTACTATTATTCACCTTATTCATCAATTTGTCGTCCTGGTATTTTCTTGTTACCTATTTTCCCTTTACTACCTTGTTCTAGATGCACATACATACTGTATTTCTCGTCCTTCTTTATCTATAAATATATCTCGTCTTCTATTTTGGCAAAATATACACACAGAGACTTCAATCAACGAGACTCATTGAGAAATGGTATTTTTGTAAGGAAAATCAAGGAGAGATATGCTATCCACCAAATTGTTTGTGTATTAGATGAAAGTGACTATTGTTCTGATAACATTGTCATATTTCACCAAATACTATACCCCATTCTATATTTATCTCGTAGCCTTCGCACATACATATTATACACTTAATGCCTTAAAGGTACAACATATAAAAAAAAATATCCCTCATCCGCAGCTGGCAGGTACAAGTTGCCTTTTTTTTTTTTTTTTTTTTTTTTTTTTTTTTTTTTTTTTTTTTTTTTTTTTTTTTTTTTTTTTTGGTCTGTTATATTACACATTAAAATGCTATTTGATTTTAGGGAACTATCTGTCACACACAACAAAGATGCTATTTAATAGTAGCTAGTTAGGCATGTGTGTCTACCTGGAAAAAAAAATCGGCGTTCGTCGTTTTTTGTGTACTCGTACTAATAAATCAAAGATAAGTATTGTGTTATCTAAAAAAAAAAAAGATCAAGCGTTGTGATACCTAACCTACAATATATTTGATTTCTCCATGTAAAATAATCAATGAAATATGTTCAACCATTATTTATTAAAAAAAAAAAAAGATGCTGTGTTATTGTCATCTAAGATATAGCTCATTCTTTTTCTTATTCCTTTATTAGAGAAAGTGATTACATTAATTAAAAAGCCCACTCATGCATTTCGTATGAATGAAAATTGTCATGATTATCCGAGGGGAAAAAAAAAAGCAGTGATTCCACCCCATTTTAGGGTGGATGGATTGGATGAAAATATGAGAAAGACAGAGAGAAAAAAGGTTGAGAGGAAAATTGATAGAATGATACATAATGTGATGGAAATATAATAGATGAAAAAAATGGGTAAAACTAAGATGAAAAAAAAGTATATATATAATAAATATTATAAAAAAAGTTCATTTACTTGACTATGGTTGTTTCAGCAGAATCTATTACATTACCTGTATTAATACCATGCAAGACAATAACCTTTGGATATTGGAATGAAATTTAGTCCATCACATGCATTAATTCTATACTAAAGAGAAGATTGCCATAATATAAGAATAAAACAGAGCTTAACTTTTATAAGGTGTTATGTTAGTGTAACTTTTTTATTTCAATTTTTGATATTTTGAGTGTAAAAAAACATATTATCATTCAATAATGTACTGTTAATGAATGAACTTGGCTACTCATTAAATTATGTAACAACACATTGATAATGCATGTACTCCCTCGATTTCATAATAAGTGTTATGTTAAAAAAAAAGTCTAAAAAAATGTTAATTTAATTTTTAATGTAATATTTATTATTATTATTATTATTTATTTATACTTCTAATAATATTGATGATGGATATTATTAGAGACTATAAATGAATGAATGAGTTAATAATTATAAGATTATTTTTGTAAAATTGTTTCAGTACTCTTTCATATATATATATATGTGTGTATATATATATATATTATTTTTTATAGGTTACTCTTTTATCTATTTACTAGTTTTTATTTGTTTGTGTAAAAAAAAAAACTTGGACAATATTTTGACATATAGTACAAAGGAATACAAATAAAAAATACTAGTGAATTATGAACTTTTTTTGGCTGCTTCTAGACAAGAAAACATTTTTCCATCAGTGTAATCTATAATGTGAACCAATAAATTAAATAAATAAATACGTTATACTTTTATTCAATTAAAATTTAATATTTCATGTACTTAACGAATTTAATTACATTACAAATTACATAAATGTAAATCATACATTGATAATAGATGTAAATATAATTGGTAAAAGGAGAAATATTAAGAAACGTATTCTTTTGTGAATCACCGTACATGGAGTCGTGATACATTGCGTCAAAGTTTCCTAGCAGGTACCAACACATTCACAGACTCAGAAGGTGTTGTATCAGGAAAAGTGAAACCTTTCCATTTTTGCTCCGTTTTTTAGTACTTAACGTTGTGTGACAAAAAGGAATTGATGCCTTGCATTGAAAAATATATCTTCTTCCTTGTCCCATTCGGCCACTCCCACCACACAAAGAATGAACCATTCATTTAATATTCCCCATTCTAGAAGTGCACTGAACTATATCAAAGTAAAATCTTATTGGCCTAAGTCTTCTGATTAATATTGATTATACGATATACATATATATAAGCACCACAACCACCCGATAGGTTTGAGCCTGTCTATAGATATATGTCACCGTGCCGTCCACACTCAAATGGAAAATTAAGGCACTTACATACCTTCTTAGTGGTCATGTACCAATTGGCCTGTCTCATTATCAATCATGGTCCTCCTTTTAATTAGTACCATAGTGATTGTCTGATTGATTGGAAGACTCAGATACAATAGTTCCATAACTTGCAGGTTAAACCAAAAAAGCCATAATCATGCTTGATTCCCTTTCATGTTATGTAATTGTGGGACATCATGCTAAACTCTAAATTATTGAATCCACATCAAAATAAGATTAGTCCAAATTTTGACACCAATGGCAAGCTTAAAAAATAGGATATGGTAGTTCCGCCAACCCTTTACTGAGAATCGGTAGTTATCATCTCATTATTGAAACTAAGAACCAAACACAGCGCGGTGCTCTGCCAAAGAAATGATAGGATGAAATTGAAGGGTACGTACCATACAATATGTCAAGTCCATTTCTACATTAAAGGCCCAGCATGTACTTAATGTTGGTTAAACCATGATCATGTAACACAGCATAGATGCTTTTCTGGCTTGTCTATCGTCGCTTGTGATAAGGTCAAGGGTCCTATTCACGGCTGTTAAAGGGAACTTGTTAATGAATTAAAAAAATAAGAGAGTATTTAGAAAAATAATGATTTTTAACGCAAGATTAAGACTTGGTTTTCTACTTCTTTTTGTTGTTTTTCTTTCATTTTTATATTTTTATATTATAAATCGATCCTATTTGTCAATTGTGACAATAAAAATGTTATACTACCAAACTAAAATTAAAAAAGACAACATTACTAAATTTTCCAATATTAAAAACTTGAAAGTTTTATTTCATTTTGGATTTTTTAAAATGCTTAACAAATTATATTAAAAAAATTCATTAGCATTTGCATCATGTATTCATAAATTATAATTTATTAGTTCACATTATAGGTTACATAGATGGAAAATATTTTATTGTCTAGAAATTAATAATTCACTAGTATGTCAAAATGCGCATGGATGTATTTTATACTTTGTATTTTACATTACATAATAAAAAAATCTTCTCAGTTACCCATTAAGGTCGAGCTAACTAGTAGCAGCAGATATGGATAGTTTGTATGTGTTGAAAAGGGTTAAACCTCTTTAGTGTCACTATACAAAAAAGAAAAAGAGTTTAATTATATAAAAATAAATATTTATCTTTTCCAAATGCACAAATTAACTAAAATAGTATAATTCATTAATCGGTAAGAATCAAGGACAAGAATCAAAGAATAGCCATATCAATGTCCCTCTGTTATGTTTACACGATGGATCTTAGACCTTAAATTAAAACACTCGAAACATATTACCTTATCTACTTAGAATAAAGATAAACAAAAGGGAAAGTGCGTGGAAGGATATAGTTAAAAATTAAAGTTTATTTGGATACAAGCTACACAGGTGTTTTGGAAAGTTTCTTTATTAAAATTATAGTATTTTTTTTCATAAATTTTTTAAAAAAAACACTTTTAATCTTATATCCAGACATATTCATAATTTCTAGCTAAAAATACTCTTTGAAGAATATTGTATATGATAGCCGAAAAAGAGACCGATTACAGCTAGATCTTATTCCCATTTATGTATAACTTTCATTGAAAATTATTGAGAAATCTTGCACCAAATACTACTTGACCTAAATTATTGTCTTAAAACGAAAATTAATGCAATAAAGGATGCAGCGAGCTTGATTTCGAAGATATAGTGCCAGCAAGGCAGCAACTCGATCCTCCTTTATGTCTTATTTTCTATTTTGGGGTCAATTTTAATTTGTGCTTATGAGAATGTTCATAATCTGTCAGCTTACAAATCAATTATTATTATCTAAAATTTAAAGAAACAGAGGTGGGTGAAAGGGAAATACAGATTTATACAATGGGAGAAATTAAAGGACACAACTTTTGTTAGAAATATGTTCATTCACTAGTCCATCTCCATTACGTGAAAGATAATCCATTCGCTTCCCCTTTTATTTAAAAGTCAAAAGTAGTCCCTTTACAAATTTTTTTCTTCTCTTCGAATTGTCATTTGGCAGATTCACTAATTAAACACGGGAGAAAATTTTGTTTTCCAATTGATGAAAGATACAATAACTTCACAGTCAATTGACATTTCAAGGAAGTTGTAGGAAAAGAAAACTATATTTGCACAATACTTTCGCTTTTATCACTTCATTTTTTTCCCTCTATTTTTTTCTTCTTATATCGCATCAAGTAAACCATTTTTTATTATCTTTCTTTTCTTTTTCTTTTTTCTTTCCACCGACATCCCAAAAATAAGGTGTGCAAATTGCAATAATGATTTTTCTAATCAATATAAAGAAAAAGACGTGAAAGAATGTTTATGTGAATTTGGGTGTGTTAGAAGTCACACAATAAAAGCAAGTATTATTGTAATAAATCTAAATCCTTCTATCTATTGTATTCCTTGTAATTAGTACCTTTAACGTAGAACGAACTTATACAGTTGATCTATGGGCTATTGGTATATTATTGTGCAAGTATATGAATATTATTATTGTTTTTTCAATGATGTGCACAATCAAAGAGGATAATGAATGCAGAAAAAAAATTCAATTATAAGTCCTCACAATTAAATACGCAAAGAATTTAACCATGTTTTGATTTATTTTTTTTAGAAAAAAAAATGAATAACATTGTAATGTACACCTTTCCCAAGTAAACTACTCCATTTGAATGATTTAATTTAGAGTATGTCACTGACATTTTTTATTTTAAAAAAGGACACAAGTCAGTTTCCTGTTTGATTATGCCTTTGGCTACATTGCCTATATGCACTAGCAATAGAAGAGTTTGACTTAAGCTAGCTGGTGGAACTTTCAATTCATCGCCATGGGTAGGTTTCTATAACTTGGACAGCACCAGCTGGCGCAGATCTAATTTAGGGTTTCTATAAGTTGGAGTATATCACTACTTTGACTAATTTAATTAGGTGGATGCTCCCCCTGTAAACTAATGGCCAATCATCCCGCAAGACAACCTGTATAGGCTGCAGAGTTTTCATCTAGAAATAATAAATCAAACATGGAAGCATCCTTGATTTTCACAAGGGTATCTACGTACTACTTAATAGCAGGCAGAATAAGATTGAGTAGTAGCTTTCGGAATCACCGAAAAAAGCAATAGTCTTTGATTTGTTTTGGTTCATTTGACTTGTGTAGCATCTAGCATGGGATTATCACATCACACATAAGGAGAGAGAAATCGACGAAGCTGTTTTATAGTAATCAATTGACCAGCTAATTATAAAGAGTTGGTTTACCTAATAAATAGAACTCCAAAATGGGATACTTCTATAAGTGTAGAGTAGAGGTGCATAAGTACAATATATTACAATTTCCAAGTTGTAATGATACTTAATTATTTACTACTCCTAAAAAACTTTTAATAATTAAAAAGGTAATGATACATGACCATTGATCAGGATGCCTAGCGATGATCCGTTCCCCCGTATAAATAAGAATTATATAAACTTAGGAGTATGGTTTAAGCAATTTGATTTTTGTCTAGTGAAGTAAATATATACATTGATTTATCCTGTTAAAGGAAATACCAAACACATGGATGAATGGGCCCAAGTTTCCTTGACAAGTGTTTAGCGGGAAAGTTGGAGCATGAATAATTATATGAAGAATTGCAGGCAGGCACAACATTGGACCATTATTTCACCAAAGAAATTAAAAAACAAGAGGTAGTAGTCTATGCAGAGCAGAGAGTACAACTCACTGTTTTCCACTACTTATTGCAATTTTACAGTTTACAACACAATTCATCAAATAATTCGCATTCTGAATTACTACAAAACAATATTGGTTTTTTCATGAACTTTAAAATTCAATGTGAATGCAACTTGTGTTGTGGGTGCTTTACAGTGAGGATCTACCTCAGCAATGCTATTGGTTAATGAGTCAAATTGGACCCCACACACTCTCGTCCGTGAAGATTTTTGTGCATGCGAGTGTGGTCCCACTGATCCATACTTTAAGTTCACGGTTTAATGATTGGACCCTGAGACTGGTTTACCGGTGCTCGGGTCCACCGTAGAGGAGAGCAATTCCACCAATCGCAGTCCTACTTCGTTTCATCACCTCTAGTTTAGTTGACCGGCTTCGTCGGTTTCAATTCATTCTTCACCCACATCATGCGTTTAAACAGGTGACAGCATTTCTTGTTGGGTAAATAAAAATGCAAGCATTTAGTATATTCAACTTTAAATAATGCTTTCCCTAAAAAAAACTTCAAATAATACTACTCCGATAATATCTCTAAAATAATTCTTTTAAACAAATACAGTACTGTACTATTTTATTTTTATTTCTTAACATGTTTGTCATCTTGTATTTCACTTGGAAGATGTAAAGGGAACACAAGCCAACGAAATTGGAAGCGTGCGAAAAGCTTAACCTTTTCTTTTTGTTTGCTCTAAAAACTCCAATTCCGATATATATGTTTTCAATTTGAACATATGCATAAAATGTTGTAAATTTTATTTTTTATTCTAATTTATTATAGGATCTCTATAAACTTAGTCTGTTGATAGCAATTCCAAAGGAGAATTTCTCCTACCTATTTAAGTAAAATAAATTGCTTTGATATCACTTTTTTCGTTGAAGAAAAACTTTACTCGTGGTTCTTAATTTTTGGGGTGCTACTATAAGCAATGGTTGTTCTTCCTATTTGATTGATCCACTTGCAGGTAATATGAATATAAAATTGTAATTATGATAATTTTTTTAATAATTTGTTGCTTTTTCTAGGGACCATTTGAGAAATTTTAATGATTTTTTTAGTTGGAATAAATATTTGATTGGATTATTCAAAGTAAGAAATGTGATGTGTTATTATAAGGAAGTGAAAAATATTATTAAAAAACAAAAGAAATTTTTTGATGGATCTATTGGTTAAAGATGCTCTTATTCAATTTCAATTTTGAAATTAAACAAAAATAATATTCAAGTAGGAATATCATAAACCTTCCCTTTTATCCAATTAAATGTTGCAACCCACATTTTGATTGGATGTAGCTTTTGCCAAAGTCTTAACTAACACAATGTCAATTGAATATGCCAAAACGAATTATTTATTTTTCTCCCATACCTTTTATCTTTTATTTTTTTCAGAAATGAACCCCAACCAACTGAGGTTGAGGTTAATAACTAAAATAAACACCCAATTTGGTTTATATAAAATATTATTTCACTCAATATTTTTTATATAAAATAATCATTAAATACGTACTAATTTAGTCTTCGAAAAATGAAAAATCATTAATATTTCAAATTGATTTTAGAAAATATTAACTATTAAAAAAGATGAATGACTAAAATACTCTATATTTATAATTTAAAGCATTGCTTAATGACTTTTTTCCCCGTCAGATATCAAATGGGGCTGAGTGATTTTTTTTAGTGATGAAATTAGTTACTAGTTACTAAAAAAGATCGATCCTGAGATGCATTGAAACTCTGATAACACTCCCATGATACATGAACCAACATTGCATCTTTATGACTGACTAAACACAGAGCACACAAAATCACAAACGATTCACCCATAACCTCATACTGTATAATTATTAGCTTCATTCATCATACATCCATGGCAATTGTCTTCGGCCATGAAAATGACAAGCCAAATCATTTATTTTGATCCAGCCTAAAAGCCTTGCAGGTCCAAGTTGGGAGGTACATTGGAATAGGATCCCATCCCAGCAAAGTTTCACAAGATTCACTTCCCTCCTTCGCAATTAATTCGTATATGGTAATATAGTAATGGAGGACAACCCTTTCCCATGCAATTATCAGTATCAGTAATGTTTCCTATCAAATTTTCCGTAACTTTAGATTCTCTGTCTTTAGCGCAAATTGGCAAATTGCAGTCAAATGGAATCAACAAGCTAAGTTTCACTTTTCAGTCTTTATAAAATAGATTAATGTTTGCTTCTTCTTTTTTTATTATTTCTAAAGTATCAATTATTTATTTTAGTTCTTGATTTATGAAAATGTATCATCTGTTCTTCTTAGTTATTTTATTTAAATGAAGAAATATAACGAAACATTTTTTTTAGAGATAAAAATTAGATTTGACACTCTTTTATAAATAGGATAGGAGACCAAAAAGATATAACTTCTTTTTTTTACCCAAAGAGATAACTTATTTTAAAAAACTGAAAATAAGCATTACTTTGTTTACCGTAACTAAAAACATTTTGCTTCTCTTAATAAAATTACATTCATTTTTGTTTATATTCTTGACCTATGATGTCTTCGTCCCAAAATTGCATATGTTTACTAAAATCAACACTCAAATATATAATGCAAAATAAATACTACTTTTTACTTAATTAATTAATTTGTTCTAGTCATCTTCTTTATTTCTCATGAGAGAAAAAAAGATTATTTTATTGTATTTACTGTAAAATAAATAAAAATATTTTAGTAAAAAATAATACAAGAAATAACTTGAAAAAAGGTCTTATATAAAAGTATAATATTTTTTTAAAAAAATGTCTTATAAATAGAAAAGGAAAAGAAAGGAGTATAAATTATTATTATTTTTACCTTCGGTATTTTTTAAGACCCAATTAACTAATTTATTAAGATAAAAAAATCAATATGTTTTTCTAAAATTACTCCTAACATTAATAAAATATACTTTTATTCTTTTTAAATATTTTTATTAATTTTAATTCTTTTATTCTCTCTCATCGTTCAAATATTTATTGTTTTAATTTTTATTTGTTATGCAGGTGAATAGTCAAAATAAATTCACAAAATGCTCAAGTAAAATTAATCTCTCCAAAAGCTTAAAACATTATTATGTATTTTACTTATTATTTATTTAATTGAAAAAACTGAGTCAAAGTTAAGGATAATTTTGTAAAAAATAACTCACATAAATTATTTTTTTGTTGTTTTTAGAGCAAATTATACTTGCACCTTATGATATTATCACCTATTACATTTAATTCCACTCTTTTTTTTAATATACACAAGACTCCATTATTTTTTTATCATCCATTATATTGTGACTACCTGACTCACTAATATTATTAAAAATAACAAAAAAAAAGAGAAATAAGTGAGGATCTAGTGACATCGTCGTCACGTCCTTGAACCTAATGAAGGTGATATTGTTGTACTTGATGAAATAGTTGTCGAAATACAATAGACCGTCGTAGGAGGTGAAACAGAAGTTGTCGAGCTAAGTGATCGCATGTGTCATACAACAATAGCACTGATCATTGGTGAGGTTGCCATAACACTGAAAGAGGCCTTAGATGGCATCGTAGGAGGCAGGGACAGTAATGTTGTTGTGGTTGGCAAAGGTGATGGAGTTGACTAGGGAGGTGAGAAGCGAGTTGACGATATTTTCATAGATAAAGTTTGACGTAAACTTGGATTAGAAGTAGACTTGCATGAAGTGGTAGGGATTTTTAAGGCATTTTACAAAAATTTAACACAGTTAATAACTGTTCAGTAAAGACAAAATTTTTAAATGTATAAGGATAATAAAGATTAACATTAGAATATGCGAGGTCAAAATTTGTTCTTGTTTTTATTAAATCTTCCTTTTATTATAAAAACAAAAAAAGAAAGGAAAGGAGGCAGGGAGGATAAGATTAAAAAAAAGAAGGCATTGGAAGTGAAATTTTAAGGAAGAATAAAGACGTAAATGTAAAATGTGGTTGTTTTAATTAAACCTTCCTTTTAATTCACTCTTTTATACAATTTTGTTTTAACCGACCACTCCAAACAAAGCCAAACGCCAAAGGCATCTCTAGCCGCCAAAGTCCATACCTCGCCTCACGTGATTTTACCGTAGCAGGCAATGTTTCTGATGTGATGGTAATATTATTTCAAGATACGACAATTAATGATTTTAGGTATTAATTAAACAATTAAAAGAAAAATATATTTATCACAAAATTATAAAATAAGATAAAAAAAGGTCACAAATGTACTTTTATACATTTTAATAATTTTTTTAATTAATAGACCAAAAATATTGGTAGCATTTGCTTTATTTTAATTTTTATTCAATTTATCTTTAAAAGAAAAAAAAAACTGTACCCACTACTGCACTTTGCAGTAGAGGCGCCAATATATACACCCATGCCAAGTTGTGCTTCCAAACAAATTTCTTTAACTGTATGAGTTATTGATCATTTTTGTATATACATTTTCGATTTTTCTCTCGGTTGTTCCTTTGGGTCTCGTCAAAAGCAACAACTGCATTCAAAGCGAGGGCTAAAAACAATGTTGCCATCATTAACACACATGGTTTCGCTCTCCATTTTGAATCTCCTCCACACTCAAAAATCATAGTACATAGATAGATAGCTCCTTTATTATACACAAACAATCACACACCGTATCCCTTGTTTTGAGTTTCCGAGGTCAGAACATGGCCTGCACCGATAACAGACAACCGAAGGTTCCTGTTTTCCTCTGTTTCTTCTCATTTATGTTTGTTGCCAGCGTTTTGTTGAATTGCGACCGGGTTTCGGGGCAGACATCCGCTGTTTTTGCTTGCGATGTTGCGAAGAACCCGGCTTTGGCGGGTTATGGGTTCTGTGACAAGTCACTCTCGGTGGAGGACAGGGTGGCTGACTTGGTGAAGAGGCTCACATTGCAAGAGAAAATCGGAAGCTTGGTGAATTCCGCGACCAGTGTAAGTAGGCTTGGCGTTCCCAAGTATGAATGGTGGTCTGAGGCACTTCATGGAGTCTCCAACGTTGGACCTGGGACCCACTTTTCGAGTCTGGTGCCTGGAGCCACCAGTTTTCCCATGCCCATTCTCACTGCGGCGTCATTCAACGCTTCGCTCTTTGAGGCCATTGGAAGAGTGAGTCAGATTTTTAACTCTTCATTAATTAATTTCTCTCTCTATCATGTCTTAAGGTCAGTCTTTTGCCTTTTTCTTTCTTGGGGTGGATCATTCGAAAAATGGGAAAGGCTGTTTTTTTTTTCCCTTTTTTATGAATGAGGAGGACATGGAAAGTTGTTCATTTTAGTCACTCAAGTTGGTGTTTTTTCCACAAATTTTTAGGGAGTTTGGTGAGGTTCGGAATGTGAAATTGACATGCCATTGTACGGGTTCCGTTCTTTAAAATTGAGTCATTGTGGGGGACTTTCCTACTACAGTATTACTTTCATTAATGGTGTTCAATCTACATTATTGATTCAACGATTTAGAGGGGATAGAAAATTAAAACACTAGAAAATAATATATATTAGGTGTTCTTAAATTAGAAGGTTTGAATATGCACTTATTTACAGGTGGTTTTAGCAGTGAGGTTGAAGTTATTCTTTGTTGAATAAAAGTAGATGGGTGGGTGGGGGTAGTTACAAAGTTGATTTTTTTTTTCACTCTCGACTTTTAGGTAAAAATGCCTGATTAAGCACTTCAATAATAAATGAAACAAGAATTTAGGGTGAGTTCTCAGGTGTGAACCTGCAAAAATTGGATTTAGATATTTATGAGTTTTTCCCCATTTTATTTCCAGCCTTCATATTGAAACTAAGGTGAATGACAGAGAGGGTTTGATGCTGATTGCTTGCCAGTGATATAGTTTCAAAATTGATAAGTCTCTCTGTTTTCAATTTTTGATAGTACATTTAAATGAGAAATGACCAAATTGCTTTAAATAATAAAAAATGAATAGTTAGTGCTATTTTGCTGCATAGTCATCTATTTCTTTGTGATTTATCACAATTCAAACAGTTGCTGTCGGCACTGAAGTTAAAAAGTGGTTTTCAAGTGGTGTTTAGGACTAATTTGTGGTCATTTCAGGTGGTTTCAACGGAAGCCAGAGCAATGTACAATGTGGGGTTGGCCGGCTTGACTTATTGGTCACCAAACATAAACATATTCAGAGATCCCAGATGGGGAAGAGGACAGGAGACACCAGGGGAAGACCCTTTGCTAAGTAGCAAATACGCAACAGGATACGTGAAAGGCTTGCAACAAACTGATGATGGAGACTCAAACAAGCTCAAGGTTGCTGCTTGTTGCAAACATTATACAGCCTATGATTTGGATAACTGGAAAGGCATTCAGCGTTACACCTTCAATGCTGTGGTAATCTACTGTATACATTGATTGAAAACTCAACAAGTTAATGTGATATGAATGCAGAAAAATCATTTTGTCACCCCTTCTTATCTTTTGAAATTGTTACGTGACACAACAAGATATGGATGATACATTCCAACCACCGTTTAAGAGCTGTGTGATTGATGGGAATGTTGCCAGTGTCATGTGTTCCTACAACCAGGTTAATGGAAAACCAACCTGCGCAGACCCTGACCTCCTTAAGGGGATTATCCGAGGCGAATGGAAATTAAATGGGTATCTTAGAACTCTCCTTAATTCCTAAATATTGTATACTTAGGTAAGGTTGGGTTAATTGATCATGTTTGTTAATGTATTCTTTATAGTGATATGAATGTGTGGTGTATGCAGATATATAGTTTCTGACTGTGACTCGGTAGAAGTGCTTTTCAAAGATCAGCACTACACCAAGACTCCTGAAGAAGCTGCAGCCCAAACCATTCTGGCAGGTAAGAAAATATGAAAAGACTATATACTTTCAAATTCATTAGGTAATTTCTGGATTATCAATGAATTGCGATTGTAATTTGCACAAGTCTTGGTTTCCACAAATTATGCAAGATACCTTTTTACTTACCTTCTTTATATGTAATGTTTGATTGCACAGGGTTGGATTTGAACTGCGGAAATTATCTTGGCCAATATACAGAAGGGGCAGTGAAGCAAGGGCTTTTGGATGAAGCATCCATTAACAATGCTGTCTCGAACAATTTCGCCACATTGATGCGTCTTGGTTTCTTTGATGGTGATCCAAGCAAGCAACCTTATGGTAACCTTGGTCCAAAGGATGTATGCACTTCAGAGAACAGGGAGCTCGCCCGTGATGCTGCAAGGCAAGGGATTGTGTTGCTTAAAAATAGTCCAGGATCATTGCCTCTCAATGCCAAAACCATTAAATCATTGGCAGTTATAGGGCCCAATGCTAATGCTACCAGGGTCATGATTGGAAACTATGAAGGTATCAAAATTTCCTACTCCTATACTAGGCCACACAGATATAAAGTTGGGAACTATATCGAATTTGATAAACGATTACACGTGTCAATTATTTCTCTGCTGAAGCACCAAACTTATATAACTGTAGGCAAAATTTATCAAATGGTTTGCTACTATAGTTAAATACTTTATTATCTCTACCTTGTCCTTAACATCACATTTGACCAGTTCCTAAAATTTTGCAGGCATTCCTTGTAACTATATATCCCCCTTGCAAACCCTAACAGCCTTAGTTCCTACGAGCTATGCTGCTGGCTGTCCCAATGTGCAATGTGCGAATGCAGAGTTAGATGATGCCACACAGATAGCAGCATCTGCAGATGCAACGGTGATTATAGTTGGTGCAAGTCTAGCTATAGAGGCAGAAAGTCTCGACAGAATTAACATTCTTCTTCCAGGACAACAGCAACTTCTAGTGAGTGAAGTTGCTAATGCATCCAAGGGACCTGTGATTCTTGTCATAATGTCTGGTGGGGGCATGGATGTGTCCTTTGCTAAATCTAATGATAAAATCACAAGCATCCTTTGGGTTGGCTACCCTGGCGAAGCTGGTGGAGCTGCCATAGCTGATGTGATTTTTGGATTTTATAATCCAAGTAAGTCATTCACAGCCTCCCTTGTATAAAAAAAATTCCAATCCTATAATGATACTACTTTGACACTGATGGATAATTTCCTAATCCAGGTGGAAGGCTACCCATGACATGGTATCCACAATCATATGTAAACAAAGTACCAATGACAAACATGAACATGAGGGCAGATCCTGCTACAGGTTACCCTGGTAGAACATATAGATTTTATAAAGGAGAAACTGTTTTCTCCTTTGGAGATGGAATAAGCTTCTCAAGTATTGAGCACAAAATTGTTAAAGCACCACAATTGGTGTCTGTTCCTCTAGCAGAAGATCATGAATGCCGTTCCTCAGAATGCATGTCACTTGATGTTGCTGATGAGCATTGCCAAAACTTGGCCTTTGATATTCACCTTGGGGTCAAGAACATGGGGAAAATGAGCACTAGCCATGTAGTGTTACTGTTCTTTACTCCTCCTGATGTGCATAATGCTCCTCAGAAACACTTGTTGGGTTTTGAGAAAGTGCACTTGCCAGGAAAATCAGAAGCACAGGTTAGGTTCAAGGTAGATGTTTGCAAGGATTTGAGTGTGGTTGATGAGCTTGGCAACAGGAAAGTTCCACTGGGACAACATCTGCTTCATGTGGGAAACTTGAAGCATCCATTGAGTGTGAGGGTTTGAAACAAGTCTTCAAATCCTCTGCACTGATTTTTTTCCTTCTTTTATTTTTGCATTTTTCCTCGCTGGTTTCCTTAAAAGAATTCTTCTAGGAGACCAGAAATAAGTCAGAGGTAACTGTAACAAAATTCTCTGATTGGCATTATCATATTCAAATCATAAATTTGGAAAACCAAGTTTTCATTGGAGCCCACATTATATGATTTGACAACTTAAAACTGAGACTTAATCTATAATTCGTCAGCAGTAAGTATCTCTATTTAGAAGTTCTATTTTGTACAATAAATAATTGTGTCTAGAAGAGAATTACGGGCGATGCTTGTCTCCATGAAGAGCTTCAAAATAGGACCATTTATAAGAGCAAAATATTTAAGGAATGCAATCCCAAGGCCAAAACCCATAAATTGAAAATATTCGGCTACTCTAATCTAATAGTCTAATATGATTTCTAGAGTAGGGAGGGAACTGCTTTTCAATTAACATATTTATATATTATTTCAATTTTCGTTTAACAACTTAGAGAACCGCTGTTCACAGGAGGGGATTGAGCAATGGTGCGGGAATTGTTGTGAAATTTTTGATATTATCTTAAAAAATTAAATATTGAAAGATTAAAAATTAAAATACAAAGAAAAAACACAAACTAAAACAAAACTTGACATTCCAACTAAAATCGCGGTTGCTAATTATTTTCTAAAATCATGGTTGAAATCACCTAGGTTATTGCAAGACATAAAGTACACAAAAATAAAAGGAGAGAAGAAAATGGAAGGCATGAACCCTGCTTAGCTACAGGAAGGAATCCTATACTTTTGAAGCGCAGCAATGAAATCTTCAATGTACTTATTATGAAGTTCTTGGGAACTGAAAACCTTGCCCATCTCCTTGGCATTCTCTCTTAGAGTACTCCCCTCTTTATCCAGAATTGCAAACCTCAATGTCTTGGCCACATCGTCCCTAGTAAAAGACCCATCTTTCTCGCTCCTTGGCACCTCAATAGCCACTTTCTTTTCCTCTAGCACCCTTGAAAACAGGACTTGGTCAAGCAAATAAGGCAGAGTGACAATCACGTGCCCAAAATGAACCTTCTCAATGACAGAGCCAGAGCCACAATGACTCATGCAACCCCCAATTGCCCCATGAGCCAAGATCTTAAGCTGGGGTGCCCAAGTCCTCCAAACAATCCCACGTTCCTTGGTTCTTTCCTCAAACCCCTCTGGCAACTCAAGCACACCCTCCTTCAGGTTCTTCAATGCCCAAAAGAAAGGCAAACCAGAAAGCTCAATGCCATGTGCCAACTCAGTGAGGTCCTGCTGACTCAGCTTCAACTCGCTCCCAAACCCAATGTACACCACAGATGAAGGCTTCTGTGAGTCCAACCAGTCCTTGATTTGGACCCAATCAGGGTTCTTGTCTTCCTCTTCAACATCCCTTATCTGCATGGATGGTGGAAGCAACCCCACTGGAACCACAGGCACCTTGTAGTTACCAGCAAGGTAATCCAACCACTCTCCTTCAAGCTCTCTGGAGGTTCTGAGAAGAAACATGTCACAGCTTGAATATGCCTTGTTGAGATCAAAAGAAGCCCTTTCTCCTGTCTCCTTATCCTTGGTATCCTCCCATGCTCTAATGAACTCGTAAGGCCTGATACGAATGGTTGTGGTGAAAGGAAGCCACGAGGGAGGCCCACATATGCTTTCGATGGAGTAGTCCTTCATTTTGTCCTTTGGTGGATCAAAGAAGACTTTGTTGTAAGCTGGGGTTATGTTGTAGTGTGCACAAGGGATGTTGAGGCTCTTGGCTATAGGTGTCACCCACGCAGCTGGGAAGTCATAGAAAACCCAATCGGGCATTGAGGTTTTGAGCAACTCAGCTACGGCGTCTTGGAGGCCCTCATAAGCCTTCTTCAGGAAACAGTTCTTTTGTGGGGGGATGTCCATTGTGCTCTCTGCGCCTTCCGGGAGATGCTCTATTTGTGGCAAGGGTAGCTTCACTAACTTGATCAATGGCTCCAAGTGTTTTGGGGCTTTGGGCATGCGATCAATGTTTTTGGGGCTGTTTATGAAGGTAACCAAGTGACCCTTTTGAGCCAGAATCTTGGCCACTTCGAAGTAGGGGTATATGTGACCCATGGCCAGCCATGGGAGCATGGCAACGTGAAGAGGCTTATCATCTATTTTGCCATTGCCATTGCATGAAACTGAATCCATGATGATGAGTGTTTTTTGTTTCACTTGGATTCGGGTCTTATGTAACGAATAATCAGCGTGCATCACGCACCTAGTATAATATTTCCTGCTCCAGTACTGGTGGGCTCTTCAAAGTTATTTAGAAGGAAATAATAACCGTGCCACGAGGACCACGCACCTATTAATCTATTACTTTATTTCCATCATTAATCTTTTAGTTAACGACCATGGATACGTTTTTATTCTACAACCAACAAAATGGAATTTGAACTTAATATTACATATAAATTATCTAAACTCTTATTATTAGGCTGATTTTAGTAGGAGTCTTTCAAAAAAATTAATATCTATTTAAAACAAGTTTGTAAAATATATGTGGCACGTGATGACATTAACTTACAAGAAAAATAATAATCTTTTCGTCTTATTATAATTATCTTTTTAAATTGTTTTACTTAGGGAAAAAAATACCAAATTTATAAAATTAACATTATTATTATTATTATTTATTTTGTAACTCATCATTAATATTACAAGAATATAAATAAAAATATTAATTAATACTATGTTGTAAAGCTAAAATAATAATTATTTTAAAACTATTTTTTTATTAAATGACAATTATAAAAGATGTTTATAAAATGATGTAATCTTGAATAAATTTCAAAAATTAAACAAAATTATTTCTTTTAATAGATCCGGCAAAAAAAATGTTAATATTATTTTAAGGTTTAATTACAATTTTTTTATTAAATCCGGCAAGAAATTCAACTTAGAGTATTTCAGTTTCAACCCTGGATATTGACTAGTCCTTTTAGTTTCTAACACAACCTTGCTTGACCGACGTATCTTTCGTGGATATAATTTTAGTGGAATTTTTCCCTATCTACACTACATTGGTCAAACTATTTCTACATTGGTCAAACTATTTCTCATTCTACACTATTTGAAAATTAATTCCTAATATACATGTTTTGGTGAGAAGTTGAGATATCATTCCCCGACTTCTCACCATCCCTTTCATGTTTTCTTTTTTATTTCATTTTTTTTTTTGTAATATGAATTTTTAAAAAGATATTGTGTTAGCGTGTTGTGCATTTGGAAGTTGGGAATTGACAACCCGACTTCCGTACGTTTTTTATTTTATTTTTTAAATAATTATTTATAAAAAATTATATTTATAATTTTTCTGAAAAAAATAAAAATTTTATTGGTTATTGTAGGATATGATGACAAGGTTCGTGGGTCATAGTTTTTTATTTTTTAAATAATTTGTTTAAATAACAAGAATTGTACTATTTTTTTATTTATTATTTTATTTATATCAGAATACATAATTTTATAAATAAAATACATAAAAAATAATATTTATCTAAAAAAGATTGAAAATCAAGATATGTTTAAGATAATTTGTTCTATTATGTTCTTGTTATTAGCAGATTTCACATTTTGTTTTGGCATGCCTTCAATTTTTTCTTCCATTTAAGTGGAAATGCGATTTGAATCTGGACAATTCTTTATATTCCTCCTTTTCATATTTTAATTGTTATTATTAGTACGTTTAGTTATTTTTGATTTTTAATGTTCTATTTGTTGTGTAGAACTCTCTAATTGCTATTATTTATATGAGTTGTTATTTTCGTATGTTTCTATTATTATATTTATCTATACAACTGTTAATATTTTTTATTATTTTAATATTTTAATTTCATCATATAATATAATTGGAATATGATAATTATATATCAAATTTTTTAATCATTTTATCTTTTTATTTATTTTAAAAATTATCAAATCAATAAAAAAATTAATTTTTAAAAAAATTATAAATACATTTAAAAAATAAAAAAAAAAAAGGTACGGAAGTCGGGTTGTGAGTTCCCGACTTCCAAATGTACAACACAACTGTAACACAATTTTTTTTAAAAGAAATCATATTACAGAAAAAAAATGAAATTACGAAAAAAAAAATGAAAGGGACGGTGAGAAGTCGGGGAGTATATTGGGAATTAAATCCCAAAGTAGTGTAGAATAGGAAATAACTTGGCAATGTAGTGTAGATAGGGGAAAATTCCTAATTTTAGTTACCCACGCTGCACAATTTTCCTCATTTGCTGAATTTAGAAAAATGAAAATAAAATTATGCACTCTTGTTGTAGTTGCAATTGCATGTAATTAATTATCATATTTGTGTCTTCTCAACATGTATATGCTGATTAAAAAAAAACTTGATATTATCACTAATTTCTTTTACCTATTCCTGTAAATTTAAATTAAAATTTTCCTTATTTGTAAGAACTTCCAATTCCTATGATATCTAAGTACGTACTGTTAACGGGATTCTATATATATATATATATATATATATATATATATAAGACTGTGAAAGGGAAAGTACGGCCGTAGCATCTCACAAGGCATTTACTACGATAACGGAGTTGACAAAATTATCGGTGGAGTTTGGTAATTGCATCACGGCCATTTTACTATCATAGCCTTAGATTGTATGACCAATGGAGTGTCCGTGTTTATTGTAAAATTAATTATCACGTTTTGATTGGTGGATAATTCTTTCTACGTTTTTATCTTGATGTTTTTCAACTTTCTTTCCTGCTATATGCTCCAAAAATTTAATAACAATATTAATTTATTTTTAAAAAAATTGGTGAAATTTTAGAAAAGGAAAAAATGTTGGGAGTTGTTCCTTCTTCAATGCTTGGCTCAAGAACCAAGGCGTTGAAACTCTCAACTTTGATGCAAGGCTTAAGAGATACATCTTTTGAGTGGCTCGATGTCTCTCCATCTTCTTTCTATATACAAGATTATTGTGTGTAAGGTTGACTTAAAAAAATGAGAAAGAAAATTTAGAAATAGATTTTGTGAGAATACCTCTAGAGAGATATTTTAGTGTGATTTCTTTAAAAAGTTTGAATACCACCATACTTGGTGATGTTTGATTGTATCTCTAGTGAAAGATTAGGAAAGTTTAACTCTTGTAACTCATTATTTTTATAGTGGAAGTTTGATTATGGACTAGTGTTCGTGGGTTTTTACTTTTTCACATTGAAAAGGTTTTCTCACGTTAAACAATTTGACTGTGTTCTTCTCTATCTCTCTCCTCTTGCATTTATTGTTTCGCTTCCGCAATTGACTTGAGGGTCCGTCTTGACCTAACAGTGGTATCAAAGCCCGAGTTCGAGGGTTCTGAAAGAGACGAAATGGAGACTAGTGACATAACTCATGACAGAGATATGTTCAAGCTGATTGCAGACAATTTCACTTATTGGAGACCAATGATGAAAGATCATCTCTACTGCAAAGATCTATATGAGCTCATCGTTCTTTACGAGAAACCTGAAGGCAAAACTGATAAGGAACCAAAGGCTTGTGGTAAAACTCAGCAAGATAATCCAACCACTCTTGTTCAAGGTCTCTGAAGCTTCTGATGACAAACATGTCACAACCTGAATTTGTTGTGTTGAGATCAATAACAGGTGAGGCACCTGTCTCGTTAACCTTGACATCTTCTAAGAGCTTCCTCACCTCATAGGGTCTTAGACCAATCTTTGTAGGGAAAGGAATCCACTTGGGAGGGCCATAGTAGTCTTCAGGGTTTGATCTATCGGCAGCAGCAACATCACCAAGTTGTTGTTTTTGTGTGTCAAAGAAGCACATGGTCCATGCAGGGTAAGGACTGAAATAGGCACTGTGAATTTTGAGGGTCTTGGCTAGCTGTGGAATCCAGCTTGGTGCAAAATCATAGAAAATCCAATCAGGATTTGAAGTTTAGAGAACCTCAAAGACAAGTTCTTGGAGAGCATCTTGTAGGAGATGGTTCTTGTCAATGTGGGGCGATAAGGGAAATTTGGTTAGTTTAATAGATGGTGGTAAGATTTGAGGGAGTTTGGGTAAGCAATCAATTATCTTAGGGGTGGAAACAAGAGTCACATAGTGACCCTTTTGTGCAAGGATCTTGGAAACCACTAAGTAGGGCTGTTCAAGGTAAAATAACTAAAGTTCTTTGTTTTAGAACTCCAAAAAAATTAAGTCTAAAAATATATATTAATAATTATATGGTTTATATTTTTTATAATGCATATAAAAAATAATATAGAAGAAATATAGTTTTAATTTTTGGTAAGACTCATAATTTTATTCTTTAGTTTTAATTTAAAATTAATTACTCGTTGATTCTCATTAATTAGTCTGTCTCTTAATTGACTATAGAGTAATTGGAAGATTTTATTTCTATTTTTTTGAAAAACATAAAGAAGATGAATTTGAAAATGTTATAAATTATGCCAAAGAAATTGCTACTGAAATGAATATATAACTTAAGTTTCGTGATATACATGTTATTCATAGAAAAAATATTTTGATAAAAATATTGATAATAAAGTTGTAAAATCATCTAAAGAATCATTTAAAATTGATTACTTATTATATATAATAGATTAAATACTTATTGCATTAAGAAATAAATTTAAACAATTTAAAATATATGAATATATTTTTGATTTTTGATTTAGCATTAAGAAATTGAAGTCTTTGGATAGTAATAATTTAAAAGAATATTATCTTAACCTTGAACGTTGGTTAAAATATAATAATTACTCGGATATTGATGGATTAAATTTATTTACATAACTAAAAATTTTAAGAGAAATTATACAAGTGAAAAATGATACATAAATTGATATACTTAATTATATAAAAAGAATTGATTCTTTTTCGAATGCTTTTATTGCTTATAGAATAATGTTAACAATTTCGATAAATGTTGTTTCGGTGGAGAGAAATTTTTTAAAACTAAAATTAATTAAATCTTATTTAAGATCAATAATGTTTCAAGAAAGATTAAATGAATTAACTTTAATATCAATTGAAAAAGATGTTAAAGAAAATCGATTATAATAAATTAATAAATAACTCTGTATACTTAAAAATTTGAAAAACAAATTTTCAATAAAAATATAAATATTTAATAAAAATATTAATTTTTGTTAAAAAAATTATTAAACTAAAAATTCATTCAACAGGTCCTGCCTCAAAGTAGGGGTATACGTGACCCATGACTAGCCATGGGAACATTACAACATGAAGAGGCTTATTGATGAAACTGAAACTGAGTGATCCATTGGTTTTTTTTTTTTTTCTCTGCATAAGGAAAAATATATGTTAATGTCATCCGTGTTGTGTATAATAATATATCGGCAAAAATGAATCCAAGAGGAAGAGCTCACTAAAAATGCATAGAGACATTTGAAACACGCAGCTATTATTTTATTCCCTTTAAGCTGTGGTAGTAAAATAAAAAAGAGAGAGATATTGATCCCACAAAAAATGCATGGTCGTATAATATGGCGCATCTGATTTTCAGACCCAAATGACTTGTTCTACTTGTGTTAATACGTATACAAAAAACAAAAATAACAAAAGAAGAGAAAATGCACGTTTTATGAATCTACTTAAAATGTACATAGGATAACATCATTTAATTATCAATTAACATACGTAATAAACTATGTTGATTTTCAAAATAACTACATTAAAATTAATATTTAAAATAAATCATAATTAGTTAATGATATAAAAAAAATTATACAATGAAATTATATGAAAATTATACTCAACTTTTGAACTACAATATTACTTTGTATTTATTAAAGGGCAAGAAACGGAACAAATTCATATATGTAGGTGATGCGGTTTAAGAAAAAAAAAAAAACACCATTATCAAACATTTTGCAAGGTCTTATTCTTATCACAATATTATTATAGGGTTTTTTTTACAACTGGTTCTTTTTCTTGTAAAAATTCAATCCTGAGCATTTATGCGGTCTCTCCCACGTGGTTCGCATGGTAAACAAACCTAACAACTAATATTCATTGCAAAGATTGCATTTTTTTATAAAGCAAAGTTCTGTAAACAGAGAAAGGAAATAGACCATTAGTAGAATATTGGAGACAATCCAAGAAAAAATAATCTGCCAATTGAAAACGAGTAGAACATTCAAGCATTGAATAGCATCAACGAGAAAGAAATAATAGTAATATCGAATCCCACATTAACACCATTGGGAAACTCGTTCAAATCACCTTTAGATGATAGCAATACATACAATATCTGAATATCAACTTAGTAATATGGAAACTAACTAATGTAAACTTATTTTCTTGTATCCTAACTCTTGACAAACAACAATTCATTTACCAGTTTTTCCAAATTCAAAAAGGACGAACCATTAGTGTGGGTAGCTTCTTGTGCCAATTTCTTCCACTCAATTGCTTTTTTCTTCATCTCTTTACCCTTCTCACCCTCTAATAACTCCTTCACAAGCTTTTCCACTTCAGCCCTTGTAACATTATCACTATCCATCTCCATGCCAAAAGCCCATTCACGAGAGATATACCTGCAATTGAGAGTTTGGTCATTGAAAAAGGGACAACAGATCAGAGGCACCCCGTTGGTTATGCTTTCAAGCGTGGAATTCCAACCACAGTGAGTCAAAAACCCTGCCACTGCTGGGTGCTTCAAAACTTGCTCTTGAGGACACCAACCCACCAATAGGCCTCTGTCTTTGGTTTCTTCTACAACTTCTGGTGGCAAAATTGCGGCCTCACCCTCAACTAAATCAGGCCTAATCACCCACATGAACTTTTTCTTGCTATTTGCTAGGCCCCAGGCCAATTCAACTAGTTGTTGGTGTCTCATGACTATAACACTGCCAAAATTCACATAGAGAACCGAATTGGGTTCCTGTGAATCCAACCATTTGAGACACTCGGACTCTTCCTTCCACAAATTACACTTAATAGAGTCAAATGTACTCTCTGAAGTTTGATCAAGGAGCAACTCCAGTGGTCCTATGGTGTAAAGTTTAGGAAACATTGTGGAGAGTGCATTCAGCACATCATGCTCCAAGGCATCAAATGTGGGCAGAATAATAGCCGAAGCTTTTGAAGTTGCTTCAATTTGTTCCACAACAAAGTCTAAAAGTATATCATTTGGATCTGTGGTACGATAGATGCCAGGAAGGTCCCTTAGAGTGATGTTCTTCATGCCAGGAATCCAGTCTATGGCAGAGTCTAAATGCCCATTTGTCAAATAGTTTGCATCTGGAAAACAAGATCATAATAATAAAATATATATAATATATAAATATTATAATTATAGTTACAGGAGAACGTAAAAAAAGTTCTCTCATTTTAATTTCTTAACTAATACCCCAAAAACATTTGTTTGTATTTGACTAATTATAATACTAATTTGAATGAAATTAGACAATTGGAGTGAACAATGTATGATGGTCCCCACCTTTAAGTGGTATTAGGCATCTCTCCATGAGATTCTTGCATTCCTTGAAGCTCATGAAGGCACAAGCACTGTGAGTCCAAAAGAGTATGTTGGGTAGCCCAAACTGCTGAGAAGCTTTGATTGTGAAGGACATGACACCATCTGAGAAAATGCAAGTAACTGGAGGGGCATGAGAGTGATTAAGTTTTGAGATAAGGTTGCAGAATGGGATCAAAGAATGCTTTCTGGTAGAGTCACAAAGAGCTGGGATGCTTTGAGTTGAATCTATGTCGGAGGGAGGGAGACCATCAGGAATGGTCTCAAAGTGGAAATTTGGGAAGCCAATGAGGGCATTAGGGCCTCTAGACTTGAGGAGGCGTTGGTGATTGAACTCAGTGGTGACAAAGGTTATGTGGAAGCCGTTGCTGTGGAGGAGCTTTGCTAGTTTGAGAAATGGGTTTATGTGACCTTGTGATGGAAATGGGATCAGAACAGCATGTGGCTTCTTGTTACCTCCTAGTAAACCCATCATCTTTGACATTAATCACTTTGTGTGTGACAGAACAATGTTCATCAAACGTATGTTGCTTGATGAAAGAAAGTGGTTAGTGTCAAAGGCTAAACTTCACGAGGTCAGCTACATTTATGATTGTATCAACCGCATTATCTGTGTCTACCGACACGTTCAGATTCCCTTGTGAAAATTTCAGCCACAAATCCTTCCTACTTTTTTCTTTATTTTTTCGCAGAGTTTAATGGGTATGGTTAAATTTTTTACAATAACAATCCATCACAAATTACGGTTGGTGTAATTTTTTTAAATAAATATTATAAAAATCAATAAAATTATCATAAATAGTGATATTTTGAGAATAAATAATAGTGTTAAATTATTGGATGGGATCCGTTCACTTTGCAAATAATTAGAAAGAGAGGTCAGTTTAATTAATGTGAACCGTAGGATTAAAATAAAAGACTGTGATTTACTCATCAAATTCACCGTTTCACTGAACACATCAAACCGATGTCGACGAATTCCACCGACCCTTTGGACTTTACTTTCGGCGACGGCGAATGAAGATTTGCAAATTGCAATCAACTTTCAGATAGTATTTATAACATGCCGACTGTTACTTATCGGGAATGATAATTAAGAAAAAATGTTTCCCTGAAACTTTCAAATACAATATTGGAATGTCAAAGAGTAGAATCGTGAAGATAACAACTTAGTCACACAAACTTCTCAACCACCCCAGCGGAACGTGGAAGGTGAATTTGAAGGAAGGATTAACAAAATTTTGGTACGTGTGGCCGAGCAAAAAAGGGACATTGTTGGCTCATATCATTTATATGTCTATCAAACGGAGCAGAAAGTGTGTTGAGTTCCACTTGTCGACGGTGGTAGTCTAGGAAGGGCCGGTGGCCGAGAAGGAGGTTTACAACATTGCTCGGTTACATTTTGCGGCGAGTCGACGACCAACAATTGAGAGAGAAAACGAGAGAAGAGTTTTTCAGTGTGAACTGTGGAGAGAGAAGCAAAAACAACCTAGGACAGGATGCAACATGCGGCAAGCACCAATAATTCTTCAACTTTCGAGCTTCAGAAATCTGATGTCACAAAAATGGAGAGAAATTGGGACAGGATGATCAATTCAACCTCTGGCTGGATAGAGACATGGCACATAAGTGGTTGTGCATGAAAAAACGTGTGTTAATTGCAATGATTGGACTCACTCGCACGCATTGACACCAAGGGAAGTTGAGAGAGAAATTGGTTTGGGTTAATCCGCTCGAATGAGGCACGTACATACTCTCTGCGTGCAAAATGAATTTATTAAAATGAGCTTCAGGTATGTTGGGTGAAGGAAAGTTGAAGAAGACATGTGGAGTTACACTTTAGTTTGGATATTTATATCCTGCAACTCGAAGGTCGACAACGACATCGCCGTGAGTCGCGTCCTCTCCTGCATGCTGCATGTGATCCGAGTCACCACTCCCCGTCAGCAAACTCGTCGTTCAGTTTGCCGATAAGGCTCAGGTCACCGCTCTTCCCCAATCGTCGAATACCTCCTTTCTGATAGCAACCTGCCATTGCTTACTTAGCCAAAACTTTAATGACATTCACCATAGGCGCATAGTGTGCTTCCTAAAGGGAGGACCATGCAATATTACCATAGCCCTTTTGGTTTTCCATATTTAGGTTGCATAAGAGAGATCAGAGTGTCTATGGCAAAGCGACCTGAATCACGTAATTTTACCATAAATCAATCCAATCAAATCCATAAAGTATTAGTTTGGTTCAGTATTTTTAGTTTTTTTTAAGCGTTTTTTTTTGTCTTGATTCTTAGCCTCATCATGATTACTACCAATTATTTTTTTAATTTCTTATTAATTAATTATTTAATTAAATTTGCACTTTGATTACGAACTTATTTGAAAAAAATTCGTTGTACAGCTAACCAATGTATAAAGATAAATACTTTATAATGAGATGAAGTTTAGCCAAATTTTGTTACACCATTCTATCGTCAAATGATTTTTATTTTTCATATTTCATTATAATAATTGTCGTATAAGAGAAAACCATTATCCTAAAATAAATGTTATTTTAGTTTTTCAATATAATATTATTTATTTATATTTCTTATAATATTAATGATAGATAATATAATTTATAAATAAATTAATATTATTTTTAGAAAATCAGTGAATTTAATGTTGATATAAAGTTAATTATGCAAAATTAATATTATCTTTTATTTATTTATTGTTTTTTAAAAATAAAATAGAATAACTATTATTTTGGAACGGATAGAGTATATTATTTTAATTTGTTAATTATCCAATAAAATTTAAAAACACGGATTCATAAGTTAATTATTAGTCGTAGAAATTTATTGTTTATCACTTATTCTTACAAGTTTTTTTTTACAAGGAAGACCTAATGGTCATACATGTTTCTTATTCATCATTAGCTTCATCACTTTGTTCGTACAAATTTCTTTGCACTATTTTGCATGTTCATCAATAAATTTATTTGAACAGACTAGCTAGTTAATTAATAGCAGAACATATCGTGCGAATTTCACCATCAATACCAGTCTTCATCTCAATGTTGCCCATCTTCACCATAGACTTTGCAAATTCCAATTTGAAATGTATGCTTGAGTCTGAGTAGTCCTCTACAAATGTCTGTGGAAGCATCACTCCAAAGCAGTTGATCAGACTCGAGAATTCCTTTCCCATTCCTTAGATTTTTATATTGAGATTTATCAAATTCGTCTTCACTACCTGTATCCAGTGCAACTCGATTTGAGGCACCACTGTTTTGCGGGCATAGTGCTCGTAGTTGGGAAAGAAACCAAGGGTTGATGGAAGGGTCAGGACCACCATTTGCGTGAAGTTGTACAGTCTATACGAGTAATACTACATTTTGTTTTCATATATTCTCTTCGTTATAATAATTGTTGTGTAATTTGCAGAGAAAAAAATTGTGTAAGAAAAAAAAATCCCAAAATAGTTATCCTTTTAACTTTTGTTTTAACTTTTGAATGTAATATTAATTATCTTTTTTCACTTATATTTTTTTATAACATTAGTTATGGATAATAAAATTTATAAATAATTAATTTTATAAAAATTTCACTCACTTTCATTTTTTTTAATCTTCCTTAATCTTTATAAAAAAAATTAAGGCGATAAATATTTTGCGTCAGAGGCAGTATAAACGATAAAATAAGTTGTTTGTCAAGTTAAAGTAAACTCGAACACATCATTTGGAGCCGTACAAACATGCAAGAATGGAAAGTAAAAGAAAGAAAAATCTTTAAAACCATTCTTCCTCCTGTTTGAAAACACATCAAAGAATATTAAGAGTTAGAATAGAAATGAAATCATCATTGATACTGAGATAGTAGATTGTTACTAAGTGGTTAAATCAGTGAGACATTAGTTGGTCCATTTTGATTCGGTGTATATTACAAATTCAAAATTATATATGTATATATTATATATAAGTATATAACTAACATGAGTAAGAAAAGTTCGTCTATACTCCAAAATCTAAATAAATAAAAATCCAATTATTTATAATTTTTTTTTAAAAAAAGTCAATTGTTTAAAAAAAATTGGTCGGGTCAGACCTGTCCAATCGAAATTCGGTGACCAACCCGGTCAGATTTAACCAAGTCAACCCAAGTCAATTGCATAACCGATTTGAAAATAGAACCGGTCCAGTTAGAACACCGAGTCTTAGTCTAATCGGTCCGATATTCAGGCCGAGTTTGATAACACTAAGACCTATTTTAGATAAATTTTACACTAATACTTTTAGTAAAAAAAATAAAAAATAATATAAAATAAAAGGAATTTTTTTTATATGTTAACATTTACTTATATATTTAAACTAATTTATAGAATGTCTCTTATATTAACTTATGTATAAATTAGTTTTAATTTAAAAAACATTTATTTTTTTATCTCTTGAAAGTGTTTCTAAACAAATTTGTTCTAGTAGGTTTTAAGTGAGACTAGTTTATTTTCAAAAGTAAGAGAAATGTTTTATAGTAAAAAAATCATGTTAAAAAAATTTAAATATATTTTTATCTCTATTAGTTAATTTTTTTTTCATTTTTTATTCTTGTAAGTTCATATTTTTTTTTTTCATTTTAATTCCTGTAAAATGGAGGTGAAGAAATTTGCCTAACTTAGACCCACCACTCAATTAGCATAACATCATCCTCATAGTCAGCTAAAACTGGCATACTCGTACCATATGGACCATTATAATGCCTTTTTAGTATACTTTTTGTTCTAATTGAACCTGAACATATATTATATATGAAGAGAAGATATTAATATAATTGGGATTATTTAGATGCTTAAATTATCTTCGAAGACATTAAATAATTACTTCAAGATATGGCAGGTACATGAAAATATACCAAACTGTACAACATGGGTCTGAACTGAAACTTGTGAGTGTTCCAACTATGTGTGTGTGTGTGCAATTAAAAATAAGTCATCTCATGTTCTTAGTTAATACCCTCTTTGGCGTGTGTGTGTGTGTGTGATTGCTGGTAGAACATAATTATATGACAATTGAGGCTGAGCGCGAGTAAGGAGGAGCATCTATTTTCTCGATGAGTCTTGCAAGTAGCAACCAATCTGTAGTTTTCCTTACAAAGGGCAGCATTGCAGAAGAGGCACAGGAATGTTATTTGTTTTCCATTCCCTGTTCTTGTTTCATTGTACAAGTCTTTTTCTAACAATAACCCCACCACAGAAAATGTAGTCTATATATGATAATTTCCTCTTGAAATTAACTTGAGATATTTCCCTTAAAGAAAAAGATAACCCCACAACTTTTGTGTCAATGGCATAGTTAGTACAAAATTAGAATTGTGACACATTGTAACTCCAAAGTTGTTTCACTAGTACTTCTTTTCTCTGTCCCCATAGAAGGAAAAGTTCAAAAAACAATTAAGGGTGTGCATGAGCAATTTCTTTGTGGAACAAGCACTGACAACCAATAAGATGACTAGGGTGAATGTCAAGGTAATGAGGACGAAGAAAGAACTAGGCTCATAAATCATAATCTTGGGAATGTTGCTCACTGGGCCTTATATGGATGGAATACACCTTTTAAGTGGAAAGATTTTCCTCAACTCTTGGTCCAATAGAGCCCAGAAATGGGGCATAGCTAGCTAGCAGAAAATATTGCGCTTTCAATTCCACATATATATGTGTAATATATTCTTCCCATCACACTAGGATCTTTTTTTACTTTTGGTGTCATAAACCTTATCCAAAATTGGTACAAGTACTGTTTGAATCTAAAATACCAAAGCCTTGTGAATTAGATCAATGGTATCATGATATGGCAAAAGAATTTGAAGCCAGAAATAGTAAAAGAATTTGAATGGTAACTAATTGACTAGTTTGGTTAAGTTCTGTTGGCAACAACCTTATAGGGCATATGTCTACTCCGGTGCCAATGCAGGAAGAAAGGTACTTACTTAGGTAACCTTCCATGGCCTTCATCATCATCTCTTCCTATTTAATGAAGCACAATTTTTGTGTAGTTAACAGATAACGACTTATAAGAAAGACACCGTACAATCTTGTACTGTAAATAGTAAATCTCTTTCGGATTTAACTCTCAATATGGTTGGTTATTATTGGACTCGGATGGTACTATAAAAAAGTTCAAAAGATTAGTCCTCAAAAACAAAATAATGATGTCTACTTTAAGGGAATAAATTATTACTGCCGACCTTCTAAATCAGAAAAAATATCAATATCAATAACCAGAAAAATATAATTAATTATTGTTTGAATAAGTTATAAGCAAGGTAGTTCATGGCTAGTGTAGTTTACGTACTTTGTTTCTTTCCTTAATAATTGATTAATCATCACATAATTAATGTGGGAGTTTCCTTGGCTCCACCATTTGACTAACTAAATACATTATCAACGATTGGATCCTACATTTCTCTTTTTTCTCTTTCTATATTTTTTTTTTTTTATAAATAGAATTTTGAGTTAGTTAAACTTCCCCTTCCAAAGAAATAATTGATTGCTTTGTTTCATGTGGGATGTATGTGCAGTTCCTACTGACGTGCTACTCCTACTAATTCATTGATTACATTGCTAGGCAGAAGCATATGGGTTGAGACTTGAGAGGGAAACAAAAAGTTCTTGGTATATATATATATATATATATTTACTCTATTAAACACACGAAAATTGCTGATAACAATGAAGCATAAATAGATACACTCCGAGAGGTGGGTCACCCTAGTTCAATTGGCCTTAAAGACCAAACCCATCTTAATGTATGCCACATTGACAACTGCAGGTGGATGATGTCATCATGAAGTGTGATGATGACCCATGCCACCCAACACTCTTTCCCTCCACACACTTTTGTAGATCCCGTTTAATTTCTTGAGCAAGTATTACAGTATGTCTATCTATCACGTTCCGTTATCTGCCGCCTTGCTTGCTTGGAGTTGAGTGCTCTCGTGCCAAAAATAAAATTATCAATTATTTGATGAAATGTATGTTTTGTACGTGATAAACGCCATCTTCAATTTCACGTCAGACCATGATATATATATCACTTTATTTATTTACATCTATTCATTAATTCCTACCTTCTCTCTTTGCACTTTAAATACCATCCTTTCCAAACCTACCTTCATCCTCCCCTGCCTCTATTTGCTTCAATGGGAGATAACAATGTCAACCTTCCACCCGGGTTTCGATTTTATCCCACAGATGAAGAGCTTGTGGTCCATTTCCTTCACAGAAAGGCATCACTTTTACCTTGCCACCCAGATGTCATCCCTGATCTTGAGGTCTACCCATATGATCCTTGGGAACTTGATGGTACCATTCCTTGCTTTGGTTTGAACTTTCATTACACGCCTCTTTGTTCCATGCCTGCCATTTTGAACTGTTAAGAAATTATTATTGCATGGTCCAGGGGACCATGCAATATCGATTAATTTTCATATGATACGCATGAAAGAGTTAAATAAAATTCAGTTACGTATGTGTCATGAAAAGATTAATTGAAATTATATAATCTCGAACCATATAATAATTTCTCATGTTTCAGAATAGATGCCAAATATATGGTTAATTAATTTGGTGTACTGTATGTATATATGCATGTTAATTAATTTTCATCTGTGTACAGGTAGAGCTTTAGCAGAGGGAAACCAATGGTACTACTACAGCAGAAGGACACAAAATAGGATCACTGGAAATGGGTATTGGAAACCAATGGGAATGGAAGAACCAGTGGTTTCAAGCACAAGCAACAAGAGAGTTGGCATGAAGAAATATTTTGTGTTCCATGTGGGAGAAGCCCCTGCTGCTGGTATCAAAACCAATTGGATAATGCAAGAATATCGTCTATCAGATTCTGCTTCCTCTACCAGATCATCCAAAAGAAAATCACAACAAAAAATAGTCAGTATACATATTTTCATACATAATCCAGAAGCACATCAAACATGAACTCTTCTTATAGTAAGAAATGAGAATTATAAATATTAACTATTAGCTAATACATAAGTGATTAAAATTAAAAAAATACGTATAACTTTTTTTAAATAGCTAGTCGTGTGAACATTTACCACTTACGTATATTCAGGTTGGAAAACTATTGTACAGCACATTGATTTGATTGCTGATTTTATTTTTCCTTTTGTGTTTGATTCAGGAATACAATAAATGGGTGATATGTCGTGTTTATGAGCGCAATGGCGACGATGATAATGGAACAGAGCTGTCGTGCTTGGATGAAGTATTCTTGTCATTGGATGATGATCTTGATGAAATTAGCTTACCAAATTATTAGCTAGCTAGCTAGCCGCAGTATACAACTGGATAATTAATTAAAATAGTTGTTGCTTGTCATATATCGTTGATGTTATTAATTTATGAGCCATAGTTAAATCCAGTGTAGGTGGCATTGTAATGATCAGTGAAATGGGTTTTCATTGCAGCCCTTCAAGTGGACTTTGTAAAAAAATCATGGCCAAACAATATGTAGTATGACGTTATGCTTTTACAGATCCCACGTCACTCAGTGGCTACCCCCCTCAAATTTCATTGCCGTTTCTTCAGTATATAAGGACACGTACGTGGATAATTGCCAGCACAGTATCCATTCTCAGCCATTAATATATATCAATAAACCTGCAAATCTATATATATATATATATATATATATATATTTATATATATAGCAAATCCGGATTAGATGTATGAAGTAGTAATATTTACGTATTTCATCACATAATCTTCATATCACCACTGTTGCATGAAAATTTCGTGCACTTAAAGGTATCCTCTTAAATCTAATAATAATTGGGGGGGAAAGAGGGAGAGCGAGATTTTAACAAGAGAAAAAAAATGCTAATAACACTCTTTTTTATCAATTATATATTACATAAAATTACTTGCTAGTTTTACAAATGAAAAGTGTATAGTCAAATTAATTATTAAACTCACCTGAAATTTCAATCAATAACAAAAAAGACTTATTTATAAATTAATATTAAAGTCGTGAAAAATTATAAAGAGATAGTAGAGCAAGAAATGTAATTGTAATAGGTGATTTGGTGTAATGAGAGATGGATAGAGAGGAATAATGAATATGAATGAGATATTTACATTGTTGGAGTGTCTAGAAAATATTACTCTAAAAACATATATTCATGAAACTTGAGAAGAGGAAGAGGAGACTGTGGAGCCCAATAAACACACGCTTGCAACTGAGCATTGGGCAATAAACTAATTAAGTTTTGTAGCTAGCTTTTGTCTACTTTGATGGTATTTGGTAGCTAGTTGTCTTAATTGGGTCACGATGCTAAGGACGATTTCCTCTTTTTTGTTGTTGTTGTTTTGCTTTTCTTGCATACATGGGTGGCTGCTTAGGGAAGCATCCAGTCATGTGTGATGCAAGCACTCGCATGCTTCAAGCCCCAGCACGAGCACTATATTATATTATATGCATATATTGTCACCAAAGAGTGACAAACCACGATGCTTACCTTATTCTCATGGGGTTACAATGATTCTGAGTGCAGGGCTGTTTCATTCCTTTGAGTCTCAGGTTTCAGCTGATTGGTAGTTACCTTGTATCTATGCCTATTAATTATTGGTGTAGATACTGTGTAACCATTATCACAGTGCCTGTTAACAGATGTAAATGATACGTACTTCTGGTACCCATTATCATATATATATATATATATAAACTTTATTGGCCGATCAAAAAAACTTATTCTCATTGGGTTCTCTCTTCTCTTCTATATCCCCCAGAAGTGAAGAGATAATTATGAGTAAAGGCATTGTAATTTAATGACAAAGCTGCGCGTAAATTTGGTGAAGAATGGATAAAAAACAGATGTGTCCAAGAAATGGTTGGTTATCTTTATCATTAACGTCTAATCTAATATCTAATAATATACCAAATACAAAAAAGGCATTAATCTAATATTATAATTGACATGATATGACACCATTATTAGTAAAATTTTGGGCCACAGAACTAAACCAATCAATATACTGTTTATATAGAATTTGTACTTCGTCACTAGATCGAAATTAAAGCATCATTCAATTGCTGGGATTATCTTTAAAACATTAATACATTTCAAACATAATAAATAAATAAAAAGGATCAGTAACTGAGCCTGAGTTAAGACTTTATATATAGTTGCTTATATAAAGTGGGAAGATGCACTTTAAGTACACTCATTCACAATTATTGATTAAAAAATTAAAGGTTGAAAATTGTAGTTAAATCAAATATATTATAAAAAATTAAAATTAATTATAATCTCAATTGTTGATTTTGTAATTAATAATTTATTCTCTAAAGTGCACTTTCTTCACTTTAAACTAAAGACGTCAAATCTCTTGCTATAACATTTTCCCTGCTTAATTTCATGTATTTATATTTAATATGTCATCAAAGTAAATGATTTAATTTACTTCACTGTTAATATGAAACTGTATATTTATATTTAATGATATATTGCTACATTATTTAAAAAGTTTGATACTTCATATAATTTTTAACATAATTACAGATAACATATATATAAATTTTGTTAATAATATAAAAATATATAATTGCATTAATGATGCATCAGATTGAACTTTTATTAATAAGCTCTAGTTTAAGAACCACTCTCCTTAATCCAAAGGATCAAAATTGGTGGAAATATTTGAGGATATTGTGAAAAAGTCAAATATTCTAATCATAGTAGCTAAAAAAAACAATTTGTAAAGATTTTTAAAAAAATTATAGTGGTATTGTCCCATCCAATAAGCATGCTGCGCTTCGACGTTTGTGTTGTTTCCACGAGTTCATGTCTATCATAATATTCACGAAAGAACTCCTTCTCACTCTTGTTTCTTTTTAAGTTGTAATATTATAATTAACTATATATTTCATTGCTTAATCAGATCGTAATCACTGAGCCTCCCAATCATCTCACCCGTGCTTGCTTGTTAGCCTGCCCATGCGACTTTTAGAGAGAGAGAGAAAAGTGGCATGTGGTTTTGGCTACTTCAAAGAGCCGGAAACACCATTACTCAAACTACATATATAATTATACTCTTATTCCCAATCCCACATAAACTATATATATGCTCCCGATTGTACGTGGAAAGTTGAAAATGCCAAATCAAAATTGGACGTTATAATGATTGCCCAAATCATGAAACCTTCCCAATGGGCCTAATTTTCAACTTGTTCATAAAGCTTTGGTTGATCGCAACCAAAATTTTGTATATAAAGACATAAAAGGGGAAGGCAGGTGTTTGACATATACCCATCTATCCCAATGTTGGCATTTGGCTTGCTTGTTTTCTTGGTATGATGATGATGATTTTTTTATTTTTTTTTTTAACATTGGCATGAGAGGGCAACTAATGAGAATGATTGTAAGGCCAATACCTAGGTAGCTTTCGAATGAAGTTGATTATACCAATCGATCCATGCGACCATCAAAGTCAACAAAAAGGTACAAAATAAGTCAACCCCACACAAAATTAATCGAAAGGGAAAAAGGCAATCAAAATTAAAAATGCTCTCAGTTTTGTTGTGCCAAAGGACGAGAACTTGTCGCCTAAGTGATCAAATCTCAGCACATAGAGGAAATAATAAGTGGAGAAAACTGTCTTGTGCTATGTGCTATGAGAGTTCGGAATGAACCCAGTTGAAGGCCATAGAAAAAGGATTAATATATGATAAAATATATGAAGTTCTACACGTTAAAATATTACTTATTTTGTCTCTGGCATCACCGGATTAATCATACACCAGAAAAATATTTGGTTGATATAAAAATTGCTTCAATATATGACAATATGAAGACTAGTGGTTGACGTATGAGTGACCACACTGCTCCCAAAATCCAATTGCTTTTACATTTAAAAATCAATACATGATAAAAATAGAATGCGATGATACATGAACGTGGGGGAATATATACTTACTATTTATTTATTTGAATCTATAATTAATTGTATTATTGTAGGAATATATGGAGAAATTGGAAGCTTGAGACACGTGTTTAAATTATCATTAGTCAACTCACGTCTGCTTTACACAGGATTGTTATACAAATTTATTAATATTAGATGTAATAAGTATTTTTTATACCAAAACAAATATTTTTAAATGTAATCAGTTAATTAATGAATCAGAATAAATTTATATTTGGAACATATTAATATTACTCATTGAACTTTGAAGTGGCAAAATGACTTATGTTTGCCAAATTTATATTTGGAACATATTATTAGTATTATCCTAAAAATCCTGCAAAAACTCAAAAAAAAAAAAAAAAACCATTCTCGTTCCAAAGATTTTCTTTCTTTTTGTCGTCGAAGAAGCGATAATGACTTTTTCAGTCACACGTACCTCTTATATCATAATATTTGATTATAAAATTCTTTTTAAAATATATATATATATATATATATTAAAAACATATGTTAACTATAAATTTTAATTTAACCCATTATTATAATTTATGGCTAACATAAAATAAATCCCGATTTCATGAGTATAGAGACTAGGTAAATTTAATGAAGAGGACATATCGATCTGAACATTAAAACAAGAAAAAGGGATAAAAGTGTTTTTTCAGTATAAATTAAAAATTAAAATTCATTAATTTTTGCAAATTATTTTTTGTATTTTATTAAGACCAATGTTTTCGAATCCTCTGATATTATTTTGGTTTGGGTATCAGAACAACATCACCTTAAGTGATTCTGTTGAGAAATAGAATAATGTTTTTAAGTTACTATCGACACAAAACATAATAACATATGATTATATGGGTTTTTCTAACTAAACTATTTAGGATTGGTTAAAAAATTAAAAAGAAAAAGTTTCGATTTGGAATCATATACAAGTAAATTTAAAGTCATAGATGATGATGTCTTTACGCATATTAATATATAAAAAAATCTGTTTCATTTTCTTAATAGTGCTCCTACAACATTAATTAGCATTTATATTACATTTAATGCCTAAAAAAGAGTTACACCATCATTGAGAATGCGACAAAGCAACATTAAACAATCGAAACCCTGGACAGATGCTCTAGGTACAAGAAAAAATCATTCTCATAGAATAATGCTAAAATGAAAATTAAAATGCACAAAATTCATACATCTTGCAAATTTATTGAGATTTCAGATACCGCATAGAAACAATATTATATTTATAGGCTTCATATCCCTCCTCCAAATCTTTGATTTTGCTTCGGAATCAATCTAACCAGCAGCCCATATATACAACATAAATACATAAATTTTTTCACTCAATCCACATTTTCATTCATTAAAAAACAATATAAACACAGAAGATGGTCTTACTATGTGCCTCTCTAGGAGATGGTAATTGGCAATTCCCTGTGACAATCTAGACAAGTAGTTTTTCCATCAAATAATGAAGAATTAACGCAAGACGAATGAAATTCATAAACATACATCCCAAAAAATAATTGAATTAACTCTTCATTCTTAAATTATTTCGGGCAAATAGGAGAATCATATTTGAATTCTTGGTTTCATCCCCACACGAGAGGGGCAAGAGTCTCATGACTAACTCAGCAATATGTGCTCTAGGGGCAAAAGGAAATAGTTGTACGTTTTGACAAGGTTACCTTTGTGTATCCGCCGACTCAACGTTTCCGATTTGAGATTCTCCCTCCAGGTATCGAGGAAATACAGAGTATAATAGGTGACACCCAAGTACTACACCCAATAGGCCACACAAACGCACATAAATTCCATAATCTGAGATTAGCGTAAACACAAGTAGAATCGTGATCATATTAACAAAGAAGCCCATTAGCATCACCTGGGCAATTTGACAATACAACATGGACATTGGGAAATAGTGTATGTATCTAAGTTGGGAACACAAAAGAAACATCAATGCAGGGAGTGAAGAAACTGATTCTGAATGTGAGTTTAGGTTAATTTATATTTGTTTAAAATGATTACAATTTGAAATCTCTTGATACAATGATTATTTCCGTTTTTTTAGTGGTTAATTTAGAGTAGATACAAATTATCTTTTTAATTATCCCTATTTTTTTTTTATCGCTTAACCATTCTATAACTGGACTAATTATTTTTTTCTATCAAAATATCTATAATTATTTCTTTATTCATCCATTAATTACGTTTTTAGGGATTATTATTATTATTATTATTATTCTCTTATATTTATTATTATTTTATTTTCTAAATTGAATTTTAAGATTTTTTTAAAAAAAAATCTCAAATGGTTAAATATAATCTTGTATTAAAATATAATTATGTATTGTAAATTTAAAATAAAATTTATATGTTTTAAAATATAATCTTGTATTATAACATAATTTAAATGGTTAACAATATTTTTCCACTATTATATAAATGAGAATAATTTTCTCATTTGTGAAAAGCTACTCTCTCTCCCTATTTATTTTTTTGTTTTGATCATTAGGAAAATATGATTTTGATTAATCCAAAGTTCAACTGAAAGATTAGTAAAATCTGATAAAAAATTATTTTCATTAATGATCAAATTTTGATATTATCTAGATGATTTTATCTTAATTTTAACATGTTAATCATTTATCTCTAATCACTTGATTGACTAACACATTTCATAATGACGAGCAAGGTCAAAAAATTTTCAAAACACCTATTAAAGGTCAGACTTTTAAGTTATTAAAAAAAAGTCTTTAAACCTTAATATATCGATTATTCAAGTAAATATATTTAATAGTAATGACCATAGGCAATACGTATATAGAATGGAATGAATAAAGGCTCAAGAACCGGATTCTCCAGCACAGTACAGGAAGGAACAGATTTGTGGTCACGAATGTTTTGAAGTTAAAACACACTAGAAGTTGAGAGATATTATTGGGGTGGAACTTATCCGGATTTTTCTTCAGATATGTCCTGTTCTTGATCATGGTTGAGAAATAAAGAAATAAGAAGCTAGGAATGCTTCCTATTATCAATTATTGATTTAAGAATATCATCATTTGGTTCTTTGGATTCTTTGCATGGTTAAAGAGATCAACCTTCCATTAACTCATCAAGGATATCTTGAAATAGTAGGTGTTTGTTGTTTTATGTTGTAATTCTTTTTTTGGTGAAATCATTTATGTTGTAATAATATTAGAAATATTTGCTTGTATTATTGGTTAAAGCTTTGCAATTTTATCATGGCACCAGAGGAGCAAGGTTGTCGAAATCCAAAATAAATATAATTAATAGGGCATAAGTATATGTTAATGAAAACTTCAAATAATTATAAAAAAAAAGTGTAACATAATTGACAAATAACTTTATCTCTTAAGTAACAAAGTTAAGATTTGTTCAGATGAAAAAATATCATCTTTTGAACTCAATTATAAGATTTTTTTTATTGATTTAAATATAAATTTTTTAGTTACTTTTATCATATTAATTGATGATATCATCTCAACAATTAAATTGATTGTGTTTATTCTTGATATCAAATGTTATAGAACGATAATATAAGAAAAATGCTAATTTTATTTTTAAAAGACGGGAAATATGCTCAAGATGCTAGAAATAAATATCAGCTAGCTAGGGAGAATAACCAAGCGGGTCAAGGGTGGCAAAAACCTTCCCTAGATTTTCTCAAGTGTAATCCTGAAGTTGCACTTATCCAACAAAGTGGTAAAACAGGTTTTGGCTTCTGTATTTGAGATGAATGCCTTTGTTCAGGCCAAAACTGGTTGGATCAATTCAGTTATGGAAGCTCAAGAAGGTGAAGCTTTTGCACTTTTGCAAGTAATGCAATGGGTGGTAGAGCTAAACATAACAACTATCGTGTTCGAGACAGATTGTAAACTGATAGTTGATTTGATTTGTCAAAGGTAGGAGGAGTTCTCATGACTAGTATCCAGAAAGGCCAATAATGCAGCACATACTTTAGCTAGGAAGTCTATTACTTTTCTTAATCCTTTTATTTCCCATTGCATTTCTCGATGTATTGACAATGGAAATGATATGAGGTATTTCAGTAAAAAAAAATGTTATTTTTGAACGTGATTAGTAGAATTAAATGAAATTAACTAAATTTTTTAATCAGTACAAATATAAGTTATTTTTGTTTATATTTAAATTTAATTTATCCTTTGAAAGTTTTAAATATTAAAGAATAAAACTGAAAAGAAGAAAGGACAGTGTATGAAGTATGAAAATATCTGAAACTGAAACGATTGAATTGGGTTTGCTTACGTGGAGCGCACTAAGGGAAAAAGCGACATTCAATCGTGTATTGAGTTGATGGTTGAATATTTGTGAATCCCTGAATGGTCGCCATTGTTGACCAAGCCTAAACCTCAAGCCTCAAGCCATCGCCATGGGTCACGAGCACTCCAAGTTGTCGGAAGGAGAAGGATCGCGTCGTGCTCGCTTCAAAGAGCGTTTGCGTCTTCACTTTCGCCGCGGCAGAAGCGGCAATGGCTCTTCTGGTCACAACCTCCTCAACGCCGATAACTTCGCCGGAATCGCTCTCCTCGCCCTCCTTCGCGTAAGCACGCTCATTACTATTTTTTTATTTATAAAATTAACACAACTATCTGATTCTTCTACTTCTTAATTTGTTGTAGGCGGAGATGAAGTTCAAGGATAAATGGATTGCGTGCCTTTCTCTCGGAGAACAGACTTTCCGTACCAACACCTCTGACCAGTTAAGCTCTTCTTCGTCTTATCAATCAATCATGCTTCATTGATTCTGTTGTATTGATTTTGTGTTATTGATGATGGTGCAGCACAGACAAACCACTTTGGAACTCTGTGAGTACTACTTTCAACAGTGATTATGCTTTCCTTTCATTGTTAGTTATTTAGAGCATCTCCAATGGGAGATGCTTACTGGGTTTCTTAGTCTAAGCACCCGTTTCTTGGGAGTTCTTCTGCGTTGGAGCACAGTGATGTGGCGGAACCGATTTCTTCCGCGGACCTAAGGGAGGGTTTGGAAGACGTGCACCATACGTACTTGAAACCTGTTTGAGTAATTGGAACTAGAACAGTGTTTCTTCTATGTGACTCATATTTTCTTCTACAGGAAAAGAAACTTCTTTTGGAACAGAATGGGGCTCATGTTGCAAGAATTTCTGTTTTCGAGGTATGCTATAAGATTAGGACCTCTTTCAATATGAGGTACCCTCAAACATTTTTTTGGGGGGAAGATGTCATGTCACTTTTGTCAGACTAAAATGAATGTTGCTTGTTTTGGATATTTCTGCTGCATTTCAAGAGCATTTTTTTTTTTCAATCTCTATGTACTAGAAGGGAAAAAAAAAATGATCACGGTTGAATCCTGATTCTTGTGTATGGAGAAAATTAGGTTGAGAGGGGGCAACCCACCTTTGAGTGCCTTCAGATCCCCGAAGGTGATTAGTCTCGTACTCTCGGTGAACAAATTGGGGATACTCCTTCCAATCACATTTGTACCCCCTCAAAAAAGAAGGAAAAATATATCTATAATAAAGTTTTTAAACTGTCTTCATTCTGCGTCTCCTGTCCCCTAATTTTTTGTGCAATTGTTTTAACTTGAATACTGCATCTAAGTTTAATATTTTCTCTCCCTTAGACCAACAAAATGTCCCGCAATACTCTTGTTGGATACTGTGAGGTTGATCTACTTGAATTTCTGACCAAGGTGAGGAAATTAGAAAACATTAGTACGTCACTGATTTTAGAATTGTTCATTTATTGTTTTGTTCCATGCTGTTTCAGCATTATTAATTTTACACACTTTTGTTGTGAATGGTATGATTGTGCAGGATTCTGATTCTGACGTTGAGGTATTCGACCTTTTAGATCCATCAGTGCCTGGAAAAGTGGTTGGCAACATTTCCATTTCATGCACTGTAGAGGTAAATGCCCTATGATATAAATTCCATTGTTGTTTATAATAGGAATTTCTAACAATAGTAATTACAAACTAACAGGATCCGATTGAAACGGAGAAAGGCTTTGTTAGACGCATTTTATCTATAGTGGTAAGTTTTATCTTCCTCTGTTTTCTGATAACCCATGGAGTGATGATGTTTAATTTCATTTCTGTACATGAGGGTACTGATATAGTGATATGAAACCATATTGTGCCAATGGTTGTTACTGAGTCCTCGTTCCAATATTAACACACATTTTTAACATGTTGTACAAAGTGCTATAGCTGGTTGAATACATATAAGAGTATTTGAAATCTACAAATCAAGGAAAGCGCAACATGTAATTCATTGTTGTCTAGATAATTTAAATATACTGAGCTCATGTCCTCTAATATTTTATATCAACCTGAGTAGTGATGTTTTATGCAGGACTACAATGAAGATGGGATGCTTTCACTTTCTGAATTTTCTGACCTGATTGATGCTTTTGGCAACCAAGTTGCAACCAGCAAGGTTCCTACCTAAGTAGTTATTTTGCACTTCATGTTTTCCTATTACTTTTTATTTTTGAATTATTTGCTTTGTAAATTATCTTTAATTTGTTTGTGTTTCTGGATTTGGACTTTGATTCATATTTTCTGTCCTATTTTCAGATTCTATGGTTTATACTTTCTATAAACTAATATCATCTTGAATGTTAAAAATTAGAACCTTGAATTTGGTTATATTGAAGTCCAAATATTCACCACAAGCTGTTGAGGGACTGGTGGTTGAAATAATCTTTATCCTGTGAATCTTGAAATGAAGTTACAATATAGTATCTAGTTTTATAATTATATATACATGTTTTACTCTATTGTCAATACATTATTTTTCAACAGAAAGAAGAGTTGTTCAAAGCAGCTGACAAAAATGGAGATGGTGTTGTGAGCATGGATGAGTTGGCCTCCCTTCTTACTTTTCATCAAGAACAGTAATGACCCATCTAAATTACAAGATATATAAGTCTTAATTATGTAGGCCTATTGTTGTCTTTTGCTCGAAGTGCCACTGTGTTTAGTAATTTAACTGGTATCTCTATATCATTATTTGTGATTTGATGATTTATAATGATAATGTTTGACTTACTTTGAAGTTTGTTCTATTCTTATTTGCTTAGCTAGCTTCTGGTATTGCAGGGAACCATTATTGAATTGCTGTCCTGTGTGTGGTGAGGTTCTTCAGATTTCTGACCAGCTGAACAGCATGATCCACTTAACTCTTTGTTTTGATGAAGGGACTGGTAACCAGGTGATGGCTGGAGGATTCTTGACAGATAAGCAGGCTTCATATGGGTAAATTTCTGCTAATTTAGGCATTGAGAGACAGGGTATGAGAGAGAGCATAAGCTTTATTGACCTAATGGATTATACCCTAGTTTTATGGACTATAATTATGTAATTTGTATCATAAGAAAATGAAAATCACTTTTTTATTTCTCTGTTTGTATAGTTGGTTCTTCAAACTGAGTGAATGGGCGCATTTCTCATCTTACGATGTTGGTATTCGATCTGGATCAAGTGCATCCCATATTCTGGTATACAATATTTTCCACCAATTTCCTTTTCTTTAACAATCCAATTATATTTATATGATACATCAGACTTGAATGTATGTTTCAAGTTATATCAGGATGTACAGGACCTCTTGAAATTCCTTCTTAGGTTGCTAATTACTGAGTTTGCCCATTCACATCCACCATAATTAGAAAAAAGGCTTCCAGGCTTATTTACTAACATTTATAATTCCTGGAAGCCTTTTCATGCTATTTTACCAAATATCAAAATTTGTCTTGCATAACATTTTTTAAAATCTTGAGAATTTGAATGGTATTCGCCTAACATCTCATCAAGCAGATAAATAGAGATATCCTTAGGGTATGTTTGGATGATGAAATTGGAATTACAGCTTAGAATTTTAATTTCAATAGCAATGGAAGTAAGGGCAGTGGTTAGGGTGTTGTCAGTGAGGGCAGCAGTAGCAGAAATAGGGAGGGTCATTGCTCAGTGTGGGAGTGAGGAATTGACAATTTTTAGGGTGTTGATTTATTGGAAATGACTCAAGGTAGTTACTATGTAATTCCATGGAATTGTAATGCAATTAGGATTTAGGCTTCTAATTCTAAAAGAAATTCCAACATAGAAATTAGAAAATACGATCAAATTACAATTCCAATCTCCAATTCTATGGCTCAATTCTGGTAGTTTTAATCCTGTATTTGTACCTCCTCACCCTCTCAACTGGTTATTTAATATTTATTTATTTCTGACATTAGGTATATGATCGGAAGTCTCAAAGGCTTGTTGAAGAAATAATTGACAAAAAAATTGTATTGTCCATGAGAGCCATTTATCAGTCAAAAATAGGTCTTGGCCTAATGGACATAGGTATGAGTTTTTATTATTATTATTATTATTATTATTATTGAAAGAAGCTCTTGGCTACAGTTATATTTAGCTTTACCAGTCACTACTCCCTATTTTGGGCCTCGTGGCAATTGCTGAGGTGTTGTTGTTAGTAGAATTAATGCTATGAAAATATTGCTTGTTAAAAAATGCTGTACAGATGTTAGATCTAGCTGACATTTCTTTAAGCTGATTTGGTGCATTATAAGTAGATTACAAATGAAGAAAAGACCAATTAATTATTGGAAAAATATTTATCAAAATGCACCCTTCTGGCATTTGGGTCACACTTGAACCGCTTTGTAGCCAATATGAGATTCAGAATGGATTTGAATAATTTTTTCCTTCTTTATTGAGTTTATGTGGTTACATGTATCATATGCAGGGGTGAAGGAGCTCTTGCAAAGTATCTCTGAAAAGCAGGGAGCACGAATGGATTCACCTAAATCATCTGCAGATATAACAAAATTTATTGAATCTTTTAAGGTTTAACAATGCTTGTTTTATTTCTTTGTGGATTACATACTTTGATTTTGACATATGTAGGTTTGTAGTTGTGTAGTGCGTCTTGATTCTAAGTTTCAACCACTGTTTCATTCATTACTGTGCCTCATATTTCAGCATTGTGGTTTTTTTTTTGGGATGTACTCTTTCTTTTTTTACTTTAGTTCTTTGTGCTGCACTTGTGTTCCTATAATTACACTTACACCCTTCTTATAAAAGATGCAACTATTGTGTTGTAGGATCAAATCAATTTGGCTGAAGTCAAGTATCCACTGGAACACTTTAAGGTGGGTCAAACTTTGTAACGAGTTTAAGTTGATATGTTATTGATGCATAATTGCTCCTGAACACTCTTTGACCGTGTTAGTTATGTAGGATGCTTTGCCTGTTCAATTTGATTATGCTGAATCTAATGGCGTTTCATCATATGCATACAGTCTTATGTCTTAATTTTAATAAAATTAAATATTATATGCTGCCAATTTTTTTCAACAAACATTATTGTTTCTCCTTTGTTTGCTTAAGCTATAGCCATGCTTTGCATTTTGCAACATATCACTCAGTGTCTATTTTTAAAAATAATTTGATGATTTTCGTTACTGTGACTGTGACCTCCAAACATTCCTGTTTTTTTTTGTTTTTTTTTTTGAAAAGCATTCCTGTGGTTAATGGCTTTTATTCCGAATATAATATGTTTGACAATTACAGTGAATATAGCATTGTGTATTATCTTCTTACTTTAGTTATTTTTGAAATCTTCTGTTTACCATAATCCATATGCTTTTGTGGGCAATGCCTGTGCTGAAAAGAATGTAGGACTTTATGATGGTAGTGATTATCTTGTTACATAACACCTATCTTAAATTATGTTCTGGGCAGACGTTCAATGAATTTTTCATACGAGAGTTAAAGCATGGTTCAAGACCAATTGCTTCTGCTGAACATGATGACATTGCTGTATGTGCTGCGGATTGCCGTCTTATGGCATTTAAATCAGTTGATGATAGTACAAGATTCTGGATCAAGGTATTTTTTTTTTTCTTTCTTACAATTCTTAATTGAATAGGAAAGGCTTCTAATCTCAAAAAAGCTGTTTTTAAAAATATTTGATAATCAAATTTTGAAATCTGCATTTAAGACATTTATCAGTCAGAAGCTGGAAACTGTTTCTGATTTTCAGGTTGGACTTGAATAAAAATGATACAATTATGACTTTACTCATTGAATTGGTTCCTGTTTGACTCACCTTACTTTAGGACAGAGGTGTGGGGGGACGAAATGGTTTTGCAATTATGAGATTATGGTCTGTTTTTGTGAAGTTGCTGTTTTGCATGAGTTCAAGCTTGATAGGTAACATATAAAACAATTTAGATGCGTAAAGAATTTCTTTTTTGGTGCAAGCCGGTTGAACAATTCTTAATGATGAAATGACCATACTGTTTGTGGTACTAGTAGCTACTACTATGTTCACTGTGTTTTATTTCCAAGAGGTTATAAATTATAACACTAATGATTTAAAATTAAGCTAAGCCCATTGATGAAATTATTGCCAGCTAAGGAAAATTAGATTCCCTAAAATATCGGAATATATCTCATTCTCTTCTCCTTTAATCTTTTCAACTTTATTTATGTATGCCAACTGAAGTGCTTTTGGGATTATTTGTTGTTACTTTTAGGGTCGAAAGTTTTCAGTTCAAGGTCTTTTAGGGAAAGAAATGTGTTCCAGTGCTTTTGTTGATGGAACAATGGTGATTTTTCGTTTGGCACCACAGGTATTTGTTGCTTTCTTTCAATGTCATTTTAATTTTGTATATAATTTGATTTCAAATTTTAATTTTAACATATATTTGTTGCAGGATTATCACCGTTTCCATTTTCCAGTATCAGGAATTATTGAGCAATCTGTAGATATCCCTGGATGCTTGTATACTGTATGTGTAATAATAACTTGAGGGAAATGATATGTCATATATATATTTTCTTCTGTTAATTCTCATTTGTGTTTTCCCCCCTATCGTGTTCTAATCCTCAGGTGAATCCCATTGCTGTAAATAGTAAGTACTGTAATGTCTTCACGGAGAACAAGAGAGTTGTTTCAATAATTTCAACTGTAGATTTTGGAAAGGTTGGTCATTGCAATTAATTTGTGTCTGAATTCTTGAGTTCGGGACTGTATCCTGCTGAAATTTCTGCCACATGTTTCTGAAATGATATGAGTTACCTATAATTTATTGCCATTTCAGCTTATAGTTGCAGACATGTGTTAACCTCTACCTTATAATTTGGATTCAGGTGGCATTTGTTGCAATAGGAGCTACAATGGTTGGTAGCATTACTTTTACAAAGAAAAAGGGCGATTATGTTAAGAAGGGAGATGAGGTTTGGCAAGTTACAGTTGATTATCGTTCTTCCTATCTTATATGTTACCTTTGTTTCTAAGTGGCATTTGTTTGTTTAATTTACAGTTTGGATATTTCTCATTTGGTGGAAGCACTGTAATTTGCGTTTTTGAAAAGGTATGTATTTCAGTTGGTTACACTGCTTATCTTTTATTTTTTAAGTAATTCTTTAGTCTTATTGTAAGAATGTTGGATATGTTTAGATATGGTCCTGTTCCTGATATTGCTGACCTTGATTTATATGTTTGGTATGATCTATCCACGGGGCACCTATAATTGATGCCAAATCACAAAACTAATATATTTTACCTTTTAAAATTGTAAAAAGAAGCCTTTATTGAGTAGAATTAAAATGTTTTACTTGAATCTGTAAGTATAAACTATTTAGATAAAGGCCAAGCTTTACAATGTGATATTGAGATTGACGGGGTTTCACGAATGATATTTTAAAATTCAATTTTTGATAGGATTGTACAAAATGAAGATGTTGTTGATGAGTTCAAGCTTACTGTACAGTGTTTCATTGAATTTTTTTAATTTTTGATTGCTTAATAGTTTAACTAATAAATAGATAAATAAATAAGAAAACATGAACCTAACAGCAGGATGTATAGACAGGGAAATATCTTACTTTTAATTTAAACTCACATTTTTAGCAGCTGAAAATATATTTGCGTATAAAACCAGTTAATTCAGTTCTAATCAATTGTGAAAAATTCTTGAAAAATATTAACTTTTTACAAATATTAATTAAGTAAAGGACATTACTGAAGTGCACTATTTCTTTAAGTTATAGTTTTTTTTTTTTAATGCAACAAATATACAATTGATTTTAATGAGTATATTTTTTCGAGTAAAATAGTTAAGTTTATTTCCATTTTAAAAACTTCATCTTTAGTGAGCTTTAGATTTCGATTGAGATTGGAATATATGAACGCAGTGACATTCATTTTTTTTTTTTATGCTATGCAGAATTCAATTGCAATTGATGAAGACCTTATAGCAAATAGCGCCAGATCACTGGAGACCTTGGTTTCTGTAGGGATGAGATTGGGTGTCTCCACGAGGAAATTGTCTTGATATCTAGGAAATGTTGAAATTGAACTCTAATTTCTTTTAATCATGAATCATATGCTAATCATGGGAGATGTTTTCCCAACTTGTAAAGTGAACCTTTTTCAACATTATTGTATGGTGGTATTTACTCTAGCTGGCTCTATGTTAACTTAGAATTCTCCGGTTTGATGTATTTAGAATCTGGGATATGTTTATGCTCTATAGAAATCCAATCTTCATATAAGGAGTAATGATGCCTGAGCAAACTTACAACCTCCCCACCCCCCTCGCATATTTCCACCTAAGTAGTGTAGTGATGCATGAACATAATTGCATGTCATTGCATAACCTCATTATAACTTGTTTAACGATTTATAATTTTAGATTGAATATATCATCCACATGGGTGACATAAATAAAAGCAATTTGCATCTTGACATTTGCTTAGTTTTTGGTGATTATTCTGTAGGTCATATCATTTGTTTTACTTCCAAAAGTAGTTGAGAATCTGAGATCTCAAAGAACGGCTTGTAAAATGATATTGTGAACATATCATGGCATTGTAAATTTAACCATTTTCAAATTTAATTTGCTTATCACCTTCAAACTTTTCCTTTATATTACTTCTTTCTTTTTCTTTCTCTAAAGCCATTTTTATTGGACCTAAATTTGGGGTCAATGGTCAGAACCTGGGCTTATTAGTAAAACTACAATGTATCACTATTTTTTTTTATCTAATGTCTATGTTTTTTGCACTGTTTAATTTATTTACTGAACTTTGCATTATATAGTCTCAATTAATTTAGTTACCTAATTTATCTGTACCTGTTTTTATTTCATTTTTTTTCTCATACAAATTCTAAAATTAAATATTTATGAAATCATGCAAAATTTATTAAAGAAAACACTTGAATAGAAAATAAGTATCCTCCCTATAAAAAAAGATAAAAAAAAAAACTTAAAGAATGTTAATGTGTATTATTTATGAAATAAAATCAAATATAAAACTGATTAATTAAAATTTTTAATGAATTAAAAGCAATAGATTAAGGGACAGTTTTCAAATTATGGAGCAATTAGCCCCTATGCTATTCACTTGGTTGATATATGTTATAAGGAAGCAACTGGATAAGCATATTTGGATTTATGAAAAAGAACTTATGTATTGTAAGAATTTATGTATGAATTTACGTAGAATGCATCGATGGTATAAAAGTTTTTATATTGTCAATCAATAAAAATAAAAAAAAATGTTATATATGATAATGTAGCTGATTTTTATAATAATTATTTTTAAAAAAAAGTATTTGTGATAATTTTATATTACTTGATGGTGTAAAAAAAATATTATCATGCATAATATTAAACTCAAAAAATATATATACAAGGTCTACAATGGAAAAACTAATACATCTATTTAGTACGAACTTTTTTTAGGACTTAAAAGAAGTACTATTAGCAAGGATCTATTATAACTGGAGTGGATAAGAAGGGGCGTTGGGAAAAATTGGGCCTTCGTAATAATTTTTTAATAAAAGAAAGCCCGGTCCAGCCCAGCCTCATTTGCCTCCGTGTAACCCTAATTCCCAAAGCCATTAAAACGCTTTGCATTGTCATTCGTTGCCTCATTTTCGCGGCGCACAGCAGAACTCTGCTTCTCGGATTCCGATCGCACTCGCCGTCACCATGGTAACCTTCTCTACCACTATTGTTCATCCGCAATCGTTAACATTGCTATCACCATCTCATGTACCCTAGGCTTTGTATCTGGAGTTCAATTCAATTTTGCTAAAGCCCTAGCTAGCTAGCTAAGTGAATTAGGTTTGATTGAATTGGTTATTAGGTCATGGTTGGTATGCTGGAAAATGTTAAAATGCTTTTTTCTTTTGTTGTTTTGAATAATAAATAGGTGAACGTTCCAAAAACAAAGAAGACATACTGCAAGAGTAAGGAGTGCAGGAAGCACACGTTGCACAAGGTTACCCAATACAAGAAGGGTAAGGACAGCATTGCTGCCCAAGGAAAACGCCGTTATGATCGCAAACAATCCGGTTATGGTGGACAAACTAAGCCCGTCTTCCACAAGAAGGTTCGTTGGTTAATTATTTAGTTATAACTGCATAGGAATTAGGATCTTTTTTTTTTGCTGACAAAAATATATTTTTTATTTAAAATAGGCTAAAACCACCAAGAAGATTGTTCTGAGGTTGCAATGCCAGGGTTGCAAGCATGTCTCCCAACACGCTATTAAGGTTGGTATATAGAAAGCAATGGATGCTGTTTTGGTTCCATGTGGTATGTGGCTAATGGTTAATTCCTGTCTATGTTGTGCAGAGGTGCAAGCACTTTGAGATTGGTGGTGACAAGAAGGGCAAGGGAACATCACTCTTCTAGTTTGAGAATTAGGATTTCGAGCTTTTATGTTTCAGCAATGGTGGAATGTTTTGTTTCTCTATGGATTTTTTCTGCTAGTTATATTTTATTATTTTGCAATACCATGTTATTGAGAAATTAAAACTATTTTGCTCATTTCAACGATTGCAATCTCCACCTATTTTTTAAACTTTAATACTACTACTATTCTGTTCTTGGGTCAGTATCAGCTGTCTCGGTTTAAATAAAAAATCCCCTTCCGGGTGTAGTAGATTTTTATATTTTTTAATGGATAATAATTTTATAGTAGTACTACAATAAATAAAAATATTTGGCATTTTAGGATAGAATCTGTATGTTTAGTTTCAACTTCTAAAGAAAAAAAGTGAAGTATATTTCTCATTTGATGTTGCAATTCTCGTGGAAATTGCTCATTTGGGATATGGGATTGCCATTATTCCTCTTTTTCTTTCGTATAAAGATGTCTCGTAAATTTTGGGACACTCGGGGATTGCTAATATTTTATTTTTCTTGTGAATGTTTTAAAGCTATTCTCATTACCTCAATTCTTATTATAAATATTCGAAAGGTCCTTATTTTTAACTCGTAATAGGTGGTTTTCCTTATTCCTTCACGTTCTAAAGTATCAACCATTCTAAATTATTGGTATTATTATTTTAACACTATTATAATATACTAAAATTTGTTGAATGTATCTCACAATTTTCATAACACCTGCAACTGTCGTCTGTAAAACAGACCTTATTTTTGTAACAATCCTGCTCACTAAATATTTTTTATCTTTAAACATTTTTAATTTGTGTTATCAAATAATTTTGTAATTTATATTCAATATTTTAATGCTCTAAAGTATATATTTTTTAGATTTAATTTTTTTTATAGAGAATAAAAAAATTATGTTAAAATAGAAGGAAAATTTGACCAAGAAAAGTTTAATAAGTAAAAATTTCTAGAGTTTTCTTTTTCACAACTTTTAGTCTTTGTTGTGTTAGTGTGTGCGGATAAATAGTAATGTGACATGTGAAAAATTGTGATTGACATTTGTTATTTTTAAATTATTTAATGTTATTTATTTTGTAACAGTGAAAAATCATCAAAAATTATGCAAGCAACCTTTTTTAAAGGTATTCAAATACAATCACTACGGTTTAATACCTAAGCTTAAGGATCTAAAAATGCACTTACAAATGTTTTAAAATTGAAATGTAATAAGGGATAAAAACAATGTATTATATAATATGTTAACATTTATTAGATACATGGATCAATTTTTGTATTTAGTTGCATTTTTTTAAAATTTAACAAATCTAATAAAAAAAAAGAACTCTTAATAGTAATTTATTTTTTTCCGGGTGAATTAATAGAAATTTACTTTTAGTATAGAGGGAAAAGTAAAGATGGTAGTTTCGTATGATTTGTGCCAATGGGAAGATAGAGCGAACAAATCATTACTTCATTAGCGACTACTTGCTTTTTGAAGTGGGCAAAGAAAGACAACAATACCATTAGAATTTTGTGAACGGTATTGGCATTATTAATCTTTAATGTCATTTTTCACTCTTACTCACTCTCTAATAAAAAAGATTGAAAACAAGTGTTTCTAATGGGGCGGGTAAGCCCGTCAAAATAAGGAAAAATAGTGAGAGGGAGTAGGGACAGGGTCCCCAATTAGTGAAAAACCTTTCCTAGTTAACGATAATAGTTGCCATAGTTTTGTTGATACCCTCCTGTGTAAGAATTGTTATTATTGTTGTTGTTATAGTGTAATTTTGCAAGTGCCGCTTGTCCTTGCATGCCATCCTTTGCATATTGCTGCCACATCATTTGTTCTTCAACCAAAAACCTCTGTTTCTTCTCCATCTCTGACATTTGCACGTAAGAAGGAGGTGCCACAGTCAATGAAGCTGCAAATGGATCTGAACTAATAGAATCACTACCACTCCTTGATGTTGGTGGAGCTGGCAGTGCAAGCAATGCAGGCCTTCCAGCTGAACCAAGTGCCACACTACTTACACTTCCACTCACCCCATACCCTTGTCCTTGCATGGCTGCATTCACTTCTCCTTGTTTATACATGCCATCCAACAACAATGTATCAAAGCCACCACCATATGTTGGCTTTTGGTTGGACAAGTTGGTTGCTGATTGCACAAGTGTTGTTTCCCAATCTGCTGCTCCTTCATCAAATGCGTGCCACGGAAGTGCTTGTGTGGCACCTGTTGCTGCTTCTGGTGCTGCTCCATCAAACAAAGCCAATGCTAGTTTCTCCCCAAGTGCTTCACTTGTCATCATATCATCGCCTAAATTCAACAAATCTCCCTCTGTCTGCACAACTTTTTCTTCCTTTGGCTCCTCCTTCACTTCTTCAACTGGTTCCTCCTTGATTTCCTCTGGTGGTGGTGGTAGTGCATTCGTTGCATTAACATCCTCTTCCGGTTCCGGTTCTGGTTCGTAAGTAACATCTTCTTCTTCGGTCTTATATTCTATTGCTTCAAGTTTGTTGCTTTGTGCTACGGTGGACTTGTCCTTGATAAACTCTTCCATGACCTCTAGCTTCTTAAGTGTGACCCTTTCAATCTCAGGGTACTCAGAAGAGCGTGCAATTCCAATGCTCTTGGACCATCCAAAAAAGAGGTCTAGCTCATCAAACTGCTTTCCAACACGACAGAAAATGTCATACACCTTAACACAGTCTGACACTTCCATGTCAGGGAAGCGATCAATTAAGATACTAAGTATTTCTGATATATCATAATATATCTTAAAACTCTCCTTCACAATCGGGTAGAGAGCCACTATCACAATTCGATGGTTCTTTGCACCTCCTGTTGCATTGAAATAAATAACTATGCGACAGATTGCCTTTATATATGCATGTAAAGTGTAAACAATAAGAGAAATGATAATTACATTCTCTCCTGCACTTTATTTCTAAGATTCAATGAATGATTAGAATTTATTGAAAACATTTTTGATAGATTTTACTTTTCATTTAATGATTTTCTCTTTTGATTTTAAATAAGAAATGAAATCTATCAAAATGGATGATTTTCAATAAATTTTAACCAATCATAAAGAATTATTTTTAGAGAAAGTGTTGCTAGCTAGCATTTCTCAAACAATAATTAGAAAAAATTAGATTTTCGTTCATCATAGTGAAACAAGGACGTGAGGTGATTAATTTACATACATGAACGAGGCTATTTGATTAAATAAACATGTTTAATCAAGATAAAAGATAATAATAAATGATGCATTTTGAGTGATAATTAAGACATGGACAAACTAAAATGCAATTCCTTAGATGCTTTCAGCGGTGTTCTCTAATACAAATTAGAGTTTCATTTCAGAAATATATGCAGTAAAAGTTTGTATTAAAGATCAACATTGATTCGTGAGATGAAGTTCTAATTCTGATTAGAAAATAACAAGAATGTAAATAATTGCATAAAATTTTTGTCCTATAGATATTTTGGGAATAACATTTTGTTGTCTAGTAGTAATTACAAACCTGTGGGGCGGCAAGCTAAAAAGCGCTCAAGCAGCAATTGCAAATGCTGCATTTTGGAAAAGATTTGGTCTAACTTCATGTCACGCACTGGTGTGGATCTCACAATGATTTCCTTTTCTTTTTCTCTTTCCTCATCATCTTCATCAAAACTATACATGCTGCGCATTCCACGCCGGCTTTGCATCTTGTACTCAAGCCTTTCGTCAAGATACAATGCATATGTGCGCACAAATGCAGAGAAGTCCCAAGAATCAGATTTTGAGTTGTCACGAAAATCAGACATGTTGAGAAGGCGAGTCCCGCGTCGAGTTGAAAAGAAAATTTCCTGCTCATAGGCAGGATCACCTTCTAATAGCAACCTTTGAATCAAAACAAGTGTTTTCAAAGCCACTGTCCAGCTCTTTGTCTTGTTGAGACGCCTTGTGAGGGTATTAACACATGCACTGATGAATGCTCGAGAGTAACATGTTAGGCTCAGAATTTCCCTTATGTGCTTCTCTTCTGCAGGGTATTCATCGTGCCTTGTTGCCTTCACAATCGCCACATCAAGGTCAGCAAGTGAGGTGCTGCTTCCCACCTTCGCTAGGCTTATGCTTGTTTGATCCTTCACTGCCCCAATGGCTCTTCTGAATTTAGAGCTTGGAGGCATGCTTTCTACCTAGATTTTGTTCCAAACTTGCTTAATCAATATCACCTGATCAAATTACTACTCCCTGCAAATTTATCAAATTAGTTTGTCAAAAGTCATAATATTAACAAAGTATTTCAAATACGATAAGTGTTGATTTAAAAACAATAATAAATATAGCACGGTTCAAGACCCTCATAATTTTTTCTTGTAACGATATCGTTTAATTGGACAAGGTTTTTGGACAGAAAAAATTAAAAAATTTGAAAATCAAATTGAATTTTTTAAAATAATTTGGGGACCAAATTGATAATTAAATCTTTCAAATATGATAAGTTTTGAATCTTGCATAGATTTGTAACATGAACTTCGGTATACATATAGACTCAGTGGGGGGGGGGGGGGGGGAGGAAGTATCGATGTTTTAATTAAATCTATGAAGATCTTTATCAGAAACACAAAATAAATCTGAATAGGAAAGTGTATATAATAAGGGATGATGGAAAGGGGGGACCCTACCTGCTTGAAGAGGACCAGAGGGCATTAATTAAGATTTCTGAACTGATAAAGAAGCACTAATGTTCATGAATTTCTTTGCACATTTAAAGTGTATTTTATGTTTGATGCCAGATGTTTTGAGGGAAATGAAAAAAAAAGAAAAAAAAAAAAAAGAAGGATGAGGAAGGAAAAGAGAGATAGTTGATTCTATCCGTCCTTTGATTCCTCTTCCCTTTCTTCTGTTGCTGTATCGGGCAAGCATTACAACTTAAGCTCAAATTGGCTATGCACTGCCCCTTTTCGTTGGCTAAAAAAGTGGGAACCAAAGGATATAAATATATGCATTACCCATTAGAAATCATTTTGGCTATAATGATCGATGACAATCTTGGCTTTGCCATATTTGGTAGGAGAAATGTTTAGCTTGGATTTTCTCATCACCCTTTGAATTTGACCTTTTCAAAGGCAACGTAACGTGACCAACAAAATTTTTCTAACCACTAGAGAATGCTAAAATTTCCCACTTTTTAAATTAAGATTTTTCACAATCCAATTATTTAATCATGTTAAATATCAACGGTGACCAACGTAAGTTTTTTAATCACGAGTGAAAAAGGCTATTTCTCACATCATATATTCATATTCAACCGACTTTGGCAAGCTTAATTTGTTACTATGAGGAAGATCAACCAAAAGGAATGAGCCAATCAGAAAATTTATCGTGGTACCCAAATGTGGTCGAACCTTCTAATGATACACTCTTTAATTCCACAATTATCTCAATTTTAAAAATTGTTTAGAACATTACTTATATAAACACTGATGCTCCAACAATAAAAATTATATAACTGATTCTTGAATTTAAGAATTTCATAAATAACTTCCAAAGAAGAGACTCTAACACACTCAAAATCGAACATGATAAAAATTATGACGTTTTGCCAAACTAAACAAGCCAGAGGTGTGGGACTTTGCACATATGAAGTGTTCATTAACTTATGGCTTGTTTGGGATAGTTGCGAATTTTTATGATTTTTAAAATAAAATGTGCTTAACGAAAATGGATGTGAAATGATTTTTAAATCATTTTTGAAACACTTTTATACTTATTTTTAAAATCAAAAAAAAAATTGTGAATTTGATTTTTAGTTTAAAAAAACACATTTTTCACATTTGTCAATGACATTTTTTGTTGTTATCATCGTCACTATCAACACCAATGTGACCACCACTATCTTTATAATTATCATAATTGGTTGTCACCATCATAATCATCAACATCGCTACCACCATCACCATCATGACCATCACCACCATTGTCATTGTAATCACCATCGTCACCGACATCACCATCAATATCACTGTCATCATCGTCACCACTACCACCTCCGTCATTGCCACCACAACCACCATAATGATCACTAACATTGTCGTCACCGACATTGCCACCACCACCATCAGCAGCATTACCACAACCATCACCACTACCACAATGTCACCACCACCCCATTATCATCATCGTCACCCTCATTACCATCAACATTGCAACTACCAATGTCATCTCTATCATCATCATTATCGTCGACCATTACACCAAAAAATACTCTTAAGTTAATTTTAATATGATACGAATGAATTTATTTGAAACTAATCATATTTTAAAAATTGATTTAAAAATTTTTTGAAACTAAAATTAAAAACTGATTGTTATTTTTAAAAGTTTTGAAGCTCACAACTAAAAACTACCCCAAATAACACCTTAACGAGTTGAATCACACAATAACAATAGGTATAATGAAGTAAAAATAAATAGCAGAAGCCTTCCACACCCAAAAAATAACATAGCTAGAAGCCATACATTTTTATTATGACCAATTGATCATTAATTGCGTATTTACGTCAATTAAAAGCTGAACACACGCGCCTAATCTCTCCAAGGAAACCTGTCTTGACACCAATTTGGCCCATCTTCACAACTGACTCAACAAAATCAGCTTCAAAAGAAGGCCCAAACATTGGACTGAAGGGAGTAACGTAGGAGTCAATGACATTCTTGGTGGCTATGTCATCATTGAGTCTGGCATCAGATTCTAGCACAGCAAAACCTTCCCTTATGTTCTGCAAAATGTTTATGTCAAATTTCTGCTCACTCCCTTCATCAATAGCCAGGCGAACATTAACATCTCCATTCTGAGGGCACCTTGCCTTTAGCTGAGGGAGGAAGTTTTGGCTAATTGCTGGGTCTGATCCCTCACCACTTGGGAAAAAGTTGTACAGTCTTCTGGTCATAAAGAAGCACGCTGTGGTTCCAATTGTATGTGCACCTAACATTATTTTAAAAATGAATAAAATATTACAATATTACAAACAAATAAATAATCCTGGACCCATATTACATCCAAAAGTATGTCTTTTCTTATTTTTTAAAACGTAAACTGGTTTGTGGTATACAGGCAACCCAAACACACTCTAACTGTTGTCATGTAGATCATAATATATATACTTGACAAGTTACGTGAGACATTGCTAACAAAAAATAAAATTAACTCTATAGTTAATGAATAAATTTTTCCTTCTTATAGTATAAAGTAAAGACTAATTACTAGTATTGTCAATTTGAGAAACCAAATTATTGTCTCACTCTGTGTTAATAACATTAAGTAGTATATTTTCTTTAGTTACCCGAAAAAAAAAAGTCGATCAGTTTTCTTTACTTGCTCATATTACTCTAGCTTATATTTGTCACTATCGTGAGCGTCACCCAGCCATTTTCTCAGAAATCCAGTAAATAGGTTCTCAAGTAATCAGAAAGTATAAAATAATAAATATAGAAAGAGAAACGGACAAACAAGCAAATTGATCTCTATCAATATCAATTAATATGGATTACAACTGTAACGTTGCATGTGCACCATTTGTAATATAAGAACTGCATGCCACGATTTTGCGTTCGGTTTGATACGAAACTTTAGGCAGTCAATGAATTATGTGAAACCAAACCAATGAAACGAAAGCTAGCACACAGAGAAATACTACAGCTAGCTCAAAGGGCAGCCTATTGTTACAATTACAATTTTTATTAGTATAATTAAATACTCCACTTTTATTTTTTCAATCGTATTTTTCATTATTAATAAACAACATACTACAACTGATCGAATTTGATACACAAAGACATGAATCAAATCAAAGTTCTCTCACACGCATCATGAAATATTAATTATTATACACATCTACTAGGTGATCGATATATCCTTTTAGCAAACATTATCCTAAAGGGATGTATGGAACATATGGCACTGTTCAGAATCCTAGGTACTAAGACCCCTATTGCTTTATAATTTTATTAATTAAAAAAAAAAGGAAGTTGTTATGTCAACGTTTCTTGAATCCATAAAAATTGTCAAAATCGAAGAGATATTGTTAAAATTTGATGATCTCATATCCTATATTTAAACAAAAAGATATCATATTCATAAAACAATTTCATACAATAAGTTATTTATTTTTCTTTATCTTTTTCATCGCACTCATCTTATATCACATTACTTTCTCTTTCTTCTTTTCTTACTTCTTTCTTTATTTGTATAAAAAGTAATATAAATTTATTGTATAATTAGAATTTCTCTACGAATAATTATCAGGACTTCACCATCAATTTTCCAAATTGGCATGGGAACAGTAGAACTCCTTCACTTGCTTTCATTGTATTCTAAAGTGGAGTGTTGCAGTTATATCATATGTTTGGTAATTTAGCTATTGCATGTCTAATGTCTTGTAATATTCTTTGCTTTTGGCCAAGGTTCATATTACTTTTCCTCCTCAACAACCATGATCTCACCTATTAAGCATGACAAAGATGTATGTGCTTTTGTTTGTGTACGGGGTGCGTGTGAGAGAGAGAAAGAAAGAGAGAGAGAGAGGTAGAGAGTACCACTAAGAAGAACAAGGTCTTTCACAGTGAGACCTTTGTTGAGAAACTTGGTCTTGAGTAGCTCAATCGAATCACTAACATCTGGCATGTCATCTGCAAGCGAAAGATTGGAAACCAACCCATCTCTCCTCCCTGTTGGAACTTGATATGCTGGCCCATTTGCCTGCATGCATGTATATAAAATAAAATATATCATCCAACACTTTTTCAAACATAAACATAAACATATACTGTGTAGCATCTTACATAAATTTTTTGAAGAGATATAGAAAAATATGAGCAACAAGAGAAAAAGCATGAATTAACAAATAATAATGAAGTTAGTTAGGACTTAGGACCATGACTACAGCGTCTCTGGCTGCCAAAGCCACTATGTCTGCACAAGAAACCAAGCCGGGGCAAGAGCCTTCCAATTGTGCCTTTGCTCTTTCTATCACTTCAAACCCTCTAACCCCCTGATGTCCAAATGCATGTCTCTCCGATTGTGGACCATTCTCAATCAGAATTGAACCATCACATCCCTGAAATGAAATATTCCAATCCATATATATCACCGAATAAAAACAAAAAAGGATGAAAAAGAAACATCAATGTACACACACATATATATAAAAAACACAAGCTAGCTATACAATAAATATTATTAATATACATGCATAGAGAGAGAGCTCAATTACCTGAACAAAGCAATCGTGAAAATGAAGTCTGAGTAAGACAGCCGCCATGTTGGGGTCAGAGAGAATAGCGTCTCTAACAACGGCACGAACAATGGAGTCAACTTGAGGACATGTGTTGGAGTAGAAACCTACTTGAAGCTGACCCTCCGAACTCCCCATTAAGAATGAGAAGAATAAGAGAGACAAAACAAAGAGCGCCATTACTACTATGCAAGTATGCCACGATATTTGAAATACACCAAAGAGCACACTAACATATATATAATATACTAATAGGTAAATGTCTACTCTACACAAATGGTAATTTTAAAATGATGCTAGTGTGAGAGGAAGAAAAGGGGAAGGGTGAACAGATAGTACTTATCAAACTGGTGGGGCTGAAATAAATACACAATAGTAATTCAGATTGCAGACGGCAACTTGCCAATTTAGTTGGCAACGTGTCAACCATGAGTGCATGACACTTGTGATGTCTTTTTTTTTTTTTTTTTTTTCTCTTCTGCTCTTTTCTAATGTAGTGTTTGGCAAAGTAGAAGAATGAAATGGAATGAAAATAAATTAAGATAGAAAATTTTAAATTGAAGTAAAATATATAAATGTGAATCTTATTTTTCGTTCTGTTTCAACTCAAGGGAACGGTTCCTAAATCAATTTAGCATGGTCTTCATTTCTCTTTTTTATCAAGAACTGCATGAGTCAGCTGCACGTACTTCAACCTCTATAACCAATTATAATTTTTTTTAATATTTAGGAAAAGTTAGGTGCAATAATTTAGATATTTGTAATATTTAAAATTAGTAGAGTTTTTCTTCAACAATCCTGTAATAAAAGTCAAAATTAAGCTTCAATAAGTATTAGTCTACTTTAAGGCACTTTCTGTTTTATTTTTCTTAAAATACATGTAAGCAGAGTTTCTAATTTAAGACATGTAATTAATGTCATTTATGAGAAGCTGAAAATATTACGAGGGTGATGAGTCGAATCAACGTCAATATACATGTAGACCATCTTTATGCCCCTTTAATTAATGTTATGGAGACTTGGTAAGTGCCATTTTCCTAAAAAAATTGAATACGTCTTAGTTGCTCGATTCTAATTACTGGATATAGAGAAGAGTGTGTGATGCAGCCCTCCTTATCCCTTTATCACACCAAGATCAGGCAATGGGTATTTATCTTGGACTTTCTGGTCTGTAGGGCGAGCGAGCCAAGTAGTTTGTCCAGCACTTGCATGCACGATATTTTGTAGCCTATCTTATACTCTCAATTAGTTTTGTATCATGGTTAAGAACTTGCACGTGTTAGAGTTGTCTCTTCAAAGTATTATTTCCCGAAGTCCTATATAGGCATAAATTTAGCTCAGCGTAAAGTTTCTATTTCCTCACACGACATAATGGTAGAGGCTACATAAATCATAATATTATGGGTTTAATTAAGTACTATATCTTTGTTCTTCTTTATCATAATTAAGTACTACTAGTTGAGTTGGTATAATTGAGATGGGATAAGTGGAAAATAAAATTAAATGCAGTAACGTTGATATCAGTGTGTACACATATACTAGCATGTTATTTGCATTTTATTCTTGCAAGGAGTTGTTATCGAATTGATACACTTTTCACCCTGAATTCAATGTTCGTGAAACTTTTTTGATAAACGAACGAAGACAAGCGCGCTGGTTTTTTTCGACCGTTAATATGCGATTCATTCGAGTATCATTTGGGTTTTGTTAATGTGTTCTAATTTACAAAAATTATATAAAAAAAAAAAACATAAAATGTGTTTAATTGTATCATCCTTTAATTAATTTTCTGTAGCCTCTTGTCATTTTTTACTTTACCACCTAGATCAGGTTGCTTTTGATGGGATCGATGGTCTAGAAATTAAGAAAATTAAGTAAGTTGGGCTTCAAATATTAGGATACTTTTTCTAGTTAGTTACTATCTTTTAATGTCATTTTACTTTAATTGCCTAAGCTAAGCTAGGATGATGCCACTGGTTTATGGTTGTTTAATTCGGGTCACTGGTTTTTGGGTTCCCTACCGTGAGGAAGAACCAACATATGCCACAACCGACCAATACAGGATAAGAGAAGCATTCCGTTGCAATCAGAATGAAAATTTCTAAAAGTTGAAAACACATCGCCTTGCTTCAAAGTTCAAACAGGCTACAGAAGAACTACTGAAACATTCCCATCTAACGTAAAGCTACTCAATCAAAATGATATAATTTTTAGAATATTGCATTCATTTTGAGTCTTATCCATCTAAAATCTACCTGAACATTTTATAAGGTTCCCAGAATGCAATTACAGGGTAAAGTCTGCAATATCTCCCAAAGTATTAAAACAAGTAAAAAGATAAGTAAAAGACTTGATAGATCATACAACCAAACTTCAATAGGACGGATAAAATCAAGAGAAAATCTGTTACGGAATTGGATCCTTTAAATGCCTGTAAAACTTGAACAGGTGCCATATATATGAGATGATACCTCCAGGCTTCCAGCATTATAGCAACACTTATAATTATTCCTTTTTCCACTCTACATAAGTTTAATTTTCTTAAACAAAATCTTTATTCATTTTTCCAAAGATCAAACTGGACAGCAGAAGAGCGAATACAATGTCAGAAATGAAAATGGACATACAAAATAACAAAGGTCTTCAGTTTTAAGTTTAACCCAAACAAGAATAAAAAAAGACTGTCTATACCCGTTCTTTTCTAGGATGGCTTCTAAGATATATCCACTATCACAAACAAGAATTAAATGATTGATAAGGGACCCCAACATTCAATTCCTAAATCCAAACTCATTCTAACAGATAACTATCTAAATTTGATTTAAACTACGACTTCTCCTACTATACTTGAAGAAATAGCGATCTGGTTGCCCATTGCATTGTTCTTCCGTATGCAATGCAGAATCTGGTTGCCCATTGCATCTCCTACTATACTTGAAGAAATAGCGATCTGGTTGCCCATTGCATTGTTCTTCCCTATGCAATGCAGAATCTGCTTGCTTGTGATCAAGTTCCACGCCACTATCTTCACTGAAGTTTATCAGCCGATCAGAACAGCTTCCCTCCCCTTCATTCAGCAGTTCTTCCCCTATGCCTTCACCGCCAAATTCAGCTGCACGTAAACCAGTTTCCATGCCACTTGTGCCCATGCAGAGAAGATTCAGATCAGTTAAAGAACCACTATCCAATGCTGCTCCTACAGAATCGTTGGATACTTCATGCTTATCACGATCACTAGCATTCCTTGATTTTGATGTCTTGCATGATAAATCAACACTAGAGGTCCACCGCTTTGGAGCATCCAAGTAACTTACATTCAATAAGCAGCAACTCTTTGAAATCCTGGGCAAGCTATTGAAACGTGGATGCAACTCAAAAGTCAACTCGGAACCATCAAGAATTTTAACAGCATCCATCTTGGGAGGCAGATTCAGACTACTCTCCTCCCTATTTGCCATTAAACTCAGAGCATTGTTTGCAATCTCAAGAGCACTTCTAGCCACCAAAGCCTTCTGCATTGCCTCATCTCTAGCCCTAGCAGCAGCCTCAACCTTCTCCCCCACCGCACATTTTGCATCCTCAACCAAATCCTCCATTGACCTCACCAAATTTCCACCCCCAAAAACCCTAGAACTGCCCTTCTGTGGTATAACCCTACCATTTTTCCCATTCTTAACTCCTATTTTATTCCTTCTTCTAGAAATTGCCAAGTGTTTAGGAATCCAACAATCCACACAGACAGAAAATTCAGAGCCCAAACAAGCATAGGACCACGGAGCAGCGTTTTTGTACTTTAAGAAACATGATTTGTGCACAGAATGCAGACACTGATTGCAACGAAATGACTCGGGAGACGCTCCGGAAAAGCAATAGGAGCAGATTTGGGAAGATTCGACGGAAGAAAAACATTTCTTGCAGAGAAGAACCACACGCCATTCGCTATAGAGGGTTCGGAGTCTGTTCTTACCTGTGCAGACGTCAACCTTGAAGCCACAGGCGTGGCATTCGGTCATGTTTGGCAAATCCCTAGTTTTCTTGTGCGGTGGATCGGTGTATAAAGGGTTTTCCGACGACTCTGGCCGTGCCTCTGCCCTTTTCTTCGATTCGAGGAGCTTCATCGCCGGATTGTTTAGATTGAAGTTTTTGATTTGGGAGATGAAATGTTTAGGGTTTCCACATTTTAGAGATTTGGGGATCGTCGTCGCATTGGGCGTCAACGTTTCGCTCGCATGGGATGGGCCCCCTGGAAATGAAATGCTCTCAATCAGATGGTACGCGCTATCATTGCGAATAGCACTTTTGAGTTTTGAGTTTTTCCTTTCCCTTCCCCTCTTCTCTATCGAAAAGATTAAAAATAAATAAAATACTCAATATTAGTATATTGCTTCCATGTGGTAAAATAAAAACACTAATGCAGTAAATCACTAATTAAGTCCTTAGATGTTAAAAAAAAAGTTATCGATTTCAAAAATTATATTTGGAACACGTGATCAGGGACCAAAATAACATAAACAAAGACTAATTAAGATTGTATTTTAGATAGAACGAAGAAGAGAAATAATAGTTGAGAGAAATTTTATATTTTTTGTGGGATTTATATATTTTATATTTTATTTTTATAATTTTCATTTTTATTCTCTAAAACAAAGCACGCCCTAAAAGTATAAAATGTAATTGTTATTTTTGCTATTTAAACATTGAACACGAGGTGAAGATCTATTTTGAAAGAGGATAATAGTATAGTAATTGAAAATCTATTGGTTGATTGAGATGGGTGGCAGAGTGGAATGTTTGTGACACTCTTAAGCAAAAATTAAAAGAACGACAGAACTCTAAGTTGTAGTTAGCATTCAATAGTTTAGTCTAACTTGACTTTTAATTCTAAAATAGTACTTTGAGTGATTGAATTATAAATAAATCATACTTTAAAGTTTAAATTAAACAAAACTAATACAACAATATAAGCCCAATATAACCAAATATAAGGTCGAACAATAACATGTTGTATCCAATATATGGCCAAAATAACCTATAACATATTTTATTCATACTCTGCATGGTAATGGAAAGTGATAATAGCTACCGTAACAAGTGTCATGGCTTGTTCAGGACATAATAAATTGCTTAATGATATGTCTCAATGTGCTATTCTATATTACTAGCTCCTTCAAAGAACATTTGTCAGAGTCGGCTTTTTTTAATGTATTTGTGTTTAAAATTCAATTTTATTACTCTTTTTATAACAGACAACAACACTATGACACTTATTGAAACCTTTTAGTTAAGAGGTTTTGGCAATAGTCCATTTAATAAATGAATTGTGCTACATAATAGAATCTAAGATTGACTTTTTTTTTCTTGATGTAATTGTAAGTGTTCTAGATCAATGATTATCTCACAAAATAATCTTATAATCAAACAGGTCACTTAATCTAAAATTATTCTAAGTCAAGCATACTTAATGATAAAATTCTTAAGTGATAAATTATCAAGAAATAAATGTATTTTGTTGGTAATAATAGTACTAATAAATTGCTTTTAAGTTATCATCGATTGTATAATCCCACCTTAACACAATATTCTTTCATTTTGAATGTATTTGATTTATTCATGTGTCTTTCTCATTAGAAGCATGTTAGAATGTTAAACAAAATGCAAAATATGAGAATGAATATGGGTGGTTTTGGAGAAAGCCAAGGCATGTGTGCAACGTTTGATTGAGAAGGAGCATGTCAAAGCATCTACATTTTAGGGATTAGATTACATGGTACAATACCTTGACAATGCATGTGTCGATTATAAGATTTCTACGCTATCCAATGATGTTTTAGTCATTGATGAGGGGTATTATGATTTATCAAAATTATTGTCGTTGATAGAGAAGATGTCAATAAGAGAGATGTCATAGAATTCAAGAAGCTTGAAACTATGAGAGGAGTAGAATTTGAATTTTTCATCTTGATAAAAAAAAAGAGTGAGAAAGGTTATACCATAAGAAAGAAGTGCGGATAGTTTAGAAAAAACATTTTTTTTTAAAAAAGAATAAGAAAGGTGCATTAGTGAAAATGGAGTTGTAGATAACAATAACCAACTTCCAATCCTATTGTTGATAGATTGATCCATTTTGTTACTTACTTACAGTCTCTTCATGTACTCAATTATATGTCATTCTCAATGTCTTCTTTTTCTCTTATTTAGATGTATATTTCATACTTTACTTTTCAACTCATAACCATCCAAAAAATATCTATCTGCCAACCATATAAAATTATTTTTCTTTTATCTTTACATGTATACTTAATACTCTTAACTATTTATCACTTACATTTTTCTAGTTTTATCTCTATCTTTAAATTGAATTTCAATATAAAAAAATTGTCATTTGTGAAAAAAAATCTTATATAACTATTTAATTATTGATCTAAGAAAATAATTTAATTTTTCATTGTTATAAATTCAAAATATAATTTAAATATTTAAAACATTCATGTATTATAAATTTTACTTATAACATAACTTATATATTAAACACTATTTATTATTATAAACTTTAGTTATATAAAAATAAATATTTATTATATATAATCCACAAACTAAAATACTAATAATTTTAATTAGATTCAAAACCAAAATACATGTAAGTTTTTTTATAAAAAAATCCATTATTTATATTATTTTCGACATCATCACATCTTATTTTCTCACACCACTGAAAATTATTTTTTTTGAAAATAATATTGTAAATTAATTTTCAAAATCTAAAAAGTAAAAGTATAGTTCAACACTTTAATAGTAGTATTATTTTTAAGAAGAAAAAGAAGAAGGAAAGAGATTCTAACAAACAGTTTTGTAGATTCTGAAATCTTTGTGGGGACTGCGGCGGAGCATCGTTCGACCTCACAGAATCACATGCGTGTCAGTTGAAGCGCGTGAGGGAATCTGATGGACGCAGCTAAATAAGGAAGCAAGTTGAGTTTCGTCACCCTCTTTGCCCCGTTTTTTTGCATCTCAGAGGCCAATTCTTTCGCCGCTTCTCTCTTTCCTTGTGGTTAGCTTCTCTTCTTCCTATTCTTTCAGATCTATCATCTTTCAACCGTGCTCCAGCTCCTACTACATTCATTAACCATCGTGCTTATCCCATTCTTCTTTCCGTAATTCTGGATTTTGCTGCATCTCATTGCTTAGGTCGCGGTTCTCTGAATTTGTATATTTTATGCATTTACATGTGATTCATATATGCTGTGATTCTGTGAATGCATAACATATCGCAAAAACGCGTTGATATTTTTCAATGTGCCTGAGGAATGAATACTCACCTCTATGGTTCTGGAAATTGAGCATTTTAAGCTTGATCTTTGTTCTGTTTCCGGTGGCTGAGTTCCCTACGTTGGCCTATATAATTTGTTCTTTTTAAAATATGGATTTCAATGAAAATTAAATAGATCTGTGTATGAAGTGTTGTTTCCGGTCAAGGTGCTGTTTCCTTTTGCGCAGTCTTGCTTGCACGCCAAGTATTTGATTTAAAGTGGAAAATAATTTCTTATATATTGTGCTCCTTAAATTTACTAGGAAAGGAATTGAGAGGGTGGCTGGGTTTCATTTTTTATAATTCACTCCTGCAATCCATTTATGCCAGGTGTTCTTGTGTTGCTCGTTACAAAATGGTTGGAAGTGTTGACGCTTTGAATGAGGATTTCAGAATCAACGGAGCAGTTGAACCGTTGCCTGACGACTTTGATGCAACAGCTGTAATCATAGATCCCGTGCCTTCTGCAGTTGTAGACAATGGCATTCTCAAGGAGGAGGCGCAGATCAATAAAGGAAAAGAGAAAAGAGAAATAGTACTGGGAAGAAATGTTCATACCACATGTCTAGAAGTCACAGAGCCCGAGGCAGATGACGAGATCACTGGGGACCGGGAAGCTCATATGGCAAGTGTGTTGGCCAGATACAAAAGAGCTTTGACTGAAAGGACAAAGCACCATTTAGGTTTGACAATATTTGCTCTTTTGATCTTATTGCTTTCTTGACTACATTTATGTTGCCTTCTATTTGGGAAACCAACCAAATTATTCAGATCATTATACTGCTTTTATTTTTTCCCTTCGGATTTTGCTTAATTCATATGAGAGGTTTGGCACTGTGATTTATGACTAGACAATTGACACACAGCAAACTCAGTTAGCTCCATTGGTGGTGTCAACCTAACCCAGCACCAGCGCTCACCAATTGGCACTGTACTTGTACTTCATTCTTAGCTCACCTACTTCCCTGTCATCCTCTGCTTGGCTTATGTTCCTCTTTTATCTCTAGTGGAAATCTCAGCAAGTTTTGGTCATAACTTTGTGGGACACATTTAACCTACCTGTATTATTCAGGGTCACAAATATTTCACAAATCTAATGTAAAAACATTAAAATATATATATAACAAAGAATACAGTATGGGATTCTGTTTTCACCCATTAAAATATGCTACAACTCACAATATACTAGTTCATAAAAAACAACTTTCGTACTTAATTAATGCAAAATTTATTGCAGGGTACCCCTATAATTTGGATTTTGATTATGGTGCGCTCACGCAACTTCAGCACTTTTCCATAAACAACCTTGGAGATCCATTTATTGAAAGCAACTATGGTGTCCACTCCCGGCAGTTTGAAGTTGGTGTTTTGGATTGGTTTGCCCGATTGTGGGAACTGGAGAAAAATGAGTACTGGGGCTATATAACAAACTGTGGTACAGAAGGCAATCTCCATGGCATCCTAGTTGGGTTAGTTTCAGCTAATCTTATCTAGTTTAACTTTAAAATTTGTTAAGCTTGTAAAGAACATCTAATATGGTTATATATGACTTGTGCAGGAGAGAGGTCTTTCCAGATGGGATTTTGTATGCCTCACGGGAGTCACATTATTCTGTGTTTAAAGCTGCTCGAATGTATAGAATGGAATGTGAGAAGGTTGATACTCTTTGGTCTGGGGAAATTGATTGTGATGATTTCAAGGCCAAGCTTCTTAGTCACCAGGATAAGCCAGCAATTATAAATGTGAACATAGGCAAGTTTCTTCATCATTGTTTCTCTCTCTCCCGTCCCATGTCTCCCTTCCTCTTCACTTTGTTGATTCTCATCCAACTGAGACAATTGCAGGTACAACTGTGAAAGGGGCTGTGGATGATCTTGATCTGGTCATAAAGAAACTTGAAGAAGCTGGATTTTCACATGACAGATTCTACATCCATTGTGACGGGGCTTTGTTTGGTCTCATGATGCCTTTCGTGAAACGAGTATGTGCAAATGTTACCATAATGATGAAATTTTCATCTGCTATCTTCATTTGTTCTATTAGAAAACTTTGATGTAGACTTCGTATTAGTGAACATCATTTTGGTTCTTCCATGCATAACGTGTCTATTTTATGGTGGCTCATTTTGTCATACATTTTTCACTCCTGGTATAAAGTCATAATTTTTAAATGATAGTAGAAACATGTATGTTTTAATGCTTGTTGATCAACCCACTTTAGATAAAGTATAAACATGATTGTCATTGATTATTTACATACCCATGAAAGTGCCCCATTTTTTTTTTTCCTTTCATTTTCAGACTGGGAATGTTCATTTTGTTCTAAACCGGTTATATTTAAAAATGGACAAGATTAAAATTTCATGCTTCTTGGCCAACCCATCTTATGGTGGACGATTTATCTGAGTAGTTGCTAAAACAAGAAAAATTGAGAGCTATTCCTGTAGTTATGTGAACCTCACCATATTCTATATTATTTGCTTTCAGGCTCCAAAAGTTACTTTTAAGAAGCCTATTGGCAGTGTTAGTGTTTCTGGCCACAAATTTGTAGGGTGTCCCATGCCTTGTGGTGTGCAGATAACAAGATTGGAGTATGTGAATGCTCTTGCCAGGGATGTGGAATACCTTGCTTCTAGGGATGCCACGATCATGGGTAGTCGGAATGGCCATGCTCCCATATTCCTTTGGTATACCTTGAATCGGAAAGGATATAGAGGTTTTCAGAAAGAAGTACAGAAATGCTTGCGAAATGCACACTACTTCAAAGGCCGCCTTGTTGAGGCTGGGATTGGTGCAATGCTTAATGAACTGAGCAGCACGGTTGTGTTTGAGAGGCCACATGATGAGGAATTTATACGCAAGTGGCAGTTAGCATGCAAGGGGAATATCGCACATGTGGTGGTGATGCCAAACATCACTATTGAGAAGCTTGATGATTTTCTGAACGAGCTTCTGGAGAAGCGTGCTACCTGGTTTCAAGATGGCAAGAATCAACCTTACTGTATATCATCAGATGTAGGTGAAAATAATTGCCTTTGTGCTTTGCACAAGTAATTGCAGCATCCCCATCTAGAGTTTACTGCTGTAGTTGGTTTTTGGAGTGTTTATGCAGTGTACGTCACTGTGTTCTATCAGGATTTTGATGCAATTAATAATATTTAGAATCGTCTTTGCTGTTAATATTCACTTGCCTTTATTGTTATTATTGTTTTTGCCCATTACTTGGCCTGTTATTAACATACTGTTTGGTTTCCCCATTGAAAGTAATTGTAACCAAAGTAAAGCTAAAACAAAAGGATGAAAATTTGCAAAAAAAAGGCTTGCGTAGGAGATGCTCTGATTTATTTCGTTTCCTTAGTTTTAAGTCAAAGATAAAGCAAATATAGAGACGAGAAAATCTTAATTAGAACTTATGATCATATATTTGTCTTAACCCATAGGCACTTCATTCTATAACTTATATGTGCAGTGGTATTATTGAGATATTGAAACATTTTTACCACGATTTTTAAAATTCAACAAATGTTAATAAGCGTTCTCCAACCAAAGTTATTCTTACGAAGGCAACAGACTTATAAGAGTGCTTATTATTTCATAATTTTCTTTCGGCAAATACAATTTGAAACCATGAACAAATTGTTAATAGAAAATTTTAATCAACAATTATGGAAATTATTTTTATTACAAATTAGGATGGAAATGCATTAGAAATCATGAGATCACTGCTTCGGCCGCAGCCCTGCAAATGTAGGTTGGGATATTAAATTTTGGTTCCCACAATCTCACCTAATATATTTGAAATTCCAAAAATACCCAACAGAAACGCAATTCTTTGGAGCAAAATACACAACAAAAATGTATTTGCATTGTTTTAAGTGATATAAACTGAATAAAAAGGAGTTTCCATTAAACAAAACCTCTTTAACACAACATAAACATATGTTTTTCTATATTTTACTCCATGGATAATTTCTTAAATTTTTTAAATTTAATTTAAACTTAAATATGTTTTTCATACACATAATATATCACATTTTCACACTTTTGTTTTTATTTTTGTTTTTGATATTTATCTCTATTAAGTAATGATGACATCACAAGCTAACATAATGTCGCACCATCAATTAAGTGATGACATGAAAAACTAACAAAGTATTACATCATCACTTAATAAACTTAAATTAATATAAATACCAAAAATAAAAATTTAAAAATATTAGATAGTAAAATAAAATAAAAATACTTTTTAGGTAATAAACTATATATATATATATATATTACATATATTAAAAAGATACTTAAATCTATCATTAAGTCTCTAAAATTAATCCTTTTTATCTATTTTAGTCCCTAAACATATTTTATTATTATGACTGAGTCCCTGGACTAGAGACCAAAATAAAAAATAAAAAATAATTTAGGAACTTAAATAAAATCCTAAAAATTTTAAGGACTTTAAGTGAATTATCTTAATTTCAGTACTAATGTGATAGCAAAATACAATTTCAATGACTAAATTGGCCATTTCCTGAAACAATAATAATTAATGATGCACTCAAGAATCTCTGAAATGCCACCTATAGTTTGATCCGATTAGATGTATTTGGAGGACTATCTATTGGTGCAGGGCTACGTTTTTAGCCAGCCAAGTAAACAGAAAATAAAAAAAATCCACACTTCAGAACTTATTTCAAAACTCAATAACAACGTTGGATCCATCCAAAATACATCCTTCCAAATCTCGGAAATTAAAATTTGGCATAATGTTCTTATTAAATCATAATCTAAGTTCTCCATAGGCTCAAAACTTCGCAGTAAACACAATTATAACCATACAGGACATATAGTTTGGTTATTATAACATTGACTGTTTAGACGAAGTTATTTGGGAATGAAAACAGAACAGAATGCAACGATAATAAGCCATAAAATCTTTCCTCATTACTTCAGTTTGGTGAATAGCTTCGGTGCAACCTGCATTACAGGATTATGATGTTATCAGAGAATACACAAGCAAACCAAATGACTAAATACTTATTTACTAACTAAAAAATAATGCTTACACATTTGTCAACACAAGACCAATAATCGAAATATTGTCCAGTGCAGTGTTTCTGCCCAGAATCATCACCATGTATCCTTTTAATGCACGCCTGTAGCAATTCAAACAATTACTTTTCTGGGCCAAGCAAGAACTTAATTTGAAGAAATAAATAAATAAGGCATAACAAAAATTTGACAATTTATCACTCACTCAGGGTATCAACTATCTATTCAACTACCAAGTCAAAATCTAAGGTGCCACAAAAGATATATGAGCACTAGTTCTCTACTACAAAGAGGGGAGCTGATTAAAAAAAAAAAAGGGGAAGTCCCCACTCAGGTAATCTTTTACATTTTTCAATAAAAAAATTGAGCCTAAAGATCTTCACCCTAACCCCAAGTCCTCAAAACTGTAATTTTGAGGCCTTGCTTCTTATTAAGTTCCTTTTGTAGTTTTGTGTCAACTCCCATAATTATGTGACAAATACTTAGGGTTCGTATAGAAGAGCTTATTTACAGCTTATTTAGACTTATCTTGTGACAAGTACTTGTGCAAGAGATTACAAGAGGATTCAGGATGCATGCCACAACCTCAACACCCATAGCAGTTGCAATAGTAAACAGAGTTGCGATCCCAGATCCAAGGAATTCCTCAATGCAATAGTGCTGTAGTGGCTATTTAACAATGTGTTTGGGAGAGCTTATGAAAATAGAATAATAGATTATATTATGTCCATAAGCTGTTTTCATCTAATTTAAACAAGCTCCCCAGCATAGATTATGAAAACAATTTAACCCAATTTCCTCTTCAATTATAGAAACAAGTTATACATAAGTAACTTAACAGATAAGCACTAATTCAATAAGCTCTTAATTAAGCTGTTTACCCTAACTGACCCTTATTCACATGCTAGTAATCCATCTACCAGCACTTATATACCAACTTCCTTAACGTGGAGCAGAATCTACCCCCCCCCCCCCCCCAACATACACACTAAAGAACACGGCAAAAGTATGAGAGTAAAGAACACAGCAGAAGTGTTGCATTCGCCGTAGAGTATGAGAGAGTAGCAAAATACATAAGAATAAAGGAAAAGTAGCAAGATTATCATTGTGTAGCTTAACATAATAATCCAGTTGCATCAATATCAGGCCTATTCAATAGCTATCAAACATTCAGATAATAAGATCATATACCCTAAGCCAAAGACACCAGAAAACTCCAATATTTCCTTCACTACATTGCATTTCTTTGTTCTCTTCACTTCTTGACTCTTGCTAGTACTCTCTTGATCCCTTTTTTTCTTATACACACCCCACTATAGATTCGCGAGTTATATATATTAGTAGACCATGTCATAAATTATACTACTCCAAAAGGGACAATATAATTGACCAATAACTGTAAAGTTCAATCACAGTGACAGTCTATCACTGATTCTAATATCCAGAAAATAAAATAATAGTGTTTAAATTAAGAATAAATATCATCTTCAAATGATACAGCTAATTATTCTACACTTCAAAAAAGCACACCTGGTATTCCAGTAATGGTTTTACACATTTTGGTTTGCAAGACTCTTCAAGATATCTCTTCTGATCAACAGGTTCCTCGTCGGCCCTAGAATCATGACAAAATCCAAACATAAATGAAATGCAATAAATAGGAGAGAATGCCATAAAAAAGAAAATAACACAAGCAGAAGAACTCAGCAGGCAGCAGAAGCAATTGACCCTGACGCCACAATTACATTTAAGTACCAAAAAATTAAATCAATCAAATTCCAATATATGGCAAACTTTTCATAAGCAGACAAGCTAATTGGTGACACATTAATTATTAATGTGGAAACTTTAAATCGGCACTAGCAAAACCATTAATACAAAGGAAAAGAAAAAAAATCAGCTTTCGCAACCAAGTGCAGGGAACCAGGTATATGAAACGGATAAGAGAGAACTTAAAAATGAAAAGGGGTAAAGTCAGCAGACATATTTGTCTGGGTCCTATCCTAAGAGATTATGTTTATTAAATCGGGCACCAAACCATCAAAAAACTCATTCAAAACATCATTTTTAAAGGAATTTATCCCACACACAACTTAAAGTAAATCAAAACACGAGCAATCATTTCAACACAAACACCGAATATATAGAATATCCATCACGAATTAGGTAGCAACAAACAACATCAGTGGCAATCAAATTCAAAGAGAACCCCCAAATGACGTTCGAATCCACACAAAATCTGTGGCAATCAAGCGTGCGCTAAATAGCCCATTATTGCAATCGGTTAAAAATGGAAAGGCCTAGATAAAAAAAAAACAAAATAAATTGCAGCGAAATTTCGAAACCCTAGATTTGAAAAGCGAGGACATATATAATCAAAGAAAAATAATAGATCTAGCAGATGAGAAATGAAAGAAAGAGAGAAGCTTGGAGGCTTACATTGCAGAGCAGAGCGGTAGTGGTGGTCGGTGGAGTTGTTGTCTGGGTTTCGAAGAGCTTTGTATTTCGGATCAAACAATACCCCCACTTCCCCTGCTTGCTTGGATTCAATTAGGGTTGCATCCGATTTGCCAGTTTTGGTCAAATTATACCTCAATTACATTTTTGTGCCTCTTTGTTTTTTAATTTTACTTTTCAATTCATTGCAATATTTTTTATGGTCATTAAATAAAAAATATATAACTAAAATATAAAGGGGAAAAAAGGGGGAAATGCATCTCACTTTTTTTTTCTTAAAAACAAAAACAGCATAATATTTGTCTAATTCAGAATTAAGGTGTTATAATATATATTTTGTTAAATATGAATTTAATAGGGATGTAACTGGTTTGTGTTAGGTTGAAATTAGTCTTATTAATTTTTCAATTAATAAAAATATTGACACCTTTTTAATTTTAAACAAAAAAGTTCCTCAAAATCAATAATTATTGCTTTATTAAATAAAAACACTAAAATTATTTTATAACTTACAATTATTATTAGATTGAGTTAATCTCTTGAATCAAAATAAATTATTGTAGCTTGAAAGTGAACCAAGGTGAATATTTAGGTTCTTTTCACCGCTTATAATCTTTCACATACAACACAAAGAGAACTAAAAAAATATTATTTTTATTATACTTTTATTATGAAATCGATTTAAGTTAGATTTGATCAATTTGAAGATTATCAACTAGTTATCTAACTCAACTCAATTCTAATTAGGTGTACTAAGAAAATCCAATTAGTCAATCCAATTAGCAAAAGTGTAATTAGGTTGGGTTGAAAGGATTTGAGGATCTGTACGTTTTTTTCAAAGCTTAAATATATTTTTGGTTTATGTAAATTTGTATTTTTTAGTTTTGGTGGATGTAATTTTTTTTCATTTATAGCCCCAATAAATTTGCATTTTTTAATTTTTTTCATTTATAGCCCCAATAAATTTGCATTTTTTTAAAATTTTGATCCTTGTAAAACATTTACTCATTTATAATTTATGTAATTTTGCATTTTTTTTCAATTTTTATTCATATAAATGCGAACTTATGAGGAACATAATTGAAAAAAATAAAATCTTAAAAAAATTAAAATTAAAAAAGCACAAATTTGTAAAATTGAAAATCAATATCTTATTCACTATATGGCTCATTGGTTTAGTAAAGAGAACAAATTTATTTATTTTTTATCAACAAATATTAATTTATTAAAAATGTTAATAAAAGATTCAAATTTATAACTCTCTTTTTTATCTTTGGGCATCTTTATCCACTACTAAATCAACTTTATATTTTCATTTCTTTCTTTTGTTATTTCTTCTATTATTTTCAAATTCCTCATTCTCTTAGTCTGAAACCACAATTTAATACTGGTATTTACCATTTGAACTCTTATATATGCATATGTTGATCATACTTATAGAACAGGATATGTGATTAATCTCTATTATTAGCCGTGGATCAAAAAGAAATCTCGTTTCTAGAGGTGGATTTGTGCCTGAACTCCTAATCTCGAAAGTACTTTTATGAATTTTAATATACAATAAGAATTTCAATACACTAATAAGAAGAAGAAAATATTGTTACGTTCTAGAATAAAAACAATTTTAAACTCTTCTAATTTTAATTCAAACATTCACTTAATTGTAAAGACTGATTATCCACTATTACCGCTTGTATCATATTAATTATGGATATTAGAAAATAGAACCAAAGTTTAAGACTCTTTATTCGATAATTATATATCATTCCACCACGACAATTTAGTTAAGACTTAAAGATTGAATTAAAACAACTTTTATTAATATCAGCAGAAACACATACGTCTACATTTATATTTTACTAAAGTTTATATAATTTATCTTATTAATGAATTATAATATTAAAAATGTGATTATTATTATATATAGATATAAAAAATTATAAATATTAAATAAATTACTATTTTTGTTTCTTCATTTATTTATTATGTTCAATTTGGTTTACTTATTTTAATAGGTTTAATTAGATTTTTTATTTTTTAAAATAAAATAAATTTAATTTCTTTATTTTAGAAGGTTCAATTAGATCTTATGTTAATTAGATCTTATGTTCTGTAAATTGAATTCAATTTGGTCTCATTTCATTTTCTTAGCTTCAAACACTTTGAAAAAATGTAGTCAAATTTAGTTTAATATATGATTAAATTGAATCAACTTTTTTTAAAAAAATAAGAACCTAATTAAAATTACATTTCAGATGAACAGTAGAACTACATTAAGTAAAAAATTTATCAAATAAAAATCAGCAAAAATATCAATTTCAAATGTCACATTTAGAGAGACAATGTATTTACTATCAGTAATAGAATTATATGGCATCTGATGAAGATTGATTCACTGCATTATGGCTCACTGGTGTCATGTTCATTAGCAGCAGCAAACTCCCTTCATGCGCAGAGGTTCCATGAAACAAAATTAAAGAATTTATATTACTAATAAGAGAGGATTATTTGATAGTAGGATTATTTGATGGTAAAAATACAGAATGAAGAGAAACATTAATACCTGCAATACATTCATGTCCAAGGGAACAATTTAATTAAAAAAGAATTGAAATTAAGGAAAAAATGTCCTATCAATCTTCACTCCACCAATGGTCATTGTTCTATTTATACTCTCACCAAGAACATGCTAACTGACAGCGCATCAACACTTACTAATAATTAAGAAAGGCCACATCCGAAAAAGTAACAGACAATCAACCAAAGCACACACATAATCTAAATATGTAATATTATTAGAAAGAAAGAAAAAAAAAAAAACGATGAAGGAGGAAAGCGCCTTCAACACTATTAAGGAAAAGAGAGTTTTACAGAAAGAAACGAAGAAGAGGGGGTGTGAGTGAGAGAAGAGAACAATTTCACGCAAAGAATGAAATGTATTATCGTGCATAGTTGTAGTTATAGGGAGTCTTCAAAAACCAGTGGATTTTTCATTTGCAAATTGAAAACTTGAAAATCGTTGGCAAAAGAATTTGTAACTAAATGTTAATCCACTCTATGCATTCTGTTGTGTTGTTGGGATTACACATGAGCTGATAATTTCTTGATTAATTTAGAGATAAAATCGACTAAATAAAAATGAGCACTAAAAAAAAAATCCATTTTATATATTATTATTGATAAAGGTACGTGTGTAACCTTATAGACTGTAGCCGAATGATGAAGAAAAAGCGATCGATTGTTCAGCAGTTTTATAACTTATAAGCAGTAACTATCTTTAAAGTTAGCATTACTTTTCAAAAAAACGAAAAGAAAAGAAAAACACTAAAAATGACTTTATTGTGGGCTCCCATGTTATTTATTTTGTGAAAATGCATTACTTATCCTTCGGACACTCCACCACCAAAGAAGAATATTTTACAAGGCAACTATAGAAAACTTTATTTATATTATTAGCTTTTCAATATTTTTTTCATTTCACCTATTCCTTGATAAAAAACAAGAAATCACTTATCAGTTATCACTTAGCATATATAACCTCTTTTTTCTTCGGAGTACATAACAATTGAGAAGTAAGAGCTTGTGAAACTAATCAACCATACATAAATGAAAAAAACACAATGAAAAGTTTCACTGGTTATCCAAATAACAATATTTTCTCTAAAAGATCAAATGTTTTATCTAAAATTAAAGTAAATAATATAATATTTAAAATAAGTAGTGTAATATTAAAAATGGAAAATATTAAAGAGGCTGACTTGATTTCAATTCCGTGTTGGGACAGAATATGTAATATTAAGAAATTTTTTTTACTAAAATGTTGACGATAAAAATAGAAACATAATAAATTATAAGGTTAGGTATTATTAATTTCAAGTAGTATTTGGAAAGATTATAATATAAGTTGTTACTTAAAATCACACACAAAGTATATGAATGAGAACAAACAAAAACACTACACTATGGAATAACAAAAATAAAATATTGAATTTAAATGATTTGACATCACTTGTCAATGCATACAGTAACACTTATAAACAAAAATATTCTCTATTTTTTCAAAATAAAATTAAAAGCTTTTATATAAACAAAATTAAAAAAACTCCGCAAATTAATTGGTATGTCACCTTACAAATTCATGTCTAAATTAATCAAGGCTCAAGAGTTACCATAAATGATACCATTTTTCTTTCATACTAGCAAGGTATCCCGTGTGAATGCACCAAATATTCCCGTTTTAACACATTTAAAATATAGTTATTTATTAACTTAAGTATTTTTATTAGACAGACCCTAATTAATTAATTAAGTTCTTTAAAATAATTTAATATAAAATTATTTTATCTATATTTTAAAAGTAAAATAGATATAAAGAGAAAAAAGAGAGAAATGAAGAAAAAAAAGAAGATAACATAAAGAAAAGAAAAAATAGATATAAATAGAAAAAAGAGAAAAAAAATATTTGAGATTGGAGAAAGAGAGAGAACGGACGGGAGAGAACATAATTTTGAGCGATAAATTTTGTATTAATTTTTTTTATCAAAGAGAGTCACATGGCCTCAGGGTCTAACTTTCTCAATATAAGTAGAAAATATGCTCTTAGCCTCTCAGGCCATCTCCATGAATTTTAGAAGGAGATCTTAATTTTAAGACATGATTTTCTTAAGATTTATTATTAGAGTTGTTAGTCAGATTTTTATTGGTCCTATATGGAAATTTGATTCATTCATAAGAATTATTAAGATATGTACTGTTTTTTTAAAAAAAAAAATTGTCTCTATGTTCAGCAAAGACTCGCGGGTAGCAACTGCCAGCAAGGGGGGGGGGGGGGGGGGGGGGGGGGGGGGGGGGGGGGGGAAATCAAAGGAAAGGGAGGAGATGATATGAACATCAAAACAAGTAAAAATGAAATACATTATATTTTATATAAAAAAAAAGATAGATCTGGGTTGATGAACACCAAATCTGTCTTTGCATGTTATTGATGAGAATATAGATGGTGGTTGTGAAGGGGAGGGTGGTGGTGGTGGTGGTGGGGTTTGCGAAGGGAGCATATGGTGAGGGTGAGGGATGGGGGAGCGTGAGAGAAAATAGAAAGGCCATGAAGGAGAGGGTGAGTGCTGGGAGGTGAGAGAAAAAAAAAAAAAAAAAAGAAAAAGGAAGGTGAGCCTATTGCAGGATCTACAAAAATATTTTAAAATATTAAAATAATATTTATTATTAGAAGGAAAAATTTAGAAAATTTTAAAAGTGACGTGACTATGCATGATTTACTAAAGAGGTGATTAAGATTTTAAATTGAGATTTTGTATTAGAAATGTCCTTCCATTTCTTCTATTTGGACACATCTTTATCAACTAATGACATCTTTTATTTGTAATGACATCTATTATTTGTGGTAACTAATGAATGACTTTTAAATAACTTTTTTATAATAAAAGAATGATTAAATTAAGATAAATAACTTTGATCATTGGATATACTCTTTGTAATTGTACATATTTATATTTTTTTACCTTTAACTAAATGTAAAATTGATGATATCAATGTATTTCAAAATATCCGTTTTAGAATAGACTAGGTGCAAATTTAGTAAAAAAAATTCAAAAAAAAATTATTACTTACTTTTAATTTTTTTTAATAATTTAAAATATTTGTTTACAATAAGTGAAATCAAATAATTATAAATGCAGTAACAAAAGGATACAGAGCAAAGAATTTTTTAATAAAAGTTTGCCTAGGACAGTAATTAATGTTTTTCAATAGTATTTTATAATCCAATGAGATTATTTTACATAAATCAACAGCAGTGCATCGAAAAAATTATGTATAAAATCAGTAGTGTGAGTTATTTATTGTCAAGAAATATATTGGGATCACACCGGTCACACTAGCTAGGAGATTATTCTATGGGTTATTCTGTTTAATTGACGGTTCTCGAAACTAATATCAGATTATTATCTTCTATTTAGTTGTGCCACTCACCTTTCTCTTTAGCCAATCATGTCTAACTTCAAAGTTTGCTTCTCTATTTGAAAATATAAAATAGAAAAAGTGTTTGGAATCAATTCTGTGACTTCATATCACATACAAGTGTGAAAAAATTATCTAGAAATAGCTTCCTAAAGAAAAACTACGTACTGTATACACGTGTTTCTCCAACAGGAATATTGGAGCACCTGCAATTGCTTATTATCACACTCATTTTTTCATCCATCTTCTTCTCTATTTCTATTTTTCTTCTCATCTCTCCCTTTCTTTCTCATTACCTGATTTATTACATCTTTTACTTTCCTATCTATCCAAAATTGGGGTGGATGTTCAACTCTTTCCGGTTTCCATATAAATCTGTATGAAGCATGCTTGAAACCATTATCACATTACTCATTTCGATCGAGTCCCGCAGTTTATTGCCAAAAAACACCACACGAATACATGTGCACATTTTCTATTGGTTAATTGGAAGTTAAAAAAGAAAAAGAAAAATTAGGGTGTTTGACGGTAAATCACGGTGAGCAATTCGTATATTTTTAATACCAAACAGTATTACTCATTTCATTTGTAATTACAAAAGAAAGAAAGAAAAAAAAAACATCTAATTAATAAAACCAGATCTACCTAGCTAGCTAGGCAGAGGCATGGTGATGGAAATCATGAGCATATGGATCAAATCAAACTAGTCCAAGTCCAAGATGATCAACAAGCTTTGTTAAAGCAAAAGTTATTGCCATGGCCATCCAACCCCCAATCAAAACCCTGAAAGTGGACTTAACCCTGGGTGCTTTCCCTAAAAAGGCCCCCAAATCTCCAAAGACAATCAAAGCAAGGGTGACAACAGCCGCCACCACACCCAGCCTTGCCTTATAGCTATTGACAAAGGCAGCACCAAGTAGTGGCACCCCTGCCCCAATAGCAAAGGCAAGTGCAGAGGCTAAAGCAGCATAATAAGGGTTTGGCAACTTATCCTTCTGATCCATGTTTCCCTCTCTTTTCATCTGAGCCAACTCAATATCATACTGTGAGTAAACAGAAACTGTTACGAAAGTTGGATCGAATAAAGCAAAATATGAGATGGAGAAAAAATAAAATGGGGAGTAAAATGGAACAGAGACAAGACACAGATATTTAACGTGGTTCGGCAGTGTGCCTACGTCCACAGGCGAAGACAGATCAAGAGTTCCACTAGAATGAAGAAGAGTACAAAAGAAGAAAATAACACTCAAAACCCAAATCCCAAATACACCCAATAATCCTCACAAGGATATCACACAAAATTGGGTACAAGAAAAAATACAGAAATGGGTATTTTTCCTCACTTGGTGTTTACTCTCACACACTCCTAAATTTTTCTCTCTTCTTCAGTTGCTACTCTGTTGCTTGCTCTTGATGCCCATTACCGAATGCCTGATGCCATTCTTATATAGTTGCAAAAAAGGCAGCCCATGAGCTGGTGCCGTGATTGAAGCACAATAAATAAATATATCTGGTGGCTTTTGCTTTTTGCTTTCGGTGCACAATATAAAATGCTTTGCTTTCGGTGGATTAAATAAATGTTGCTTTCATTTTGGTGCACATGCTTTTGGTACAATGGTTTTGGACAAAGTCCAAATGCACTGCACAACAGAAACAAACTCTCCAATGGCCATGCTGCATGCTCCAGCCACCGACCCTGCCACCCCAGTTAGCATCATGCTCTTAACATCCTTCCTCACAGCTCCAACTCCCAACATGAGGGATGCTGTTGAGAGCAACCCATCATTGGCACCCAAAACAGCAGCTCTAAGCCACTGTGCCCTCTTTGCATAGTCAAAACCCTTCTCCTCCTCCCTCAACTGTCCTTCCACATCCAAGTTTAACATCTTTGAAGGGCTTTTGGCTTCTCTAGGGTCAAGGTCATGGCATGGTTGAACATTGTTTGCCATGCCTAGCTGCAAGAGAAATATTAATAAAAGTTATAGGAAGATATATGAAGTGTGGAGAACACACGCCTTAGGATAAAGAAATTTATAGATGGAGAGCCAAGTGGGAAGGAGAATAGGGTAGTGGGAGACAGGTAGGACACTGAGTAATTCTTGGATCTAATACGCTTCATACTTAGAAGGAAGAGAACTCCAATGGGTATACGAAAGATATATAATCAATGCATTATAGGATATAATAAGATCAGAGAGTCGAGATTCTCATGTTCTCTTCACTCATATTTAGCTTTAGCATCTCACGGCTCTAACATTGTGTCGTCAAAAGGTTAAGTTGTCGGAATTTTTTAAACCGTGTGTTGTGCACTATGAATCATCAAAAAAATATTCGCAATTTAAACTTCTATTATTGTCCTATAAAAATTTAAGTCTTTGCCAATTCGTCGTTTATAAAATATAATGTTACTTTATATATTCTTTCATGTAAAGGAAATGAAGGAAATTTAATGTTCTTTCACGATCTACACTTTTTCATTTTTCTTTATGTTGAATCACAGTTCACACTTATACTATTGTTGTTTCGTGTAAGGTACGTGTGCGTATTGACATTAAAAATTACAGTTGTTATTATAAAAATCTCAAATATGTACTCATATTTTGGTGGAAGTAACATCTGCCAAATTGCCGAAAATGGAACTATTATAAATTAACATGAACCAAAAAATGGTAAAGGAAAATAAATAGTGTCAATCCCCAGGGCCTTTTCAAATAATATTCTTCTATAATTGCAAATGTTCAACAGGCACATTAACCTTCCCATCAACAATTCAAACAATCTTCTCAAGCTAGACACTTAGCATCAAGGTTTAAATATATCTTCCATTTTTAACATTGTAAACAATGCCATTGATATCAATATTATAATATGATATTATCATTTATTTATGAGTTTCTCTTTAAAATAATTAAATAAAAGGGTAATCAAATTCTGAAATAATTATTTCCTTAACAAAAACTTGTGTCTAAAAAGGATTTAAATAATTTATGTTTTATCTTAAGGATTGTTTGATACGAAAAGAAAAGATGATTAAATAATCCTGTAAAATACCACATAAAAGAAACAACAATAATCCTAACATTTGTTGATCTATGAATTAAATTCCGTTCTCAATAAATAAAATTACAATCAGTTTTCAATCACACCTTCTCTCAATTTCTACAATATATAATGGTTCAAATATTAATGAAAATTATATACTAAAAACTTTTGCTTTTAGTTTCTACAGTGTACAGCCTTTGCTTCTTTTAATTTTCTTCTTTAGTAAATAATATCCATATATAATGGTCCTTAATTTGTTTCATGGATTAAAAATACATTCTCATATTTGTTGAGTTCTGAAAATTACTCTCAATTAACTATTGTTTATTCTAAAAAAAAGTAATAATTTTAACATTATATACTTCATTTTTTTCCTATGATAACTTCCATTAAAACTCATTTTTTATATCAATTATTTTAAAATTTAAAAATATTACTAAAAATATAAACTTTTGGTCAAACATATTTTAAAATAAACACTTTATATATAGTATATATAAGAGTACGAGGAGGAACTAAATTTATCATAAGGAAGTAAATTAAGTTATAGACGTGTCCAATTACAAAATGCTGAAAGTAGTAAAAGATAAAACTTAAATAGTTTATGACATTAATTGTTCATACATTTTAAGCTTGACGAGTAATTGGAATCAAGCAGAGGTCATTTTCTCTTCGGAAAGTAATTCCATTGGACTCCGTCATGTCAAGTTCTTCATTCTTCATTTTATTGGGAAGCTTCCAATGTTGGGTATGGCAAACGTAATGCCTGGGCAGATCCCCCTTCCAGCACCAAATGGGATAAATTCAAAGTCTGTGCCCCTAAAATCAATGGAGCTATTAAGAAACCTCTCAGGTTTAAAACTCTCCGCTTCAGCCCAATACTTAGAATTCCTTCCAATTGCCCAAGCATTGATAATGATCCTAGTCTTAGAGGGTATCTCATATCCATTGATTTGGCACCTTTCTCTACTTACTCTAGGAACCAACAATGGCACATGCAGGTGGATGCATGTAACCTCAAGGTTTCTTTGATGATGGACTATAAGCATATCAATTGGTGCAATTCTGTCTCATCCACAAATCCCTTGCTATCATACTGTAAAATCCTTAAATAAATATATATATATATATATATGATCTTAATTATAATAATAATAAAATAAATTTTATTAAAATGAGGACAAAATTTAGCATCCAAAAACTGAAACTTTAGCCACGTGAAAATTTCCTCTGTAACCCAAATCTTTAAAAATCTGTTGAAGAAGCTAAGGTGGCATTAAGAGGAACAAAACATCAAAAGAAAGCCTCCAACAGCTTCCCCGTTGATAGAAAACATTGTAATGATTAGTAAAGATAAAAATCTCCCAACAATGGTTACTTGGTAACCAAACTAAAGCATATCCCGGTTGTAATTTAATTAATTCCCTTAAAATCCAACCAAGTATATCACTATAAATACCCTCCTGCATCCAGAAAATTTATCCCACTTTCAGTTTTCACTCTTCCCACATATTTCTACCACTTTCCTTTCTTTTACGTAACACCCTCCTATCTTATAATCACCCCGACGGTTTTCTGCATAATCCATCAAAATTATTAAAGATAGGTTAGACTTAAATCTTTATTTTTAAAAATTGTTTGAGATTATTTTAGGTGCTTAATTTTGGTCAAACTTAGTCCTTAATTAAAATAACAAACTATGTTATAAAAATTCATGAATAATATGATGATAATTTTAAAGTATAACTTATTAGAATGTGGGAAGTTTAGTAGATAATTTTAATAAATTAAAACTGTGTTTACGTAGTACTGGGCAATGATTTAAACATAAATAAAATAATAGCTTATTCATTTATGATATATATATATATATATATATATATATATATATACTTATATATATATGTTTATATAATAGCAAAGCAAAAGTAAATTCCACTTTCGTTGATCTCGGCTTAGCTCTTTCCCGTAAAAGGTGAATAGTATTCCCACGAAGCTTGAATAGTATTACAAGCCTTGGAACCTTTACACTACAGCACCTCCAATATCTAGGATATCTCGACCTTTCCTCACACCATCATTCACAACCACTGCACCTTGGCACTTATAATATAAAGATAAGAACCATGCATAACTAAGCCTCCAAACCAACACGGCAAAATCAAGACGGCACCCATCCCGACATCCTTTTACCTGCTCGTATCCACTAACCTCTACACCTGTACTTGTCCTGCCGAGTTCATCTCCAACATATAAGTCGGCCACCTGAACTTATAAGACTTCGGATAGTTTGAAATAACCATCCCAGCCACCATGCAAGCTATACCCCTTTCACTACTTTCCCACGTAAATATATCACTTATAATCACCTCGGCATCTCGGCATGGCTGAACTTACTTCACCCATTATCCACTCACTTTTACACTTGTTGCAACTCTGCACCTGCAGTGTTACTCTCTTTTATTAAAAATGCTGCACTTGCTAATCCCTGCACTCTAGATAACTCACGTACCATGCCAAGCCATCCCGGCAACCATGCATGAAGGACTAGCCACCCGTAAGCTGAACCCGGCCATCCATGTTCATGAACCTCGGCCACCATACTCAATGAAGCCGGCCACCCAGGCTCCATGAAGCCGGCCACCATACTCATGGCAACCCGGCACCGCAATGGCAAGCCGTAGGCCATGACTTACCCCGACTCCCATGCAAACCCGACTATAATCACAGCACCTCCTCACTGTCGGATGGTTCTCACTTACCATATACCCACCCCGGCATCTCTGCACTTCCTGTTATACTTACCATACACAGACCTCGGTATCTCGGCAAATTCATAAATCACCCATGAGGCTCAAGCCCGAAGCTATTTAATCTGCCAATCCAAACTTAGTACAATATACATTCATCCCGGTTTCCATGTAACCCGGCTAAGCCACAGTTTTAATCATCTCGGCCCATATACTACCTCAGCTCATATGATACAAACTTAGATGTCTCAAAATACCTCGGCATTTCCATACAACTCCACGAGCCATGCACAAACCATGCAGCTCGAAAATTTTGTGAACCACCAAAGTTGGCTATAGGAGTTTAACTAAGTTAAACTAGCTATGATAATCTTATCTCGGTGCTTGTAAAGAACTGCAACCCTAGCTGTATATCCAAGTTAAACACATAATCTCCGCTACTTTTTTAGCTCCCTGTAATACCAACCAAAACAAAACACCTTAAATTACTCAAAGCCATTGCACACAGTTCCTACCCCAAGCATACGAGACATCCATGTTTCATTTATATATATATATATATATATATATATATATATAATTATAATTATAATATAAACAGAAATATATATCTGTATAGAAATATATTTATAATATGAACAGAAATATATCTATATAGAAATATATATATATATATATATATAACAATATATATGTATATAAATCCTAATTAAACCTATGAAACTAATATCCAAGTTAGAATTAATACTAGAATAGTATTTAATATATATTTATGATAATTAGATTATTCTAACCGGGTCTTGACTATATGACATATATATATATATATATATATATTAAACAATAGGATAATATTGGTGGCTCATAAACATTAAATTTATTTAAGTTGGTATAATTTGACGTGGACAAGTTGTAAAAGGTTAACTACCTTGCTTTACGAAAGAAGAATAATAACTTCCTTATATTATGAATTTTTGAGATATCAATGAGATTGATCCGGATTTCAAGACTGGACCTATGATTTTAAGATTGATCTGAGTTTCAAATGTTGGAAACCGGACCTATGATTTTATGAGATTGACCCGAGTTTTAAATATTGGAGACCGGGCCTATGATATTCAAGAGATCAGGTGCTAATACATGGAAATTCATGTATGATTAGCGTAAGACGACCGCAGCATTCCTACATAATGTATGTACATATGTAGAGGCCATGTGCACCTGTGACCATTGCATTTCATTCCATGCATTCATACAGATAGATATCTATTGATTTATTTACTAATCTATTAAAGTGTTTGATGAATTAGCCTTGCTTTAATTACTAACCTGCTAACCTGTTTGGTGGTTTATATTTGCCTACTGAGAAATTTATTTCTCACTAGATTTATTTTATGTTTTTCTTAGATGACAACCATGATCAGATTCCTTGAAGTTCTGGAATAGTATTGATATATTGAAGAAGTTATGCTAAGTTTTGAAGAGAGTTTTGTACTTGTATAATTTCTGTAACAGAGACATTCACTAATGTATCAGTCCTTTCATATTTTGTAAATTTTATGACACAGAATTTTTATTAGTACACGTTCTTTGTAAATTTCAATTTTCTTGTTCCTACCTCAATTTATATTTTTCGTTGAAAGATAAAAGGATAAAATAATAAAATTTAAAATACGTACAAGTAATTAAATAAATAAAGAAAATTAATTAGGATGTTACACATGCACTCTTCTCACCTCTGCTTGTGCTTCTTCCATCACCCTCGGGTTTCTTATCAATTCTGACATCCTCCATTCGACAACAGAAGATGATGTTTCGCCTCCACCAATGAATATGTCCTGCAAATGGATTAATATTGTTTAACTAAAGTGGTATGCATATTCAAGTCATAAATTGTTTGATCTTCTATCTAAAAAGTTACAACTCGAACAAGTTAATTTCTCGCTTAGGTTTTAGGTTACATAGGCAAAATAAATTATTTGTTTGAATTATATATCTATTATTATTATTATTATTATTATTGACAGAATCATTTCTTAAATACCACGATTAATTAACATAATTTCTTTGGGAGATGTTGTATTTTTAGAAATGCCGTAAAATTAATTAAATAAATAAAACAACGTTAAAATTTATAAATTAGTTATAACTTATAAATATTATTAGACGCATAATCATACGATTACAAATCTTTCTCTATATATAGAGAGAGTGAGTGTGAGAGGGAATCACTTGATACAATAATTTTATACACAATTTTTTTTTGTGTTACACTGGTTCAAACCTATCACCTCAATCAAAAAATAAAAAATTGTAATTTATATCATGTTTAATTTTTCCCATATAATTTCCTTCCTCTTCATTTATCGAAACAAAGTGTCATATAAAGACAAGAAGCCAAGAGGTAACTTAGTGGGCATGGTCACCCCTAACTTTTTATGGTTTAGTCAAATTACTGTAAGAAAAAATTGTGGTCCCGCTAAAATATATAAAAGTTACTTCATTTATCTAATTCTTTTTCTCATATATATATATATATATATATATATTATTTTTTGCATTTAAGATAGTCGTGATTTTATTTATAAAAAATATTAGCTACATATATATTATTTTTCTAAAATATGTGAAAATTTAAGTCTTCTTTCCTAAGTCATACTTTTTTTTCACTAATGTTGTTTTATGGACACTCATTGATCATTATATTATAAGATATCTAGATAAAAAAGAGAAAAAAATATAAGCATGATAAGATTTATATTGTGATATGAAGAGAAAAATGAGTAATATCAATAGAATGTTTAAAGGAAATAGATATTTATGTATTATTACTTTTGTTACTGAAGTTAGTGTATACATATATTCCATCATTTGTAGAGACGTTAAATGCAAATTTCATACTTGAATCGATCTGCAAGTGTTGTCCAGACTTAGATAAAAGTATTTCCCGTATTTAACAAGACAAAATACTACTAACCTGGATGACGGCTTTAATGTTGTCATCAGTCAAGGGAAATTCCGATTCCTTTTGAAACTTGAGAAGAACATGAACTAGATCGATCTTCCACTGCTTCACGCTCCTCGCTGCTTCTGTTTCTATTTTTGTGCTCGTCGATGATGTCTTGCAACACCCTATCTGTCACTCTGTATATGCACTTTTTCAAGTTTCCCTCCCCGTCGCCCCCATCATTTGAAGCACTCTTCTAGAAGGATATAGATCAGCAACAGAAAACCCTCCCATAAGCTTCAATTGTTTATCGATGTTTGATATGAACACTTGTTGGTATTTGCTCTTTTTACCAAAAGTCGGTCGTGCCGCTATCCTAAAAGTCATTGAGTAAATGTTCTGGGTGAGATTAAGAATGCACCCCCCCCCCCCCCCCCTTCTCTCACTTGCAGTTGCAGCTAATTTTTTAACAAGTTCTGCCACCTCCTCTTCTTGTATGGACCGATAAGACTGCACGCGCTTTGCTGTTAGTAACTCCACTGTGCATATCTTTCTTAGTTGCCTCCAATAGTCTCCATGTTGACTGAAGACAATGTTAGAACCGTTGTAAGAAACTATTCTAGACGATACAAGGTCTGGCCTATCAGAGAAGTTGAGATCATGTGTCTTCATAATCACTTGGGCCATTTTTGGTGAAGTGACTATGATGTTGGACATCTCTCCTAGTTTTAGATGCATTAATGGCCCATATATACTTATCTGCCAAATTTTTTAAGCAGTGATGAACCGGCAGTGAGCCAACAATCTGGTGTATGTTCCCTATGAGAGGTAGTGTCCTTGGTCCTGGGGGCAATTTGCAGGTAGAGGAGGTTTTGGAACCCGATCTTTGAACTGATTTGAAGAACACGAAGAGAATAAAGAGAATGGAGGTAATGAAGTAAATAGAGAAAAAGGGGTGTGGTTTATAACTAACGTGCAATGAGAAATGCATACATAGTCTAGATATACAAAGGAGTACTTACGTATGAAAGGATACTGAAACATGAAGTGTTCAGCATTCACAGAGAACGGACAAATTAGTTAAGGTGATCGCTCCGTGATGTACAATCTGTCTTTTGGTTAGAAACATGAAAGCTCAGATATGGATACGTGGCACCCGGTTGTCACACTAAAATTTATGTGTACAGTTAACCAAAATATTTTATATTTATCACCATTTACCGCTAGCTATATATTACAATTACTCGAAGAAATACTCAAACACTAGTTGAATTCTCAACATACAAATTTGAGTTTGTAAGGATGATTTGCATATTTTCATAAAATATATCTTGAGAAGAAATAATTTTTTTAAGTATAATTAAGTTTCAAATTAAATATTAATTCATAATTTATTCAAAGTGTCAAAGCTTATACAAATATTTTGAATCTTATCGAAAAATCAAAGATCCCAATCATTAAGATTAAAATAAAAGTTATATTTTTGTATTAATAAAAAAGTTATATACTAAAAAAAGTTATGGACCACCGGTGAGTGGTGACTTCGATGTCACAATGTTTCATATTCAAAACGAATATAATAATTTAAATAAATGCCTTATAGTGTTTTTTTTATAAGCCAAACAAAAAGTATAATTCTATTGAAATGGTACAAGTACAAGGGGTACCACCCATATACCAAAATAAGAATGTAAAAACAGGTTATGGAATTCACCCACTACCTTATCCTATACGAAAACAGTAGCTACGGCAAAACAATTAAAAAATACCACTCGAACCATAAGCCCTGAAGTTTATTTATTATTTTGACATTTCAATACATTATTATTTGTATAGGTGTTGGAATAAAAAAAAAAGTATTCACGGATACGCTTGACCTTAGAACTTAAATTGACTCAAATAGTATGAGTTTAATTTTTAATGTGTTTGGATTTATCATGATACAGTCCATTGTTCAAACCCATTAATCTGTGTTTTGGGTCATGCGTTTAGATTTTCAGTGAATCCAACCTTATTTAAAATAAATTTGTTGATTTCCAAAAGTTATTTTTTGTCTTTGGACCTTATTTAAAGAAATTTAACGGTTTGTTTGGATAGCTTGCTAAAACGCCAATATATTTTGTCTTCACTGTCACTAAAATAATTTGGCATTTTCAGAATTGATTCTCTGTCCCGAGAATTGACATATGGGAAATTACATCCAGTTTCCACGTTTTTGTGGTTGGATCAAAGAGCTCACAAACACGAAGGTCCTCCAAGCCTTCAATAGGGGGGCTTTGAATGAACGGACAGTCCTGAGATCTCATATTGTGATCATAGTATTTTAATGTGATTCAAGTACTTATTTAATGCGATCTCATATTGACTTTAAAATTATTTGGACTTGTTTGGCCTTATCGTAAATTTGGGTTAGTCGACAAAGATAATTGTTAAGACAATCACTTTAATTAGTTGATAGTTCATGATTGATGTCTGATAACTGATAGCCAACAATTAGTAGTTGACAATTAATAATCTAATGACTGATAAAGGGCCATGATTTATTGGGCAAAGTCAGTATCCATTAAGATTCGACTAATGATTTAAGGGTTCAAAGAAAACTAACTCGTGTGAATACTTGAGAAAAGCAACGTGATATTAGAGACACTTTCCTGAAAAATAGAAGGCATAGGTAATGGAAGATAATTTTATTTTATTTTTGCATGTGGGGTAGATATTCAAAAGCAAACAATGGCAAAAAATATTGAAAAATGTCCAAGAATAGTGTTTAGAGCAATTACCAATGATGGAAGCATGCCACTATAATTATCATACTAGGCAGTCACCAAAATAATTCTTTTGATAGGCAAAAAGATTATATTAATAAAGAGGATATAAGTCTTGGAAATAAAGAAAATGGTTACCACATATTTATTATATTGTATGTAAATATTGACTATCGACTAAATGGTTTATAAATGAATCAAGCTCAATGACAAGTTAAGATTTTTTTATTATTGAGAAATATTAATTTTATTAAATATATTAATAAAGAGATTCGAATATATGATCTTCTTATTTCTCTCTTCACTCTTAAGCCTCTCCTTTTCAACCATTAGACCAACTTTATATCTTCAATAACAAATAAAAATGATAACAAGATCTAAATGTGGAGGCAGTTGAATGTGCATGACCACAATAACATAAAAACATGAGATAATGAATAGTTATCATTAGAAAAAAAAAAACAAATAAATGCTATCATATAAATAGTTGAAAAAGCAATGTATTTTGGTTACAAACAAATAAGTCAAATTTATCTTATTTCAATAATTTATCTTTCATTCATAACTTTATATATATATATATATATATATATATATATATTATGACACTTTTAGGTGTAGCATAATTTAGTCAATTTAAATTCAACAACAACTTGTAAGAATTTTTTTGAAGTGAATTGAGAATCTAATTAAGAACAAAATTTCCTCTTCAAATCATTCACCTTAAGAAAATCATACAATTGATAATCAATGATATTCTATTCTACATCAACAATCACATCATAAATCAAATTTGCTCTTACTAAAGTCGAACATGTTTAAATAATTAAATTTTATTATAAAAACTTATATGGTAATAAAATTTCTTGAGTGAAAATGTGAATTTTAAAGGAAAAAATATAATTGTAAATCGTTTTTTTATCACCATATATATGACACCCAAATTAAAAATAACTCTTAACTTATTGACAATTAAAAAATTTCTTTAATATCATTCTTGCAAATTTTCACAATAAAGACAAGAGTCAAACAAATGAACAAATTGAAATGCATGGCATTAAGTTAATCTTAAATGTGAAGTTAACGTAAACAAATTGTTATGATCTTCTAATTTGAAAAAAATTCCATGTTGGACTTGGAACGCAATCCTTTTCATTCAATGCCTTTACTCCTTCTTTTCCTTCATTTAATTCTTGCATTCTTCTTCACCCCTGTTTGCATAATTTTATTAATACTACAGTAATCCAATTTTTTTTTCCTGCGCAGTCTTATATTACCTTTTCTAATTTAAATTTTGATTTTGATTTGAATAATTCCATAGAAGGGTTGAATAATTATTTGATGATCAATTGATAGACGAGGTGGATCAGATGGGCACAGAAAAACTTTTAAGAATTGGTCGGCACTAATAGGGTCCACGAGCCCATCGTAGCCACCAAGGTTGACGTGGCAGTAGACCAAACACACCGTCCAAACGAACATCACAAACAATGGACGGCTGAGAACTTAGTTGTATGGTAATATATGGTTCGGTATAGTTGAGTTTGAATATCTGGAATTCTGGAATATTCAAATTATTTGAATATACAGTAAATTTAAGTTATTTTATTTTTTCTATTTTAGTTTTTTTGGTGAGTTTTTTTAATAGTTTAGTTTAAAATAGTTATTTAAATTATAAATTTTCATATGCCATTTTTTAATGTATTTTAATTTAATAATTAATCAAATAAATTAACTTAATGTGGAATCTAATTATGACGTGAGTTTTTGATTCACTCGATCTTAAACGTTACATTTACTTAATCATAAATAATAAAATAATAACAACAATATATATAATGAAAAATATTTATAACTGAATCCTTGACTTACATACCTAATCAAAATATTGGTTCAAATCAAATTACATGTTCAAGCTTTATTCTCGTCACAATTCTCAAGTAATAACAATACTTTTATCAGTTAAATAAACATATTTATATAAGTACTATTCCATCCCTTCCATAAAAAATGGGCTCTTATAAGGTCTCACACAGAGACTCAGAGATTGCATATTAACTTTTTTTAAAGAAATGCATAATCACTTCTTGATAGCAGCAAATACAATACAATTTTTAATAAAAGAGTATACTCTATTACTAAAATAGTTTAGAGTGATCTTTGTTTGTTCTTTCTTTCCAATGAAGAAAAAAAATCAATTATTAAATATTTATATGTAATAAATCATATTAATGTCATAAACTGATAATATAATATAATTTAAATGTCCATAACATATAAAATTATATACTATCATTTCTTTAAAATACTATTACATTAGGGTTTCATTGAGTTAAAGAAACGAAGTAAATTTTATATAAGAACATAAAAGAAAGAATAATATATAAATATATTAAAAGTGCAAAATAGTAAAAAAATCAAATCCAACTATGATTTTGAATTTAAAACAATTTAATCACTTTTAAAGCAAATTATTTGAATTTTAAAAATACTTCATTTACTAGATTCTAAATAAATCCAAGAACAATGACTCGGTTTAAAAAAGTCACGGCTGTGTATTTTTTTTCGCTGTTTAATGTCCGAAAGAGATGACTTTTTCTTTTCTTTCCCAACATTTTCCACAATAGTCTCGCGATGCGTGGGATAGGTTTATCCCGAAACCAAACGCACCCAAAACGGCGTTGTCCAAGTCGAAAGTTCATTTGCATTTGAGTTTCATTTCACTCTCATTTAGCTCTCTTCACTGAATATAAAAGCTTGCTTCTTCACTGACGCTCTTTCGCGAAACACTTCCCCTTGCTGCTGTTGTTGCTGCTGCCGCTTCTGCCGCTTCTTCCTTTGCTCACCACCGAACCAGTTCCCCTGCAAATCGCGTTTCATTTGCGCAAGGTGCGTTTCGATCACCGATTCTGCGATTTGTGTTTTTCACCTGATATTTTGGATGAATTTTTGTGCTTACATGGTATTTTTGGTTACTGGATACGTAAACTTCTGTTGTGTTTTCTGGATCGAATTTCTTTTTGACTTCGTTTGCTATTGCTGATGTGGATCTACTTCGTAGCTGCATCTTGTGTGTTTAGGTTTCGGTTTTTGCTTAATTTTGTGGTGAGACGTTTGCTGATGCATCGGTTTTGATTTTCGGCTTGTTTTTATGCGATTTATAGATGATCAAATTGGAAGATGACATTCTTGCTTAGCTTGATAATTATATGTGTGTCTTTTATTTTTATTTACGAGTCTTGTGGATATTTTCTGCTATGCATGCTTCCGATCTTTCGAGTGTGTTGAAAGCTTTTCATTACAATTGCATGAAAATGATGGTATTACTTGTTTCTTTTCTTGGTTGAACGAAAAGTGAAATAATTGTGAGTAGTAGTTGATGTATGTTTGCATAATTGAGTGATAGTGAAAAAGGCCTCTCTAGAAGTTCAAGCTTTTAGTTATTGCATCATATTTTCTTTGGTTTCGTTCTTTTTTATTTCCTAAACAACTTCTTTCCTGTTCTCTGTTACAGGTTTTAAAATATGGCTGATGCTGAGGACATTCAACCTCTTGTTGTTGATAATGGAACTGGAATGGTCAAGGTTAGAAGATGTTTTGCCAATTGATGAGTGCTTCTTGTGCTATTGAAGAATACTGTTCGCTCTGTGCTTGCTTAGTATTCATTGTTAAATATGATATTAATATATATATTTTTCTCCGATGTTTGCAGGCTGGTTTTGCAGGTGATGATGCTCCTAGGGCCGTGTTCCCCAGTATTATTGGGCGACCACGCCATACTGGTGTAATGGTTGGGATGGGTCAGAAGGATGCTTACGTGGGTGATGAAGCCCAATCAAAAAGGGGTATTCTCACCTTGAAGTATCCTATAGAGCATGGCATAGTCAGCAACTGGGATGATATGGAGAAGATTTGGCATCACACATTTTACAATGAGCTTCGCGTTGCCCCTGAAGAACACCCTGTACTTCTTACCGAGGCACCACTCAATCCCAAGGCCAACAGAGAGAAGATGACCCAAATTATGTTTGAGACTTTCAATGTGCCTGCCATGTATGTTGCAATTCAGGCTGTCTTGTCTCTGTATGCCAGTGGACGTACTACAGGTTTGTTTCTGTGATTGATCTTGGATTTACTATTTACTATACCGTGGACATGTGATTTCAATTGGATTGGGTCAGCTTATTATCTGAGTAAATTGCTATAAGTTGGCTGAGTTATGATTTGATACGAGGCAGGGTTCAATTTTGTTTATACAGCAGGCTTAATTCCACCTGTACAAGAGCGGGATATACATGCATTTCTACATCAATTATGACCAGCATTATTTCCTTATTGGTTTGTCTTGTTATGTTGGTATTAAACAGGTATTGTGCTTGATTCTGGTGATGGTGTGAGCCACACGGTGCCCATATATGAAGGGTATGCTCTTCCTCATGCAATTCTTCGGTTGGACCTTGCTGGCCGTGATTTAACAGAGTACTTGGTGAAAATCCTTACCGAGAGAGGATACTCCTTCAGCACCTCTGCCGAAAAGGAA